>CM021103.1:400207370-400807370 GCA_007115665.2 Sequoiadendron giganteum
CTGGACCTAAAAAAGCACAAAGAGCTTGTCCTTTATATCATTCTAGAAGGAAAATCAATGTGATTCCTTTTGAGAATATTTTTCAACTCATCAATATCATTCTTATAACAATAGTTTTATTTGTGTCCATCCTTCTTGTAATATGCACAAAAAGGCCTCTCCTTCTTTGATGATTCTCCTTTAGAGTGAGTGGATTTTGATTCTTTATGTGGCTTGTTATTTTTCATATTTTGCTTCTTATCAAGATTCCCTGATTCTTTATGTCCCTTAAACTCACTGACCATTAATGCATGTGACTTGGAAGACTTGATTAGACCCATGTTCATTAACCTAGATTCCTCTTGGATTAGGAGATTTGCAAATTCATCAAACTTAGGATCAACATATGATGCTCCCATTGAAATTCTATGGTATGAAATCCAAAAAAAAATATAGAATACTCAGGACCAAGCTTGGATAACACACTCAGAATCAATTGTAAATACTCTTTATCAATGTTGCATTCCTTCAACTGTGTTCTTAATTGATTGATTTTGGAGATGTAGTCTTGGATGTGGTTAAAAAATTTAGGATCAAGATTCATCAAATCATTATCAATCTGATATCCCCTAATCTTATCTGTTTTACCATATAATTTTTCAAAAGTTTCCCAAGCTTCTTTAGGTGTTTTGCATGATTCAATATGAAATTGTAAATCAAATGAGACTAATGAACATATACATCCAAGTTTTTTCTCATGATCAATCTCCCATTTTTCCAATTCTTTAGCATCAGTAGGTTTTTGAATGGTGTCCTTTAGACGACCTATTAGACCTTTCATCATGAGATAGTTCCATACTGATTTTCTCCATGTAGCATAATTATGTGGAGTTAGGATTTCAATTTGAGAAATCCCCATTTGCAAGAACACAAACCAAGCAAAAGAATGCAACCAACCACTACAATATTACCCCCCAAATCACTCAATCATGAAACCCCCCAAGAAATATTTGATTTGGAACTTTATAAGTAGTGCCTTTACAATTTCCACTTGCCAAAAATAGCTAAGTGGACTTTGATCTTGGTACATGCAAATGTCGAAATAGGCCACAAAATCAAGTACATTTTTTGGTACAAAATGAGATCAATCTGATCATACCACTAAGAAGTACACAAAATATTATGCACTTTCAAAAAAAAAATTACCTAAAAATGTTACCGTAGGAGAAAGATATGAGCTTCTGAAGTTCCCAAAATGAGGACGAAGTAGCAACACCTATGAGAATCTACAATTTCTATAAAAACTAGAAGAAAAAAGCAAAAAATTATTGCACCACCAATCAAAATGAGCAAGATATGGCCTTTGAAGTTTTCCTACAAAAATAAAAATTCAATTGGAGAGGGGGGCAAAAAATAAAATAAAATCGCTGAAACAGTGCTGACATCAGCCGACCAGTGGATTAAATTTGACAGATTGGCACCCGTCAAAATAGAATATTCTCTACCATGATAGAATATGTTGGAGTTGGTAGCGTAAATTTGACGTCTTTGAAAACATCACTAGGTCGTGCCGGTTGGAGGAATATTCACGGAATCTTGGAAGGAATAAGGAATATTTTGAATTCCTTTAACCGCCGATTTTTTTTGAATGGCTACCGATTGATGATTAGAGCACCGAATTTTTGGAACACTGCCTTAGGATGGCTCCTGCGAGTATAGTACCTTCTACAGTATTGTATGTGCCATGGCCAGAGTCCACAGAAAAAAAATTTCTTTGATTTTTTTAAAAGAAACCAAAGGCTTTCACAATGAAATTTTTAGGTTAATTTTTCCTAAAACAATTTCAAAAAAAATTCGATTTTTTTTTTTTCAAAATCTTACCAATGTATTTATGGTGACCTTGTAGGTCGTACGACTCCCTCGTCAAATTTTTTTTGCCTCACCAAACAACTTCTCTGATTCGAACGATTTGGCAGTCAATCTTAGGGTTTTTGGCCCTTTTGGACACGATGGCAAGGTCGGATTTGACCCAAAGTGCTCCAAAAATGCAGCTACGTTTTGGATCTGGCAACCACTCATCAACTTTAAACCCTCATAGATTTGGCCTCATATGTCTGATTTGGATGAAACAAAATGAAAAATTGACTTTCTCAAACACTCCGGATGCAATGGTGAGCTTAGATTTTCACCAGCAAGCTCCTATTTGAACCTGCAATAAAGAGTCAAAAATGGAACCTCCCCAAATCAAGTATCTCTCTTTAGAAAATGACTCTCCAATGGAACCCATCCTACTCTCATACCATGTTAGAATTGGCTATGGCTGCCAAGAATTTGAGACCAAATGGAAAGCACAAAAGGAGAGAATAGAATGTGACAAGAATAAATGGCATTCTCATCAATATGATTCAATGATATGAGATGATTGATTTTACAATGAGAGACCCCTTGGTTATATAGCCAAGGTGAGATGCAAGATGCCATAGGATTATCACAAGTGTTAATCATATGACATGAGACAACTAGACACACTTACCTAGGTTTACATGTAGTAGTTGTCAAAAGATAAGATAACAACTAATGACAACTAACACCTTCTAGAAAGATTCCTTCCTATGACCTAAGTAAACTTAACATGTGTAAATAAGTCCCCTAGTAATGAATTAACTAGGTACAAGACTTTATTTACACTAGCAAAGAGTAAAGTTGCATAGGAAACCACTACTCCCTAACATTCAGGAAAGATAAGAAGCTAGAGCATTGAGAAGAGAGATATGGAGGATTAATTTCATGAAGGAAAGGTTTGGGAATAGAAGAATCATATTCCATTGATGGTAGACACAAATACAGACAAAGGAGGAGTTGACCCTGATAGTGTACCCTGACAGTGTTCATGTTGAAAATGTTAATACACCTTCTAAAAGGAGAAGATATGTATCATCCTCCTTCGACTCTGATTCAAAAGATATCTTCATTTCCAAGAAGACTAGAAGAACGGTTCCTAGTGAATCTCTTAGAGAATTTTTTGATGCCATAGGTGATGACAGTGATGGTTTGAATTTTGAAGAAAAATAATTACTACAGGATATAAACATAAGGAAGGAACTTCAAGAAGCCTTAGACAGGATAAAGTTGTTGAAATTCATAACACAATTAAGAGGGGGGTGAATCAGTTGTATCAAATCACCTTACTTCAAAACTTAATCTTTTCACTTTAACTTCAATCTATTATTAAGTATAAATATGAAATGCAAATAATAGAAAGCAAACACCACAAACACCAGATTTACATGGAAAACCCAATGAGGGAAAAACAACGGTGAGGATTAACTCGCAATATAGTAGTGTATCAACATTAATTTTCACCCCTAATGAAAATTCCCTTTAGACCCTTAACACTTTAGAAAATCAAAAGCAAAAGGTTTAATTCCACTTAAGCTCGCTACTTGCATCCACTTGGCACCTTGTTTGTGTGTCAGTGAGGGAATTTTTGTCGGGGATGCTCGCGTTGTGCACAAACATCTGCGCGGCACACTTACGTCCCTGGCAGATTCCTATGGCTGCAGACTACAAAGGCGTTACATTTTCGGTTGGAAGTAAAAGAGTAACATCCCTCTTTGGCTAGCCGACCCGAATATGGCTATTTTTCATCTTCTCCTTCATATTCTCACTCAATTCTTCCATTCTCAAGTTTTGAACAAGTTGGTAAACTCTCTCCATGCTTTTGAGCATCCATTCGCAAGCTTTGTAGTAGCACCATTCACTCAATTGCAGCAATCCACTACTTTTTCTCTCCAATAGGGTTAGCACATGACAGACACCATGGCAACAGAGGTTTGAGTCTCTCTCATTCACTCCACGAGCCTTGAGTGCTTTGGACAGAGGCGGTAAGCTCCTACAATATCTCCTTTTTCTTTTGATTGAGTAAGCACGTACTGCTTGTAGTTTGTTTGTGTTTACGTAGATTGTAGTTTCTTTTCTTTATCATTTATCTCTACTATTCCAAACTTGGTTGTCTATGGAGGTGGAAACACCAAGAAAGGCGTCTGACTGAGGTAGACCCCTATATAGCCCCAACAATTTATCCCTTTATTGTGTGTAGGTGGAGAGAACTTGGACCAAGCTGTCGAGGAGAGCATTGTACGAGATCATCTTCGTCACCTTGGTGGTAATACATTTCCTTTATCGTATTCATATCTGCATTTCTCTTTACTTAATCTCATTTTATCACTTCAAACATCTCTAGACTAAGTTGATAGTCTCCCTTTCAGAGTTATATTTTTGTCTTTTAAATTCTTTGGTCGTACGGATGCCAACGCACCATGTTTTCATCCTAGAACTGCACTTTTGTCCTCAGATAGAGAGTTGTCTGAGACATGAATCTGACTCTAAAGGCTGACTCATCTAGTCTCCTTCCAACATTCAGGATTGCAGAGTGATCAAAGGACGCATAATCCTCATCATCCTAACTTCCCCTTAAACTGTGGTGGGTTAGGGAATCCTTTCCACTCTTGGCCTTTCGTGACCTAGGGCCTTGTAGTGGGTGGTTCCCCTCTCTCACATTTTTGGTGAACCCGACGTAAACCAATGTTTATCCATTTCTCGGCATCCAGAACTTTTTTGCATATACCTCTTGGTTGTGGTACTTTGGTGTGTTGTGAAAGTTTATGACCTTCACAACCCAGTCTACGACCTCTAGGAATATTGTTAAAATAAGTCTGCGACACCTTCCAATGGACAAGATGAAGGTCTCCTCTAGCTTCACTACCGGCCTTTTCTTTGATTTTGCAGTTGGGCTATCTACATAAGAGCACGTATCACGAGGCGAACTTATGTTTCTTGATGAAACTGATCATGTCCCTACTCCTCCTGTGTCGTTGACCTCTTCATCCGTAGATGAGCATGAGGTCATCTATATCCCTTTCAAGTACGTCGTTAGTCTCGGTAAAGGGTTAGGAACATTGGAAAATCACTTGGAAGGCAACCTGAAGTTAGCTAGGGCTGCTAAGCTGATCGAAGAAATAAGATACATGGTGGAAAAAGACTAGATACTTGTGGAACTCCTTGCTAGTCTCACTCATCTAGCCAAATCATTTTCCCCCTCGAGTCTTGGTCGCATGATACGAGGTGGCCTTTCGAGGAACACGAGAGGAAGCTGGAGATGTTGATGCCTCCTATATCTGTGTACATGACTGACATGGTCCCCTAAGTCAATATACCTTGTACTTCTAAAATTTTGGATACTATCAAATTAAACAAGAATCCTTTAGGTTTCCACTTCACCCCTTATGTCACCTCCAGCGGTGGAGGATTTGGTGGAATGATGGGTGGAGGCTTGGGCAGTGGAAAATTTGGAAGTGGGGGTGGCATTGGCGAGGGCGGTGCCGGTGGAAGTCATGGTGGTGGCTTCAAGTCTGGTGGCAGTGGCATCGGTGGCAGCTCTAGCGGTGGTCATGGTGGTGGCATCGGTGGAGCTCACACTGGTGGTGAAGGTATTGGTGGCAATTCTTGTGGGAGTCATGGTGGTGGCTCTGGTGGTGGTTTCGGTGGTCCTATATCTTCTAACGACCCTATTCTAAATACCCAGCTTCAGAATATGGGGCAGATGCAGAACCAGCTGGCGAACCTTTCCCAGGCCTCGTCCCAACCTATCTTTCAACATTTCTCCCAACATAGCCCATTTTTTATTGCAATTTTAAACACTCCATTCCCACTAGGGATGGGGATTCCCAAATTTGAGAAATACAGTGGTAAAGGGGACCCATAAACACACGTGTCCACCATTAACACCCTATGCACAAATTTTTTCCATCATGATGCATTGATGGCTAAATTTTTTCCTCAATCCCTCAAAGATATAGCACTAGATTGGTACTGTTCTTTGCTCGATAATTCCATCTTCACATTCGATCATCTTATGAACCAGTTCTTACGACAATTCCAAGCCAATATTGGACCGAAGATGACCTTCTCATACCTAGTTCGGTGCAAAAAAGGAGACAATGAAAAGGTTATAGACTTTATAGTGCGCTACCAAGCGCTCTTCTCACAAATCTCGTATCTTTTACCCGACTCTGATGTACAGAAGGTCTTCATATGGAATTTATAGAGACATTGGCAAGAGAAGTTCGCCCTCATGAAGTATCCCTCTTTTGCACATATATGTGCGGCTCTATGAGAATATCAGCAAATGGTGGTTTAGTTCGGGGGTCCTCCCTCGCACTCCTGTTCTGAAGGAAGATCTATCATATCAATCTCGAGAAGAGGTAAAGCTATTGTGAATGTAGTAGCCACTATAGATAACAACAGCCTCAGATGTGATCAAAAATTTATAAAACTATTAGAATCTTATTCTTCCATCTTGCAGAAGTTGGTGAAGGATAAGATCCTTACCCTGCCACCTCCTAAACCGGTTAGAGAACCATACCCTAGCTAGTATTAATAAAACACTTATTGTCAGTACCATTGAGTTAATGGACATGATACCAAAAGTTGTATTTGCCTGCGTCATGAGATACAGGACCGCATCAAGGATGGTAGTATTCGTCTTGATGGAGGAAAACAAAACAAGAACAAATAAATGGTGAAAGCTAATAGTGAATTTTAGATATACACGGACCCATTTCAGTCACATTCTACTAACATGATTATCAATCCCACTGATTCTACTTCTCACCCTAAGGCGTATGTTAACATGGTTACTCTTAATCCCTCTACTCATCTTGTGACCAACTCATCGGATGTAACCTTTACCTCACAAGACATTCCAGCAAACAACAAACCTTCTCTGCTTTATATTCCCGCTCACCTCAATGGAAAGATTGTGACAGGGGTTCTAGTTGACCCCGTGAGTAGGGTGAATGTCATCATAGAGGAGACATTACTATTAAACTCCCTACAGAGAGAGTAATATGACAAAATAAATTTTGTGATATGCACGCATGATGAACTTTCTCTTAAACCCTACGGATCAATAATGTTGTTCATCCTAGTTGGACCTAGGAGTGTAGACACGGTCTTTGATCTCATCCCCAAGTCAGACCTATTCAGAGTGAAGCTAGGCATACCTTGGCTAGCTTCCATGAATGGGATTGCCTTCGTGATTCATAAGTGCCTTAAGTTTTCCCATGAAGGTGTCGTGTATGTAGTACATGACACTGGATATGAGCCTGTGATGTCCCATGGAGGATATTTTTTGGATCATTTTTTGCCCCACTCCAATTGGTCCACTCCCACAAAGAATAGACCTACTTTACAAGAACTATGTGAACTACAAAATTGGGGGCAAGGGACAACCAAAGTTGATCTTTCCCGTGGTAGAGCAGCCAGTTGCCTCCTCCTCCTGAAAAGGAAAAGAGAAGCTTTCTCTCTCTCGAGCTGATTCATCCACTCCCCTCTCTTGGGAAGAGTACTGGATGAACAAACTTAGGTTCTACCCATTAATTCTGATGATGCCTCCTTGGAAAAAGCCCAAAGTCAAGATATCAGATCTCCCTAATGGGTCCCCAAGACCCTAGTACTATTTGTACGACAGAAAGAAAGGTTTGTGGAGAGAGTTCGCCCCTCGACCTCTTCCTGTTCCCCTAAATAGAAAAGTATCCACCTCCAACATGGTAGATTCAACTCCTCCCACCATTTCTGAGCCTACCCCTCCTCCTTCCATTCAGCAATCTGCCCTTCCATTGGAGATAGTCATGGAGGAAACTCCCATGGTTGAGAAAGATCCTTCTATCCCTTCACAAATTTCAAATTCTGGTGCGAAGAGTCATCGAAACCGCCTTGCATGTGAGCGTAGGCACTGAAAAAAGTCTCTCCTAACCAAGCAAGACCCCTTATAGAATGAGGAAGAGAAGACTGCATCTCCTATTGTGTCCTCCTCTTTCCCTTCTTCTACCCTTGAACCTCTTTTAGCTCCCACTGTGAGCGCACATGTGCCCGGAAGGGTGCAAGTGTTCATCACTCCTTTAACAGAGCCACCCTTGTTGACTTCCATCCTGAATGTCTTGCCTTTCCCAAAGCCTGTAGACATGTTTAACACTTTGGTTGTGTCCATTGCGGCTCTTTCCTCCTCTTCCTCCACACTCCTTGTTTCATCTGTGGGGAGTTCACCTCACCCGATGAAGAAGAAGGTAGAGTGTGGCCCCTCCAACAATGGAGGACGTAAGAAGAGCCCACCCTCTCTAAAAGGTGACCCCAAGCTGACTTGTTATGTCTTAGTAACAGAACTAGTCCCAACCTCCCCCTAGTCTGTCACTACTCCTGAGTCTCTCAATGAGCCTAGCTGTGAAACTTGGGTGCAAACTCCTCTGTCTACTAAGACAAAACATGGCACTCCTATTAAGTGCATGTTTAACTCAGTGGATGAATTCTTGACACTGTAAGTGATCTTTGCTAGGTTGTTGACCCTGAACCCATAAGAGTTATGCGATGGAGACCTCATCGATCCCTCTACCTTGGCCCTTTTTGTGGGAGGACTGAAAGCTCCTCCCCTTAACATTACACCATTGGAGGCTCATCATCTTTCCTACGATGATCTAGAGTGGGAAGTTGATGACCTCTTGGTTGACCAGTGTTAGGGGGAGACCCTCTTCTTGATCTTTAGATTAGATGTGTGTGCATTTTATGACGTGTTCCCCCATGATCGTGCTAAATGTGCCTGGGTGACCCTCATCACCCCTATTGGTGTGTGGATATAGGTGTGGTGTTTGTGTTGTAAACCTTCCTCTATATGTCTCATCATTCTTCCATGTTTGTGATTGACTTTCAATAAATTGGGGACGATGCAAAGCGTCGAGAGCATTTAGGCCTCCTTCCATTTTGACCCAATTTTTTATTGTACTTTGTCTTTCATGCATTCTTCCTTATTTGGTTGGGGATTGGTGATCTTTCACCTCTTACCGTGGTTACCTATATATATATAAATAAAGGCAGATCTGACCTTGCGTAACTAGATCCCCCTGTGCCCTTTGTGCGTGATCTATTTTCTTTACTTTTCACTTTATCTTTCTCTCGTCTTTTCTTGAGTTGTCCCTTCCCTATGTGACAATGCACCTTCTACATTTCTTAGTCTTTAGAAAACGCATTCATTTCCAAATGAATCTTTTCTCAAAGACCCTTCACACACTTCCTTGTTAGAATGACATTCTCAACTTGGAACCCTAACAAAACATCTTTCCTTCATCAAGGGTTCATAAAGAAAGGACTTGGAAATCCTCCTCCAAAGCAAGAACATTCTAAGTCTTCCACTCGCATGAGAACATCTCCTTCCCTTCAAATTCCCTGATGAAGTGAACATCTTTCAAAAGGATTCCTTGATGACAATTCGATTTGAAAAGGAAGACATTAATCTTTTTGAATAGTGTGTCCCTTGAGTGGACCTCGCCTCTTCACGTCGGGTTCCCGAGGGACCCCTTCGAAAGTTTTCAACATATTTCTATGGTGTCTAGCTTGGGGATAAACCGACTATACCGGCTTCACATCTCGACGTCTAGTCCAGGGGCAGCCTGACTAGACCATCTTTGCATCTTCATGTCTAGCTTGGGGGCAGCTTGACTAGACCCTACCTTTCAAACAACACGTCCCTTGAGTGGCCCCTCCTTCCTTTTGAAGGGTTCCTGAGGGACCCCTTTGAAAGTCTTACAACTTAGCGATGGTCTGCTTGACTATCCATTCACTGGCCTGCACGTCTGCTTCTTGATGTGTTCTACCTGCGAGTAAACATGTCATCATCTCTGGCTCTACAGAGTCTCCTTTTCTCAGCTTCCTCCATGTGAGAGTTCTTGGGGGATACATTCCTTGCAAGTCTGTGGGGTTGTAAGGTGCTTGTCCTAGTTTCCTTCATGTGAGAGTTCTTGAAGGAAACCACCCTTGCAAGACCGTGACCCTATAAGGTACTTTCGTGCTTCAGCTTTGTAGTTCCATGGAACTATGAAGTCCTTTCCTGCACTTCTTGGTTCACCAGACCATGCTTTTCTTCCTCCTTAGTTTAGGTATACATCTCTTACTATGTTACTTTTTTACTACTCTACTTTACCGAAGCACACATCAGTACTCGTGCTCGCTAAAGTGGGGGCAAAATGTATCAACATGAATTTGCACCCCTAACGCAAATTCCCCTTTGACCCTTAACACTTTATAAAATCAAAAGTGGAGGTTTAATTCCACTTAAGCCCGTTGCTTGCACCCACTTGGCACCTTATTTATGTTTTGGTGGGGGAATTTTTGTCAGGGACGCTCGTGTGGCATGCAGACATCCGCACGGTGCGCTTACTTCCTTAGCAGATTCTTGTGGCTAGAGACTACAAAGGCGTTACATTTTTTATTGGAAGTCAAAGAGTAACATCCCTCTTCGGCTAGCCAACTTGAATATGGCCATTTTTCATCTTCTCTTTCATATTCTCACTCCATTCTTCCATTCTCAATTTTTGAACAAGTTGGCACACTCTTTCCATGCTTTTGAGCATCCATTCACAAGATTTGTAGCAACACTATTCACTCCATTGCAGCAATCCACTACTCTATCACTCCAACAGGGAAAGCACATGGCAGACATCATAGTAGCAGAGGCTTGAGTCCCTCTCATTCACTCCTCCACGAGCCTTGAGTGCTTTGGACGGAGGCGGTAAGCTCCTAAATTCTCTTTGTTTGCTTTCAATTATGTAAGCACGTACTGCTTGTAGTTTTTTTGTGTTTACGTAGCTTGTAGTTTCTTTTCTTTATCATTTATCTCTACTATTCCAAACTTGATTGTCCGTGGAGGTGGAAACACCAAAACGGGGGTCTGACTGAGGTAGACTCCTATACAGTCCCAAAAATTTCTCCCTTTACTGTGTGAAGGTGGAGAGAACTTGGAGCAAGCTGGTGAGGAGAGCATTGTACGAGATCATCTTTGTCACCTTGGTGGTAATACATTTCCTTTATCGTATTCGTATTTTCATTTCTCTTTACTTAATCTTGTTTTATCACTTCAACCATCTCTAGACTAGGTTGATATTCTCCCTTTCAGAGTTAGATTTATGTCTTTTCGATTCTCTGGCAGTACAAACACTAGTGCACCTATGAGACACTAGTGTGTTGTGTTTTCATCCTAGAACTGTGCTTCCATCCTCAGACAAAGAGCTTCTTGAGACATGAATCTGACTCTAAAGGCTGACTCATCTAGTCTCCTTCCAACATTCGGGATTGCAGAGTGATCAAAGGATAAATAATCCTCATCATTCTCATCCTCGTCATCCTAACTTCCCCTTAAACTGAGGTGGGTTAGGGAAGCCTTTCTGCTCTTGGCCTTTCATGACCAGGGGCCTTGCAATGGGTGGTCCCCCTCTCTCACAAGTAGTAATGCAATATTGGGTACAAAGGCTCACTGCCAGAGGGCTCACTACCCAAATGCAAAGTCTCACTGTCTAGAAGGAGGATCACTGCCTACAAAAAAGAAAAGATAACTGAAGATCCACCACTAGGGTTCCACACATTCGCAACTTGATCAAAAGATTGTAGACACCTTTAGCTCACTGCTTTCAAGAATCTAACACCTTAAACTATTGTTGCCTCAATTCGCTCTTCCACTCTCTAATTTTTTCACTTGTTCACACACTTCACTTAATTTCTTGAATTGTGGATGCATGGATATCAAATTCTCTACAACTTGATATTATTTTATACCATCTTCAACCCTAGAAACATTCTACAAGGTTGGCTATACAATTTCATTTACAAATAAAAACTAGATCGGCTACTCAAAATTCCTATGGTGGATAAGAATGAGTGAGGACCAATTTAATATTTAATTTAGAACCCAACCAACATCTTGGATCAAACACGTGCTTCCTCAAATTGATGCAAAATCTTAATGTAGTGTGTAGACACTAGGTCAGCCAAACCTAATGAAAACACCAATGATCTTTGAAGTATACACATCTCCAGCAAGATAATCACAAGTGGATCACTCAACAAACTTTACCACACATTTTATCATCTCTGAGAATACCTCAGGTACATCCCCAAAAATTACAATATAATTCATTCACATAAAATGCTTCAGTAGTCCAACCAAACTAACCAATAAAATACAGGATAACTAGAGTAGGTCTTCCGAAGTGCCAAATCACAAGAAAATTTGTCAGAACACAAAAACCATCAAAAATATTTATCTCCTAGATCCACAAGATCTGAAACTAAATATTAGAAGACTGTAGAGCCAAAACATTTCTCCCAATCCACCAATAGATAATTTTGTCAAACCAGTTCACACACCGTTGAACGTATCTTTTACTCTCCATCAAACCAAAAGCTAAAACTCGGGATATATTATCCATTGAAGCTCATGAACACACTTATAGATCTGCAAGGGAATAGGATCAACACATAAGAAATACAGAGCACAATACCAGAGAACACTCAGAACACACACTTCAACATTACCTTAATTATTTCTCAAATTTTCTCAAAAGCACTTGACAAAAACACAACTACAACTTCATAAATATAGCTCCATGTACTCTAAGCACTTCTACAGTATCTCAACTATACAAGTACCATCTACAACCAACCTAAACTATGTTCACATCAATGATAATATTAATGACAACACCATCACACACATCCATACTTACAATAATCTCCCCCTTTCTCATTGATGGCAACACATGATGTGAAAGACCATCAAAGATAGCATACATGATTTTCAGAAGTGACAACCTGCACAAGCATAAAAATTTCGCATGATTCTCTCTCCCCCTTTGATATCAATGGCAAAGGAAATATTTTCCATATAAAGCTCTATTCACTCCCCCTTAGGAGTACACCCACATCACATAGTACAACAATTCACTTCTCTACTCCCCCTGAAGAGTACACCTCAATCATCAGTCCAGAACAAAATATTTTTTGAATCCAATGGAATGATGCACCTCCATGTGCACTTAGTTCAAAGGAGGGGTGGTAACCCCTAGCTTCCCTCTGAGATACTCAAAGGTTTCCTTTGAAAGGGCCTTATTGAATATGTTTGCAACTTGTTCCATGGTAGGTACATATTCAAGTCTAACTTCATTTTGCAATACCTTCTCCCTCAAGAAGTGATATTTGATAGATATGTGCTTTGTTCTAGAATGCATCACTGGATTTTTTGAAATGTTTATAGCACTTGTATTGTTACAAAATATAGAAGTAAGTTCATCACTCACCACACCTATGTCCATCAGGGTTCAATTTATCCAAAGTACCTGTGTACAATAGGATGTTACTGCAATATACCGTGCTTCTACAATGGAAAAAAAAAATGAATCTTGTTTCTTGCTCAACCATGAAACTAATATTCCTCCAAGGAAGAATGCACCGCCACTTATACTATTCTAGTCATCTACATAGCCAGCCCAATCTATATCAGTGTAGGCATTCAATGTGAAATCATTGTCCTTCGGATACCATAGCCCCTAATCTGGAGTTCCTTTAAGATATTTGAATATCCTCTTCACAATTGTAAAATGTGCTTCCTTAGGTTTTTCTTGAAATATTGCAACTAAACATACTGCATGCATGATATCCAATCTAGTAGCAGTAAGATACATCAATCCACCAATCATGGATATGTACATGCTCTGATCAACTTTAGTAGATTCATCATTCTTACTAGGCTTACATCCGGTTACCATAGGGGTATAGACCGGTTTGGATTCATCCATTCCAAACTTCTTTAACAATCCCTTAACATACTTGGATTGTGAAATGAATATCCCTTTGTTAGTTTTAATTACTTGAAATCCAAGAAAGATATTCAACTCAAAAACCATAGACATTTCAAATTATTTTTACATCTCTTCAGCAAATTTATTACACATACCTTCATTTCCACCAAAGATAATTTCATCAACATATACCACAACTATCAACATCTTTTTTTCCTCAACCTTCAAGTAGAGATTGTTTTATGCAGACCCTTTGTTGAATCCTTGCTTTGTCAAGTATCTATCTAATCTAGCATACCAAGCTCAGGGAGTTTGTTTAAGTCCATATAATGCCTTCTTTAACTTACAAACCATGTCTATTTTGTCTTAAAGCTAAAAACCTTTGGGTTGCTCTATATATACTTCTTCTTCCATTTCTCCATTCAGAAATGTGGACTTGATATCCATCTAACACACTTTGAAGTCTTTATGAGCTGAAAATTCCAAGAACATCTGAATGGCCTCCATTCTTGCTACAGGTGCAAAAGTTTCTTCAAAATATATTCCTTCAACCTTTGAATGTCCTTTACATATAAGTCTTGCTTTATTCCTTACCATTTCACCATCTTCATTCAACTTATTTATGAATACCCATTTTGAACCAATTACATTCTTGTTTGCAAGTCTAAGGAGTAGTTCCCATGTCTCATTCTTCTCTATCTTCTATACTTCCTCTTTCATTGCTTTAACCCAACTTTCATCATTACATGCTTCACTCATAATATTACGTTCTATCTTAGAAAGTAAACACAAGTTTACCTCAACCACTTTGCTTCTTGTCTTCACTCCTTCACTTATGTCTCCAATTATTTGTTCCTCTAGATGATTTCTTTGAATATATTTAGGAGTCTTAGGTGCAGGTTCCAAATTTTCTTCTTCATCACTATGTTATTTCTCTTCCTTTTCTTCTTCTTGTACTTTCCCATAGATAGGATCATCATGTTCAACTTCATTTCTTTCCATTGGTCTATACATAGCTTCATCAACCTTTCCATTAGCACTTTCAATGATTTTCCTCAGTCTCTTATTAAAACATCTATAAGCCTTGTTGTTATTTGAATACCCAAGAAAAATTCCTTCATCACATCTAGCATCAAACTTACCAATATTTTCATCATCTCTTCTAATGTAACATCTACTTCCAAATACCTTAAAGTATTTAACAGTAGGAGTCTTACCAATCCACAACTCATAAGGGGTCTTAGTTTTGTTACCTCTGATCTAAACTCTATTAGGAATGTAAACAACATTGTGGATTGCTTCTCTCCAATACACATCAGGAAAAAAAAAATTTTTCATCATAGTTCTGGTAGCCTCTTGAACAGTTTGGTTCTTTCTTTCCACAACTCCATTCTATTGAGGGGTTTTGGGAGTAGAATAATGTCTCTTTATGTCATGCTCTTCAGAGAATGCATTGAACTCACTAGATGTAACTTCTCCACCTCTATCAGGCCTTAAGCATTTGATTTTCAAGTTTTCCTCATTTTCTACTCTTGCCTTAAACACTTTGAATCTATCAAGAGCCTAAGCCTTTTCTCTAAGAAATGTAATCCATCATCCTAGAGTAATCATCAATTAAGAGCATAAAGTACCTATCACCATTTAGGCTTCCTCTTATTGTAGGACCACAGAGGTTTGTATGGATTAATTCTATAATTTCGATAGATGATTGTTCCTTTCCTTTAAAATTGTTTCTTATTTGTTTTCCCAACTAGAAACTTCTGCAAATTGAATTTTAAGGCCTTGTGATTATAGGTAGATCTCTAACAAATTCCCTAGAATTGATCCTAATAAGATTATCAAAATTCATATGTCCCATCCTCTAGTGCTAGAGACAACTCTCACTGATCTGAGAAACAAAACAATGACCATCACCGCCCTTAAGTTGATAGATGTTTCCATGAGTTCTTCTTCTAGCTTCTACTACAATTTTGGATCCTTTTCTGATTTCACAAGTGTTATCTTGAAACACGATCTTAAAACCTTTGTTGCACATTTTTCCAACACTTAAGAGATTATGCCTTAAACTCTTTACATAATAAACATCATCAGTATTATGTTTCCCATCAAAACTAATTGTTCCTTTACCAACAATCTTAGCACCAAATTCATCTCCAAATATAACTATTCCTCCATCATACTTCTCAAGTTTAATGAGCTTAATCTTATCTCCAGTCATATGATTTGAACATTTGTTGTCAATTATCAAAAAGTCTTCATCCTATCTAGCATGAAAATAAGTTACTAGAGTACCTTTTATTTCATCCTTCTTGCTCTCCGGACCAAATTCCTTTGCATATCTTCCATGTTTAGTGGATATAGCCTTATTTTCCAAGGATAGAAACAAACATTCATCTTTATCCTCCTCAAAGTCAGATTCATCATCAGAAATTCATGCATCTTCTTTGAAATAATACAATTTCTTGAACTTCTTATCCTTTTTATCTTTGTGATTATTGTTATTGTCCTTTTTTTCTTATGTGTAGCTCTATTAGGACATGTTGATGCATAATGACCAATATTTCCACAACTGAAACACTTAAAAGTAAACTTACCCTTGTATTTTCCAATACCTTTATTCAATCTCCGTGTGAAATTTGCTTCCAAATCTTTTGAATTATCATCATCTAAGTCATCTCCTATTTTCATTGTTCTAAAAAAAAAAAATCAATCTTCACCTTCTCTCTTGAAAATTTTCTCATCTCAAATGCAATCAAGACACTGAACAGATGCTCATTAGTAAATGTATTTGGATCATATGATTCTTCAAGAGCAGATACTTTATCACCGTAATTTCTCGGTAGGGTCATCAAGATATTCTCAATTATATCTTCATCTGACATGGTACCACCTTGATTCTTGATTTTAGTCACTACAAGTTCAACTCTCTGATAATAGCTATTTTCCTTGATAACTTTACTCTATCATTCCCTTCATAAATGTCTTTCAATTTTACCCATACTTCATGAGCAATAGCTAGAGAAATAACTTTTTTTCTTTTAGTTTCAAATAGAGAACTAAAGATAGCATACCTTTCCCTTTTATTCTCCTCATAAGTTGTAATCTCATCAGCAAAGGAAGGACCAGAGGAAGGACCAGATGTTGGTATAACATACTTTGTCTCCACATCTTTCCAAGTATTGAAACCAAGTGAAATCAAATAACCTCCAATCTGTTCTTTCCAATCACTATAATCAATTCCATCAAAAATAAGAATCTATAAATTGTGTGCCATTAGATCTACCTCAAGCGGTTAATATTTTCATTGAGGAACTAGAGCTTTGATACTAATTGTTGAAATGAATGACAACTGAGAGGGGGGGTGAATTAGTTGTATCAAATCACCTTACTTCAAAACTTAATATTTTCACTTTAACTTCAATCTATTATTAAGTGTAAACATGAAATTAAAATAACAGAAAGAAAACACCAGAGACACCAAATTTACGTGGAAAACCCAATGATGGAAAAACCATGGTGAGGATTAACTCACAATATAGTAGTAATGCAATATCAAGTACAAAGGATCATTGCCAGAGGGCTCACCACCTAGATACAAAGGCTCACTGCCAACAAAGGAATCACTATCCAGAAGGAGGCTCACTGCCTATAGAAAAGAAAAGATAATTGAAGATCCACCACTAGGGTTCCACACATTCGCAACTTGATCAGAAGATTATAGACACCTTCATCTCATTGCTTTCAAGAATCTAACACCTTAAAGTACTGTTGCCTCATTTCACTCTTCCACTCTTTGCTTTTCGCACTTTTTTGCACACTTCACTTACTTGCTCGAATCATAGATGGATGGATATCAAATTCACTACAACTTGATTTTCTTTTATACTAGCTTCAACCCTAGAAACATTCTCCAAGGACAGTTATACAATTTTATTTACAAATTCAAAATAGGTCGGATACTCAACATTCCCACGATGGATAAGAATGCAAGAGGAGAAATTAAATATTTAATTTAGGACCCAAACAACATCTTGGATCAAACACGTGCTTCCTCAAATTGATGCAAAATCTTAATCTAATGTGTAGACACCAGGTTGCCCAAACCTAATGAAAACACCAATGATCTTTGAAGTACATGCATCTCCAACAAAATAATCACATGTGAATCACTCAACACGCTTCACCAAAAAATTTATCATCTCTGAGAATACCTTAGGTACATCCATAGTAATTAAAACAAACTTCATTCACAGAGAACTCTTCAGGAGTCCAACCGGACCAACCAGCAAAACACAGGAGCTCTAGAGAAAGTCTTTCGAAGCACCAAATCATAAGAAAAATTTTCAAAACATAGAAACCATCAAAAAGAGTTATCTCCCAAATTTGTAAGATCTGAAACCAAATATAAGAAGACTACGGAGCCAAAATATTTCTCCCAATCCACCAATAGATAGTTCTATCAAACCAATTCACATACCGGTGAACATATCTTTTACTCTCCATCGAATCAAAAGCTAAAACTTGGGATATACTATCCATTGAATCTCATGAACACACTTATAGATCCGCACAGGTATAGGATCAACACAGAAGAAATGCAGAGCACAATACCGGAGCACGCTCAAACAACACTTCAACACTACCTTCATTATTTCTCAAATTTTCTCAAAAGCACTTGGAAAAAACACTACAACTTCATAAATATAGTTCCATGTACTCTAAGCACTTCTACAGTATCTCAACTATACAAGTACCATCTGCAACCAATCTGAACTGTGTTGACATTAATGACAATATTAATGAAAACACCATCACACACATCCATACTTGCAATAAAATCAATTGGAATAACAGGTAAAGGAGTATGAACAAAAATACAAAAAAAAGGAAATGAGAATCAAGGAGTTGGAAGAGAGAGTACAGACTTACGGCCATGGAAATAAAATGGATTTATTGGCACAGTTGGTCGAAGATAAAAATGGAATTGAAAATTATTTGAATTTACAATCCCCTGTTGTAAAAACACCAGCTTACGATACTACTTTTCCTTTGGGCTTTGAATTTATGAAAATTACTACTCAATTCAAGTAGGAAAAAGAAAAGTGGGAAAAAGAAAAGTAAATCTTGAAATTAACTAAGAACTTGGAGTTGAAAAGACTAGAGGAGAAATAGACAAAATTGGTCAATAGAGTTATTCAAATAGTTTAATGTAGACCTCCATCTAGGGTATATTCATTGTTCTTAAAGTAAAAATTTCTTAGTTTTCAATTCAATAAATTTGTTAATGATTGGACTTTTTCTTTGGATAAGAGACACAGTTTTCTCACTTTCTTTAGTAAGGTCAATTTGGAGGAGTGAGACCAATTATGTGAATATTATTTGCATAATTATGTGATGGTAGAAGATATTGAATGGAATCCCTTGATGTATGTTAGGGATTTACAAGTGAGAGCTCTTCCATCTTACTTCAGAAATGATCAACTCTGTGGGGAATTGATGGAGAAATATGAGGAACAAGAGAAAACATTGGCACTACAAATTAGAAAGGAAGAAATGGATCTCTATGTAGTAATTACTCAATGGTTAAGACTCCTTTCTCATAAGGGGCTAGGGAAAAAATTATATACTTAAGACTCATGGATTATAGAAGGATTCAGTAGTTGGCAATGACCATTATTTAGAATTGCTTGATACATGTGAGGAAAAGATGAGAAAGTTTGACTCCAAAATTGCAGAGGAAAGAACCTCACTCTCTTTAAAAATTTATGAAAATGTTTGAGATATTATGCGAGTATATTAATATCTCAAGAAGTAGGGGAGCAAAGTGGGTTCCATTAACTTTAAACCCTCCTATCCTACTTCACCTAATTCCACATTGGACTAGATAGATTACTGATCATGGCAGCAATGCACAACTGGACAAGATGAATAGACTTGCATGTTATAATGGTTTCTACCTCAAATAGGGACAGGGAGTTAGCACAATCATGGATCTCGGGAAGATTATTTTTTTTAATAATATTTGCCCCTCGGTGACTTAGTTTGATATTTTTTCTTGAGGGCAAGCAAAACAACAAGTTGGGGGGAATGATGGGTCTAGTTATTAGTATCTTTTTATTTCTTTTCATATACTCTTAAGACACCTTACCTATGGTTTTAAAGTATATATTAAGAAAATAATTCCATAATAGGTTATCCTTTCATACATACCTTGCAACCTTTAACCTATTTTGTGGAAATGAATATGGTGAAAATACTTGTAGCATTGCATGATTTAAATATGAATATCTATGTGTATGAATGAAATGATGTGATTTAATTATGGTAGTTAGTTGCATATGTATGTATGTGGATTAATCTCCTTGCGGCTCTACATGTGGTGACAAGGAAGGATTATTTCTAGCAAGCACTAAAGTAACATAACAGGGGATTAATGAAGTTCAAGCCATACAAATGCAGGAAGCTTTAAACTAAGTGTGGTCATTATGGAAGGAATAAATTCTCGAAGATATTTGTTCTTGAATGTTGGATGTTTGTCTATGTGTTTCACATGCAATATTTCCTTGTTAAAATAGATCTCTCTTTCCTTTTTCAGTTAGATGAAAAATTCAATCATTCTTCCATTTCCTCATATCTAGGAATGATATTTATGATTGTATTTAGTTGGCTAGTTCAAATAAGAATCTCCCCATTTTTTTATAAAGCCAAGGGATGAGTTCATAGTTTAGTTATTTTATTTTTGTTACCAATACTAGCAGTTGGTAATTTTCTAGTTTTCCAGTTATTCAGAGATATGTTGTTACATTGATATTATGAAATAAAATATGCAAGGATTCTATCTAATATCTAGCATTATGCAATGAATTTGGTTATATGGTTTACGGATGCATGAGGATCTTAGTTAGAACATTTTTTAAGTTAAGTGAAATAGTCATCTGAGTTGGCCACTCAGGTATTGTCCTTCACTTCAATTATCTCTTTGTTATTTATGCATTCCTAGTAAAAAAAAATTCCATTATTTTACATGTGTAATGCAAGTAGAATGGTTTATAGTAACTATTTAAGATTGTAGTTCATGAAAAAAGATAAATCATAGTTCTCAGGAGATTAGGAATAGTCATTTTATCATTTTATGAAATTTTGGATTAGTTTTGCACTCGCGGATTTTAAACAGTCACCTACAACTTATGTTGCAGGTACCCGTAGCCACTAGATTTTGTAATCATTTTCACTATTTATACAATTCTGTCAATTTCCACCAAGGTAGAATAGTTTAAATAAGTTATTATAGAGTAACTTAGGTTGATATAAGCCCATGAAGGCACATATAGTTTTGTACCATCAAAATTTCACGCTCCTTGGTTGATAATTCAATGTAGGCTAGCAATGTCAAAAGGACTGTTCAGCTTGGCACACCCCTAAATTATGTAAAATTTACCAAGTGCATAACACATTAGTTTGCCTCTACATTAAGTAAATTTTCTTAGCCAACTAGAACTATATCTTTAGCATATATCAGACGCATTGTAAGCAGTTCAAATTCTGGTAGTGAGCCACCCTTTTGTATATCTTTTGTAATTTTGTAAAAAGTGATCTTCCTTGGGTAGTGAGCCCTCCTATTTTCTAGACACTGAGTCCTCCGAGCAATGAGTCTTCTATAATCTATTGTAACCAGTTATGATATATTATGATTTAATCCTCACTATGGTTTTTCCACGTAAATCTGGTGTTCTTGTGTTGATTGTTGTGATGCATGCTTTCATCGTTCCTTTCCACTTTTGAAATTTCAATGAGATGGTTTGAATGCACTTTTAATCCAATGAATTTTAGGGAATATTGATTCACCCCCTCTCATTATTCTAGGTGTTCAACAAAGTTTGGTGCTATAAAATGGAATAATTCCTTCCAAAAAGTGATGAGGAAACAACTATCTTTGTCACTAACAATGTTCTTAGGTAACCCATGCAACCAGAAAATTTCCTTGAAGAACAATTTTGCTACTTGTGGGGATTTATAGTCACTAGAGATTTCAAAGAAATAAGCATACTTGTTCAATATTTCCACTACAACATAGATGTAGTCTGTTCCTTGAGCTTTGGGTAATTCGATGATGAAATCCATGGAGATACTTTCCCATTTGTGCTCTAGAATGGGAAGAGGTTTTAGTAATTTGGTTGAAAAATATTGTCTCCCCTTGGTCTATTAGCATGTGATGCATTATCATATGTGGGAGAGAACATCCTCCTTAATTCCCTTCCAAATAAACCTTTCCCTAATCTTTCGATAATTCTTATAGAATCTAGGGTTTCCCATTGTTGGCGTAATATGATAAGCTTCCAATATCCTCTCCTTTACCTTAGATCATGAAACCTATTGTAGACAAATAAAAATGACCTAGGCCTGCAAGCTCTATTTTACCACTTTTCATCCTAGCATAATTATGACATTTTAATTATGTTTCTAACTCACTTTCGACTATTAATTAAATAATTCATAATTATTTAATTAATTCATATCTTTTTATTCATCATGATTATTAAATAAATAAATTTTAATTATTTATTTAATGTGTCACTAATTGTCTAAAGTCTTCCTATAATTAAATAAATTTCTTAATTTATTTAATTATTTTTGTCCACTATGTCTTCCTGATTATTAAATAAATAATTTTATTTATTTAATTATGTAACTAATTAATTCCTCTTTATTCTAAAATTAAATAAATTCTTATTTATTTATTTTTTGTCCACTTGCCACTATAATTAAATAATTATGTTTAAATTATTTAATTATTCATTAGCCTCTTCTCTCCTAAATTAAATAAATTTTATTTATTTAATTAAAAGGTTCCCTTTGTCACATTCTTCTATAATTAAATAATATCTTTATTATTTAATTTCTACCTAAATAAGTCCCATTTTAAAAGGTTCCCTTTGTCACATTCTTCTATAATTAAATAATATCTTTATTATTTAATTTTTACCTAAATAAGTCCCACCACCTAAATTAAATAACTTTTATTATTTAATTTCTTCTAAATCCTATTTATTTAAAATAAGTCCCACCACTTAAAATTATTTAATTTCTCCTCTTTTACTGTGCTCATTTTAAATAAATGTTATAAGTCTCACTTTCTAATTTCCCTCTTTTAGTAAATAAATTATTTACTATCACACGACCCCACCACTTTTGAATTAAATTAAGTTTTAATTCAAAAATTCAACATCACCTCTTGAATCAAATAATTTTAAATTATTATTTGATTCTCCAGCAACTTTGGTTTGTGTGCCAAGAATCTCTTGTCACATGCATTGTCATCCATTGATTTGATTTTCTAAAAATCAATCTTGACCATTCATTTTGAATCTGACCTAATGTTGCCCTAACCCTAATTATGGGTTGTTATATTGAATCTCGTCCATTGATTCTAGGGCACTTGTTGACTTTCAATCTTGGTCATTCACACAAAATTGCATTTTCTATAAAACGGCAATTTTGGTCTCATCTTACAATCTCTTATCTCTTGCATTATTGATATCTTTCGTTGTTTCTTCATTTGTCATAGCATATTTAGATTTCATTTGATATAGTTTGGACATTTTAGATGCTTACTTGTTGTAGTAGGGCATAGTATTGCATTTAGTTGTTAAAATCCGTCAACATTTGCTTAGAGCTTGTCATTTCCATTGGCTTATTCATCATAAATCTGAGGGCAACAATATGTTTTAACAAGTTGAGAAGGTATAATGCAGGTCGGTCATGGAGGATGAAGACATCTGGTGAGATTGTTTCATCTATTCCTTTGCATTTCATTATTGCTTTGGGTTTTTATGTTCTGCATATGATATTGCTAACCCTAGAAAAATACCCATTGTTACATTAGTGAACCTGACATATTTTGACAAATTTTGAGGAATTTTGGGTTTGGATCCTTTTTGTTGCAAGTTTTGCATCATTTTGGGCACAAAAACCTAGTTTTCAAAGATTCGACCATATCTTTCAAATGGCTAAATAATTTTGGAAAAAATAAAATTTCAAGTTGTGGACAATATTGAGAGCTTCCAGTCCAAAAATCAGAGTTTTTGGAGCTGTTTTTAATTTTTTATAATTTTGTTTGTCATTTTCATGAAAAATCAATTTTGAGAACAAATTAGAGATTTTTTTGGATTTCTTTGCATTTTTGGAAAGCTCTCAGAATTTCAATAGGGGTCTATTTTTTATGTTTTTAAGTTTCCCTACAAAATAATTAGACAAAAAATAGATCTTTCAAAATTAGGGTTTCAAAAATATTTGATTATATCTCACAAACGGTTGCAGATCTGTTCACAATTTTTTTTTTTTACAGATTTGGAATGATGTCAGACACCTTCAGTAAAAATATCAGATTTTTTGGAACTGTTTTGAAATTTTAATAATTTTTTTATGAGTTTTCATAAAAAAAATAATTATGGATGTAAAACAGTGAATTTTTTGGATTTTTTTACATTTATGGAAAGCTCTCTGAATTTCAATAAGGGTCTATTTTCTATGTTTTTACTTTTGATCTAAAAAATAGTTCCAAAAATCAAATTTATTTTGACTAGCTAACCCTCTATTTTTGTGTCACCTCGATTCAATAATAGAAGTATCCTCTCCCCTTGCGCACTTGTGCAATCCTAGGTGTAAGAAAAACTGTTATTGATTCTAGGAATTGGGCCTGCACTAGGTCAATTAGGGTTAGGGCAACACTTTTTTCTGCATGGTAGTTTAAAGATTTTGGGTTACTAATTTTTTGTTTGCAGCTTGTGGCGAGGAGTCTAATATTTGTTTGTTTGTTTTATTTCACAATCTTAAACAAACAACTACAAATTTGCACCTTTTTTACATTCATGAGTTAAAATGAACATGCATGCATATTCATTGGATTAAAAAGAACACAATCTTGCATGATAGCTCATTGGATTAAAATAAATTTGCATCTCTTCATAGCATTAGGTTAAAATGAACTTTTAGTTAGCTCACACTAAAAATGGTTAAAATGAACCCCATGTTTTGACAAATACTATAAACGGTTAAAATAAATTCCATGTTTTTTATGTTTGTCAACACATTTCATTTTGGGCTTAAAATGAACACCATGCGAGTGTGAGTTAGGATATTCATGTGTTCTCTCTTTGTTTTTAAACAAGGATTGACTGGACTATGAATATTTTTGCTTTCTTTTATTGAACCTTAGAAAATTGGGTTTGCTTTGGTGGGAAAAATTACTCACCCCAAAGCGACTCAAACCAAAAATGAAGCTCTTTAGCTGAGCTACTCCCAACTAGTATACAAATGTGAATCCTAATGGAAAGCCTAGGATTACGAGTACAGATATGTCATACGGACCAAGTAGTACTCCCCAAAATCCTATTGAGTTTAACCTCTTCAGGCTAGAGTGCCTCTTTCACGGAGCTTAATCTTTTGCCCCATGTATGACCACTCGAACGGGTGCATGAATTAAAACCCTTGTTTTAGAAAACCAAAAACCCTCTATTCTTTGGTGCAGCAACGGTTGTTGCCAAGGCACCTGCATTTGCGCAATTCTTAGTAGAAATGATCAATCTTCCATGGGAGTTTCATGGAGGTTGGAAGCTTGGTTGCCCTCAGAAGTGAGTGCACTCTAAGGGGGAGCCTGTGGGGCCAAGCTTTTGAATTCATTTGCTAATGATATGTGGTTAGTGGGATCCAAAAGAATACTATCTTTGCAGCCATAGGATTTTTGTAAAATGACTTCTATGTGGTTGATTTTCATTTTTTACAACACCATGTGTTTGCCAAATGTTTTCAGACAATTCCAACAAATAAACATCAAACTTTCCAAAATCTAAAACAACTTTTCCAACTGAAACAACTCTTTGCGATCGGCCTAAAATTTTGTCAAATCACTTCCTGCAACACATTTTCCATCATGAACCGCATTTGTCAAATCAAGTCCTCAATTTTCAACACTTTGGGATAGGAAAACTTTTCTTTATTTGTCAAACCATTGTCTCAAAAATTAAATTGTCATTGGACCAAGTCAAAAAAATCAGTCTTTAGTCATTGTCCTTCGGTGAGCTGCTTCCAACTCATAAGTCTAGTGTAGAAATCTCACCTTGTCATTTTATCATCTTGTCCTTCAAACTAGTTCTTTGACAATCAAAATCGAGACATTGGCCAAACTTTGAGTGGTTAGAAAACTTTTCCTAAAGGTCATTTGAAATAAGGCACTCATTACCACTTTGCATTTGACATTCCTTTTTGTCCCCATTATCACTTTGCATAGTCTTAGTCTCATCCCATCCATCATCATGTCTTCAAATCACTATGACATGCTTGCTAGTCAACTTGAATTCCAATTCATTAGTAATGGTCAATCACAACTTGCTAGGGAATTCAAAACACTATACCTCCAGTCCAAGTCCAAATTTACAACCCCTAGCCCTCCATCCATCTATCCATCTTACCAAAAATCCATGAGTCATATTCCTCTATCCATCTACTATTAGGAGTCCCCTAACACCATCCATGGAACTAAGTCACAAAAAACTTCCATTGGTCATACCCACCCTAACTTTGATAGGGGAAAACAGCGATCCATCAATCCAAACCAACTATCCATGTCATATCCTAGTCCTTCATTCGCATCATATCCTAGTCATTCATTCAAATCATATCCTAATCCTCCATCCATATCATATTCTAATCCTCCATCCTTGTCATGCATATATGTCCTATTCTAATCCTTCATCTCATCCTAGTCCTTCATCCACTAATCCTTTCCAAACCTCCATGTCATATCCTAGTCCATTACACACCAATCCATTTCAATACACTCCATGTTTTCATGAAAACACATCTAGTCATGGTCTCCAAAGTCCCATCTTCTTACCTACACTTGAGGATACATGTCAAGAGGCAAGTCCAAAGCATGACATCATAACATCACCGTCATGTCAATATCAAAGTGGTCCATTCCATGACCCCATCTTTACGTCCATTCAAGAAGTCCTCCTAGACCATCATGGCATACCAAATACACCTATCCTTGGTCAAGATTCCATACAAAACCATGTCATTCAAGATGAACCTATCCTTGGTCAAGATCCTATTTTCGATCATGTCATTCCAACTGAGCCCATCTTTGATCAAGACACTACTTTTGAAGAATTCCAAAATGATCCACTCCTTGAACTTGATGCCCTTCATGATGAAACACTTGAAGATGACCCTCTCCAAGCTTCCAACATTGAGACTACCAACAATGAGACACTTGCCTTCATGGGACACATAGAGGATCTAACACTAGAACAAGAGTCTCCTAGCATGGACATATTTGCAAATGATCAAGCTATACCTGAATTCAGTGGGCTCCATGACAATGACCATGAAGATAGTTTTGATATAGACTTGGAAGGACTAGCAGAATCATCAGAATCTTATATGACAGAAAATAAAACCAAAGATGACAATCATAAATCTATCCAACATGTCAGTAAAGCTACAACATCCTATCAATTAGGATCATCTATCTTTTTCAGAGTAGGCTTCCTTACAAAGGAGAATATTTCAAGCATTAATTTCCACAATAAGGATGGGTTAGCATCTTGCTTCCAAAGTAACAAGTATCCCATCACCAACAAAATCTGTCAAAACATGCATTATCAAGGAAAAGGACTAGGCCTACATGAGCAAGGAATTATTGAACCAATACAAGTTTAGGGAAATTACAGACATGAAGGTCTTGGCTACTCCTCAGTCAAAAAATCTAATGATGTTAGTGGTCCCTCCTCGATATTGGGGGTAACTTTATCAAGTACAAACATCAAAATGGGTGTCATGCGTAGTCCTTGTCATAAGGTTATTTCCAACACTCCTTTCCTCCACACCCCAAACCATCATTCCATCATGAATAAACCTTCCATTTGGAACCAACAAAAGTCTTACAATTCTAAAGTTAAAAATCAAATGTCAAAGGCCATTGAATCAAACAAAAAGTCAAGTGGAAAAATGAAATTAAAATGGATCCCAAAGAAAAATGGGTCAAGTCAAGAAAAGAATGAATTAGGCAAAGAAAATATGCCAAAAATCAATCAAAATGTGGAGCCACAAGACAAGAGGACTCCCACATATAATCAATGTCCACCTCCTTCAAAATGGCCATCAAGCAAGACATATAAAATTTTTGGTTCCAAACACTATCCTAACCTAACACCTAAATTTTGGAGAATAAAAATGGCTACATCCAAACATAAAAATAATCCTCCCATGTCTACCATCATCCATCATAATCCTACATCCTCCTTAAAATCCAAACATCCCATGTCACAAATCCGTCGCATCTTGGCAACAACTCTCTATTATAAGGACTCTCTGTTGATGTTATAGTAGCTATGGTTTGTACTTCCTTCGCACAATTCACAAGAAGAAGTACATGAATTAAATGAGTAGCCTTCGGCTATTTAATTCATGATTACAATATTTAGTAAATGCAAAGGGCTGACCCTTTATGGTTCACATGCCTTAGTCATTACTTGGGCCGACCTTATTATAATTGATATTTATTATGGTTCTTTTATGTGGGCCGACCTATCTTGAAGAGGCACCACACTTGTATAAATACAAGGTCTTCTTTGTCATTGTAATCATTCATTTTACAAGCAAGTTTGCATCTAAGAGCAGAGCAGATTTTCGCACTTTCATAGCAGCAGATTTGATTCAAGGAGATATCACATTTATCACTTAGGTTGCATTTAGAAGAAGGGTGAATTCCTTGTATCAAATGTTGGTCATTGTTGGGCCTAAGTTGTAAGCAGATTTCTGCCATTGTTCTACATTATAGAAGAGATTCATTTGTTGGGTTTTTCTCCCTCAAGAGGAGGGTTTTCCCAGGGTATCTTGTTGTGTTCATTGTCTTATGTGTTGCAATATTATTAAATGCTTTCATTGTTCAATCTGATCTAAGAAAAACTAACACTCTCATGGTACTCTATCGCGATGTGTGTATTCTGATAAGGCCAACTCTAGTATCAACAAGGATCACAATGACATCAATCAGTTGTATGCAAGCACTATCATCCTGACAAGGCAACTACTTTAGAAAGGTCATTATTGGCATGTCATGGCACCAGTCTCTACATCGGCACCGTCAAAGGCTTAAACATAGTCAGTGGTCATCTAAAGCATCAAGGCTATCCGGCAAAATGCAAAAATACAAAAAAAAAATCAAAAATCAAAAAAATCATCACCTTGATGAAAACCTGGCAAACAAGCATCATGGTGACACCAAAATATATATATATATATATATATATATCAAAAATAGTAAAGAGAAAAATTTCGTCCAACGATGAAAACTTGGCAAACACGCGCTTTGGATAAGTACCATGATGAAAACCTGGCAAATAGGCATCATGTGTAGAATAGATCATCTATGTGGACCATTACACTTGGGGGCAAGTTGTCTCATCTCTCATGCCCTTCACATGACATTTCTTATGACATTTCCATCTATCCATCCAAGCCCTGTCATTTCTATCTATTTTCCCACCTACTTTTGATAAGGACTAAAATACAAACATAGGTCATGCTTTGGAACACTTTTGACATGTCTATCTTCTGGTCATATCTTAGTCATTGAATATCATGTCATTACCTTCATAGCCTCCTTTTCGCTATGCAACATCATCCTTGGAGACCATATGATATTTCTCCTAGTCCAATCCATCCATGTCTCCTATCTTTTACCAAAGCCATCCATTGTCCTTTTATACATATCACCCATCTTGGTTTCCCTTGTCAATGGTCTAAAGATCCCTCATCATCCCATCTAGTCCCCATCAAGTCATTCCACATGCAACAATATGGAAAACCTGGCGCATCATCCAAAACATTCCTTGACTTTGTCCCTGGCCCTGCTACAAACTTTTATCCTCTTGTCATATCATTGTCATCTTCGTGTTGTTTCAGGATGTGTCCTTCCCATGTCAAACAACGTTGTCATTGTCATCATCACTTGTCAATTGATATTCAGCTTGACTAGCAGCAAAATAATGGTTGTCCTTCGATTCATGTGTGTCGGCATCATTCACATGCATTTGTCACAATTTTCATAAAACATCAAAAACTCATAAAAATCAGAAAAAGTTCTGAAAAAAGTCATAAAAATCGGAAAAAGTCCTGAAAAAAGACATAAAAATCTTAAAAAGTCATGAAAAAATCTTTAAAATCTGAAAAAGTCCTGAAAAAATCTTTAAAATCGTATAAAGTCCTGAAAAAAGACCTAAAATTTGAAAAATGTCCTGAAGAAAATACAAAAACATTCAAATCAATGTCAAAATCCAAAAACAGAGTCAATTCTTATCTTGTCAATCCAGTCAGTCCAGTCAATCAATCTTTGTCCAGGTCTGAACTACGTTGTCTCTGCGCATTTGCTACGTAGGCAAGATTCATCTTTGAATCCCCAAGACATTAGGTCAGTCTTTCTAGGTTTGTCAAAATAAAATCATGAGTCAAATTTTTGTCCTTTGGACAATGTCATTGGTTGTGTCAAACTATGAGGTCTCTGAGTGCACAACGTAGGAAAGGCCATCAATCAATGAGCCCCCGAGCCCACATTAGGTCAATCTATTAGGGTTCATGGAACAATGTTTTCACACACATCAAAATTTCTTCAAATCAAGAAAATATTTTGTCTATCCCGAGCAAGCAATCTATCAACAGTCTGTTTCATCAGCAATCTCATTCAATTCAGCATATCAACAAATTCTATCAAGACAATTTAACCTACCAAAACTTTGGGTTCTTCTTCAGATGTGTCCTTCTTAAAAGCAACTCTCATCATTTCTCTATGCTTTTGGATGTGTCCTTCCTAAGCATTGTCCTCATCATCTGGCATTTTGATGGATTCTCCTAACTCCTAGAATTGATCTCCTAGATATCAATGTCATTCAAGATGTGTCCTTCCTAAATTTGATATCGCTCAACAGTTGACAACCTTGATCTTAAAACACTTGGCAAACACTTGGCACTTGTCTGTGGCCTTTTCATCATGTTACTAGTTTTTCAGCAAGATCCCGACAACAGGATTTAGAGAAACAATGACGTCTCATGACATTTGTCTTGTCTTTTGACACTCATGTTACTAGTTTCTCAGCAATGTCCTGACTACGGGATTTAGAAAAACAGCGACGTATCATGATGGTGTCTTTATTTTGTTCTTTTGGCAATCATGTTGCTAGTTTCTCGAGGGTGTCCTAGAAACAAGATTTAGAGAAGCAATGATGTTTCATGGCTTGTCCTTCTTGTCTTTTTTCTGCTTGCGGTTGGTTATGACAAAAGACTGGGGCAATTGCGCTCTTAGTATGAGTCATGATCATCCTTGTCTGTGACTTCTTGTTTTGTGTGATGGTACGACCTTCCACACCTTGATTTATGTCATATCATGGTGTTTATTGGCCATTACAATAATCTTCCCAATGATGATTAAGAGCATAAATATTAAAGTCCTATGGTAATATGTTGAAGGATTTGGTCTAGGAACTAACATGCATCTCCTTTTGTCTTGTCATCTTCTCTCACTCATCTCATATAGGCATTGCATCCATATCATCATCCATATCTTTTTCACTAACATTTCTTTGTCTCTCCATATTCTAGTCTTCTCATCCATTTTGAGAGAACACCCATGTTCTTGGAACCTATCTGTCCTCCCGAGGGGGCATACCACAACCCTCCTCATCATACTTCCTCATCCTATTTTGCAGTGGGGCATATTTTTGACTTATTTTCTTTGTCACAATGCGACAAGTTGCATTAAGACAAAGAGGGGCAAATGTAGACACATAAAAATGACCTAGGCCTGCAAGCTCTATTTTACCACTTTTCATCCTAGCATAATTATGACATTTTAATTATGTTTCTAACTCACTTTCCACTATTAATTAAATAATTCATAATTATTTAATTAATTCATATCTTTTTATTCTTCATGATTATTAAATAAATAAATTTTAATTATTTATTTAATGCATCACTAATTGTCTAAAGTCTTCCTATAATTAAATAAATTTCTTAATTTATGTAATTATTTTTGTCCACTATGTCTTCCTGATAATTAAATAAATAATTTTATTTGTTTAATTATGTCACTAATTAAGTCCTCTTTATTCTAAAATTAAATAAATTATTATTTATTTATTTTTTGTCCACTTGCCACTATAATTAAATAATTATGTTTAAATTATTTAATTATTCATTAGCCTCTTCTCTCCTAAATTAAATAAATTTTATTTATTTAATTAAAAGGTTCCCTTTGTCACATTCTTCTATAATTAAATAATATCTTTATTATTTAATTTCTACCTAAATAAGTCCCACCACCTAAATTAAATAAATTTTATTATTTAATTTCTTCTAAATCTTATTTATTTAAAATAAGTCCCACCACCTAAATTAAATAATTTTATTATTTAATTTCTCCTCTTTTACTGTGCTCATTTTAAATAAATATTATAAGTCTCACTTTCTAATTTCCCTCTTTTAGTAAATAAATTATTTACTGTCACATGACCCCACCACTTTTGAATTAAATTAAGTTTTAATTCAAAAATTCAACATCACCTCTTGAATCAAATAATTTTAAATTATTATTTGATTCTCCAGCAACTTCGGTTTGTGTGCCAAGAATCTCTTGTCACATGCATTGTCATCCATTGATTTGATTTTCTAAAAATCAATTTTGATCATTCATTTTGAATCTAACCTAATTTTTTCCTAACCCTAATTGTGGGTTGTTATATTGAATCTCGTTCATTGATTATAGGGCACTTGTTGACTTTCAATCTTGGCCATTCACACAAAATTGCATTTTCTATAAAATGGCAATTTTGGTCAAATCTTACAATCTCTTATCTCTTGCATTATTGATATCTTTCATTGTTTCTTCATTTGTCATAGCATATTTAGATTTCATTTGATATAGTTTGGATATTTTAGATGCTTACTAGTTGCAGTAGGGCATAGTATTTCATTTAGTTGTTAAAATTCGTCAACATTTGCTTAGGGCTTGTCATTTCCATTGGCTTGTTCAACATTAATCTGAGGGCAATAATATATTTCGGCAAGTTGAGAAGGTATAATGGAGGTCAGTCATGGAGGATGAAGACATCTAGTGAGATTGTTTTATCTATTCCTTTGCACTTCATTATTGTTTTGGGTTTTTATGTTCTGCATATGATATTGCTAAACCTAGAAAATACCCATTGTTACACCTATAATGCCTTGTTTTTGAATAGTATCGAGCCTTCCTCTATCGCATACCAGTTATCCTTCTTTGCACCTTCCTAGATACTAGTAACAAAAGGATCCATAGCATACTCCTTCATGATGGATTCCTTCCAATTAGTTGATGTGATGGACATATGGCACAATGTAGGTCTCATAGAGAGCACATCCACCACAATATTCTTCTTCCCTTTGATATATTCAATATTAAAATCATATGCATATAGTTTTTTGACCCATTTTTATTTTATTGCATTCAATTGTTTTTAGCTCAAGAAGAATTTCAAGTTGTTATGTTATGTCTTGACCATAAAGTTTTTGCACGCTAGGTATTACCTTTATCCACAGCATGCATTATAGATAGAATATCCTTATCATATATGGGACACCCTTTTTCATGGTATCTCAATTTCCTACTTTTAAATTCTATGGTGTGTCCCCTCTAAGAGAGAATAGCTCCAATCTCTTCATCAAAAGCTCATCGCATTCTACAACAAAAGGAAGTGAGAAATCAGGAATTGAAAGAACAAGACAGGAGCTCATTACCTCTTTCAATTTCTCAAAACTCTTATGTGCTTCTTCTATCCATTCAAAGGCTCCTGCTTTATTCAAATTGGTGAGAGGTGTCATAGACTGAGGGAATCTTTTGATAAACCTCTGGTAGTAGCTACATATTCCAAAGAAACCTCTTAGCTAAGACAAATTTGTGGGAGAAGGCCAGTCTAAGATGGATTGGATCTTCTATTGGTCAACTTGAACTCCCTTAGCACTTATGACATGTCCCAAGTATAATATCTTTGTTGACCCAAACTCACATTTTGACACCTTCGCAAAGGGAGATTATTGTTCCAGAATTTCCAAGACTATATCTAAGTGTTTCAAATGTTCTTCCCATGTTTTTCTATAGATCAAAATATCATCAAATAAAACCAACACAAACTTCCTCAAGTGCTTACTAAAATAATGAGTCATGCATGATTGGAAAGTTCTCAGAGAATTGGTGAGACCAAAGGGCATAACCAAGAACTCAAAATTCTCATAGTGATACCAAAAATCAATCTTCTAAACATCTTCTTCCCTCATTCAGATCTGCCGGTATTCAGACCTCAAATCAATCTTTGAGAAGTATACCACACCATGTAGTTTTGAATGAACAAGATAAATAAGAGGGGGGTGAATTAGTTGTATCTTATCAAAACATCAAAACCCTCATTAATATTTAGATCTGCATGCATTCACTAAACCCTTAGACTATTATGAAGATTTAACGTGAAAATAAAATAAAAAAAAACTTAAAGAACTCAACACCAAACACAAGAGAACACCATATTTGTGTGGAAAACCCAATGACGGAAAAATTACATTGAGGATTAGCTCACAATATAAGTAATTGCAAAACTAGTACAAAAGGCTCACTACCAGAATAGGACACACTATCCAGAAAGGCTCACAGCCAAGGCTCATTGCTAGAATGAAAATAAGATAGAGAAGAAATGTTACATAGAGAACATGATCTCAATGCAATAAGGATTCCACCACAATAGCTCCAACACCTTTGTAGTCTATTTGAATGATTGTAGACACCTTTTTCTCACTACATCTAGTAGTCCAATACTTGAAATTTCACATTACTCTGCTCGATTTCACACTACTCGCATAATGCACTTCTCACACTCATCTATCTTGCATCTATCTTAACCTCATTCAAAAATTAAACTCATACTTATACCGTTCTTAATCTTCAAACCCTCTCCAAGGTCGTAAATGCACCTCAAACATACAAATCCAAACTAGGTTGGTGCCAAAACACTTATGTGGCAGATAGAAGTGAATGTGGACCACATCAAAACTTAATTGGTACCTAAAACAACAACACCACTCAACCACACACTACCACAAACTTTTAAGATGCTTTGCATGTAGTGTAAACACCAGGTCATTCATTACCCATGCAAACACCATTAATCAATTAAGTACACACTTCACCAATCTCAAGATGACATGAAAACCATACACGATGCTTCAACATGATCTAGAATATTCTTGAAATCCATCAAACTCCTTTGCAACAGCTTTCACCTGAAGAATGTACAAGCCAAGTACATCAAACAACACTGTCACACATTGTAACTCAAAAAACCATCTTCTAAAATACAAAACCATTAATCCTCTTAACACAAGCAAGAGACTGACATCATCAACTCTCACATAGAACCACACATCTTGAAACACAACTACGAAGAAACATGGAGAAAATACATTTCTCCCAAACACCTCTATAATGTATAGTTCACACACTGGTGAACACAAATTCTTGTGTACAATGATCCATCACCAAAAATTCTGAATATATAATCTTTGAACACTTGTAACCAACATATATAAACCACACAAGAAGATCTTCACCCTAGAATAAATGTGGAGAAAAACCAAAACACACCTCTGCAACACAGAACAATACTACAATAATCTCTCTCAACCATTACATAGTTGACATCAATGATAGCACCTTCATACTTGCAACATTTAGTTCATCAATCAAATCATCTATCTACAGTATGGGGTACCATTTCTTAATGGTCTTCTTGTTCAATGCCTAGTAGTCTATGCACATCCACAGAGTGCCATCTTTCTTCTTCACCAGAACCATAGAAGATGCAAAAGGGATAGAGCTTGGTATGATGTAGCTTATATCTAGAATCTCCTTTATTTATTTCTCTATCTCTTCCTTATACATCCAAGGATGGTGGTAAGGAGTGGTCATAAGTGGCTTTGATCTTAGTTCAAGTTCTATGATATGATAGAAACATCTATCTAGTGGCGATCCAAGAGGCATGTCACTGAAAACCAAACTATGCTTATCCAAAATATTTTGTATATCAATATGAAATTGACCATTCTTACCTTCTGAAGAGTCATTTTAAATCACCAAAAAACAAGAAAAATAGGCAACTTGGTTCTTCTGGAAGATCCTTTCAATTCTCTTGACTGATACTGCTTGTGGACCACCATTCGCCATTCCCTTTAGGACCACATCCTTCCCATTGGCTTTGAACTTGAGCTCCATCATTTGTTATTTTTTAGTGTACTCACCCAATGAATGTAACCACTACACCCCCAAAATCACATCAATTTCACCCAAACCAATAACATAGAAATCATCACAAACCTTATGATCTCTAAATTTTATATCCAACTTCTTGACTTTTTCCTTGTATGGTAAGTTATACCCATCTGACACAATGATAGGGAATCCATAAAAGTTATATGCATCTAGCATTCTTCTTCTCACAATTCCATCAATGAAGTTATGATTAGCTCATCCATCAATCAAGACAGTCAATCTTTGTCTATCAAGGACTCCCCAAACCTTAAAATAATGGTATCTATGTGCACTAGATAGAGATGTTAAATTTTTGTCACTGTCATTCTCCTTATCTTCTTCCTTCAGAGGGATATCTTCTGGATCATGAAACTCTTTGGACCCATTTGATTATGATTCCTTTTCAGAGATGACTTCTATATAGTGGACTTTCCCTTTTCCAAGACACATATGTCTTGAAACCATGGTTCTCTGCAAGAGAAAAAAAATCTTCCTTTTGAGCTCATTTTGGTCTCATCATCATTCTTCTTAGGTGTGGTATGGGGAGCTAGTTTCTAAGCAATCCAAAGCTTCTTTTGGAAATTCCCCTTTAGCTTATTCCATATTGAGGGTTTTGATCTCTATTGAGGAATAAAATTCTCTAGATTTAAAGCTTCATGTATAGTCTTCTAAAGTGTTGATTAGAGGGTCCAAAGCCATACATTCTTCATAAGCTCTTGCAATGTCATATTGGAGGGTAGTTTCTCCCTCTATAATTGCTTCCACTCTTTGAAATAACTTGGACTTAAGGGGCCTATTACTAAAGTTTTTTGTCAAACTTTGTGTAGCAATCATCTTTTCCTTCCCCTTTCCACTACTTGATTCACTGAAGGCACTAGCTCCATTAATGCTATCATTCTCCTTCCTTTCATTAGTCTACATCTACTGAAACATTTGATCGAACATGTCAGCAAGACAATTTTTCCCTTGTATCATTACCTCAAATTTTTCTTTGGCTTCATCCTCCCCCATCATTTCTTCTTGATCCGCTTTCTTTAGTTCTCTCCTCTAGAACCTAATCTCCCTTTCACTTGGAAACATTAATCATCAGGAAATCCTATTGACTGGTATAATCTTGCTATGATACCACTATAATTTCCTTAACATTTATTTTAACAAAATTGATATATATAATATATATATATATATATATATATATATATATATATATATATTGTAATTAAATTTAACACATGAACACAAGAAGATACTCCAATATATTAACATATCAATTACAACTCACTACAATGATTTGGAATGATATACAAGGTTACCACACATCAACATACAATATTTTTTGTCTTTCTTTTAGAATAATTTGAAGTGCAGATGCAATCTCAGAAAGATAATACCCTCAAGAACCAAAGGGGTTTTATCCTTTGATCCTAATGAGCACTGGGTTTTCATCCAATGAACACAACTCCTTTGGGTTTTCATCCAGAGAAGGAATTAGAACACAAGTGTCCCAAAATTAAAAAAATGGCATAATATTTACATCCCTTTACATGAATTGGTTTCCCTACATTTATATGCTAACATGCCTCTTTGAGGAACAGGATCGACCTTCAGCCCAATTGGTGCCAAAGCCTAAAATTTGAATTCCCAACATGCTACATTAGGTTGGCCTTAAGACCAATGTATATTCCTTTGGAATAAGTGTTCCTTCTTGCTAACCCATCCACATGCTTTCCCTACTCATCCTATCTTCCTAAAACTTCGTTGCTACTTCTACATGATCCCAAAATATCTTATCCTTCAAGCCTATAGGGGTGGGTGCCAATTGACTAGCATAGTCACCTTTTGTTACTGATATCTTTCCGCTACCCAATCCTCCCTTCTTGATTTTTGGATATGATGTGCAAGTGCCATCATAGGTGCTATGTTCTAAACCACACACCTAAACATGTTCCTACAAAGGAGTGCGGAGGGATTTCCAAAATCGACTCTATCTTGGCATATTGAGCCTGAAGTGATGATCTTCTGATGGCGATATCTTTTTGATAGATGATCCATTTCCCACAAGCTCTAAATATGTTGTGTGGCCTTCATTACATATGCTACGTCCCAAACTGCAGACTGAGATGAGATCCTGCAGAGGAATGCATTAGGATTCCTGGATTCTACTCTACAATTGTTTTTCCAAAGAAAGGGACATGACATGTAATAACACCTTAAAAACTATACCTTTTTCAAAGTCATATCAAGAGGCTAGTACATGCCAATTTTTTGTCATGACCCCTCTCCTTTGTCAAAATAATTATGAAAATAATATTTTATTAATTAATTTATAATAATAATAAAATAATCATCATAATAAAAAAATTTAAAATTACTTTTCTTATTTTAAAATAAGTAAAAATACAGTAAATTTTAAATAACAAAATGATTTAAAATAAATAAAAGTGTTTTTTTTTTTAATAATTGATGTACTATTTTAAGTAGATAATCTGAAATACATAGCTTGTATGCCTTATCAATCCTTGTTTAAACTAATATTTTTATAATTTCTTTTGTGCTAATAGTTTGAATTTATCTTTGATCTCTTAAAATAATTTTAAACAAAAAATAAAATAAGATTTGAAGTAAGACAAACCAAGAGAAAAAAATATAGAAAAAATAAAACTTCTCATGGTTATAAATAGAGGAGAGAAGAGTTTTAAAAATAGGAAGAGGGCTAAGCATTATAGAGTTAGAGTTATTTCTAGTAGAACTAGAGGTATCCAAAATTATTTTCTTTTTCAATTCTTTGATATCATTTACAAATTCAACTAATCATATAGGTTGTCTAAATGTTTGCATATGTTATCATCGATGTCACTATTTTCTATAAATCTAATTCTGATGAATTTATGTTTTACAACTTCAACACCATTTTTCTATCATCTATTTTAAAATTAAAGTTTTTACAAGAATCGATTTACTACAAAATAGTGATGTTTTTCAAAATTTGATATGATTTTATCATTTAGTTCATATATAACACTTAAATCATGTTATTAATAAGGATATATTTCATTTTATTATCTTATATCCTTTTATCAAATTTTAATAATCAAGAATTACAAAATCACTCATATTTAAGCAAAAGATGATGAATGGGTAGGATTTGTATGTGTTACAAAATTTCATTGCCTTATGAAAAGTTGAGTAAAAATTATGTAAAGTTGAAAACTACTATTATTTTTTTAGTTTTAGATCATAGATCTCATATCACTTCAAGACAAATAAGTGTGTTTTTTTTAAACCTTCTAGTTGCCCTTTTAAAATATGGATTTAAGATATCAAAGTGAATATTCTCATATTATTTTATAAGTGTTTGTGTTGATAGTTCATTATTATAATTTTCTAATTCGAAACAAGTACTTTATTATCATAATAGATCTATATAGTAATGATAGTTCATTATTATAATGTACTCCAAGACTAGGTATTCATATTAATGACTACATGTATAGTGTAATACATCTTTCAACAAGATTAATTAAAGGCCACATATCCTCTAAACGGAATCCTTGATCTTGTTGTATTAAGTAGTAAGCCTCTTGTTAGTTAATTGTAGGAATTAATTATTTGAGTATAAGCTCCATTTAGCCATTTTTCTACAAAGTTAAGCTAGGGTTAAAATTATGTCCACTAGAGTATTAGAATAAGAGGTCTAATGTACTTGTTTCATGAAGATCATGGTTTTTAATTGCGATAATGGTATATAAAATTTGAGCATTAATAAGTTGATTTTAGAGTTGGATAAATTTTATGATAAGTGTATTATTTATAGTTAACATGTATTTCTCTAAACATCTAAAATCTAAGATACATATCTATAAATAAAATTATAAAAGTAATAATAATAACATATAAGTATATAAGTTTTTGTTAACTTTTTAAAGTATAAATAGAATGTAGGAAAAATATTTAGTGTATAGTAAAATTCAAATTGGAATCCAAGTTCTCCAAATTTCATCAATGGAAATCGCAATGAAGGTTAAGGACAATTTAATCAAATTTATTAGATTTAACTCTACTACTATATCATGCACTCCAATTTTAATCTTAATATATAACTCTCAAACTTTATACTAAATGCATTCTAAAATAAATCAGGCAATATAACAAGTGGGTGGGAAGCAATAGTTCTGAGTGGGAGGGTGATAGTTCACCTTCTCCTCTAATCTAACTCAATATTCTAAATTTTATTCCTCAATAGTCATATAGCAAAATTCCTCCCTCTAGAATTGATAACCCTCACTTTTGTCACATAGACAAAATGTCAGCCAACCAAAAGAAACAAAAGTGAAAATTTAACATATAGACCTAAAAATAATCAGAATGAATAAGATTAATAGTGTTTTCTCAAACCTCCTAATCCAACACTTTGAAGCATTAAGACTTATTAGATTGTACTAAAATAGAAAAGATTTATCTCTATGTCGATTTGCACATTTTTTAAGTATTTCACATTCTAATTTCAATCAAAATCTATGGTCTGAATGGACAGTAGTTAATATAACCATATACATGTATAGATATATGAACAAAACAATACATTAAAATGTGAAATTTTGTTAAATCCATGAGTTTTTTTTTAAGTGAAGCTCTTATTTTTTATTAAATTCATTTAGTTGATTTTCTTATAGAATTCATTATTTTTTTTAATGGATTGAAATAGATATTCTTATTTACAAGTTAAACATGGAAGAAAAATAAATAATTATTTTTTTCATTTTTCAAATATTATTTTCTTAATATTCAATATTTTTTAATTTAATTTATGAAATATGTTCTAGCATTGATAAATTTTGAAAAAAATAGTAATTAAATCAAAATAATTATTTAAGTATTCTATTGAATATTCATTATTGTTTTATTTTTGTTTTAAACAAAGTTATGCAAACGAAAATCATTCATAGTGTTTTGTATTAACAATGTTTGAACTTCGTGTTTATGGGTCAAGTCACCACGATTGAACTACTACATATATAACTTAACTTAGTTGCAATGACAATATCTATGGCTTCATTCTTTTAAATCATTAAAGAGTAATAAGGATGTATTATTTTAAATCTAAGTGAATAGAAAATTTTCTTTGAATAAATAAACTAACAATAGTTTAGTAATAAGTAGCTCATCTTCATATAATTTTAAATGAAATTTTTACTTAATCGAGAGGTAACAAGTTTTTAGCTAAACGATAAAGAACTAAATGAATTAAAACTTACCTTAATGGAAATTAGTTGAAAATTAAATGTTAAGGGAAAAGGGGCCTTAGAAAGAGTTGCATGGACACTCTTCACAATTCACATAAAAACTTAGAAAAAATAAAAATGCACATGTTATGGTTTGATCCTATAGATAAAAGCATGTAGGGAGTGTTAGAACCAAAAATTTCCATAAAAACTCTAAAGGTTTTTTCCATTTAAACCTAATATTTTCCTAAAGATTCATTTCATCGCCCTCCACAATGCTAAAATACCTCATACCTTTTACTGTCGCCATACTTTTTGTGGTATGTGTCGTTTACCGCAATACCGCGGCCTTTTGCAAAGTGGCTCGCGATATCAGGGTGACAGTTAAACACAGTCATGGTGACTTTCACCACTACACCGCAGACGATCTTCAAGCCGACCGCAATGGCACGGTAAACAGTCGGTCAGGCCAGAGACAGACAGAATTGGCGGTGAGTAAGCAGCAAGGCTGGCAGTCAGGACAGTTACCGTTCAACCGCAGGGGGTTCAAACGGAGGCCGCAGTGACTGCAGTAATGGCGGAGGAAGTGGCAAAGATAGATACTGTGGTACCGCTGGTAGTTAAGCTAGTGACCACGATAGTGCGGTGGTAGTTGGTAGAGGAAAGGAATGGACCATGACGGGTAAACCACTATACCACTGGAGGGATAAACACTGACCATGGTAAGGCAGTAGGAGATGGCAGTGAGTGTTCAATCACCACGGAACCGCAAGGAGAAAATTGACAAGTTGTGGTGGCACGGTGAAACAGGGACAACCAACGAGGTGGTGGATGAGATCAGTGACCCCACAACCGTGGACGGTCATCAAGGAGATCGCGGTAGCGTGGTGGGCGGTGAGTTAATGGTGAGGCAGCAGCTAGAGGAGCCACCGTAATATCGTGGCCGGTCAGAAACTATAACTGTGATGGCGCGGTGGATGGGAAGTTAGCAGCGAGGAGGTGGTTAGTGACTGTCACTGTGGTACCGCCAGAGGTAAAGGTTAAGCCTGCGGTGGAGCGTTGAGGGAAGATAGAAGGTGTGATAGTCATACCACGAAACTGTCGAGGGTCATAATGAAGCCCATGCTTGAGCGCTAGGAAGGTAGATGCTGACGGAGCAGTCAAATTCAAAGACCGCCATACCACCAGGGGTCAAAAGGTTGACTGTGGCTGAGTGGTAAGCATGGAGAAAGCTTCACAGCAGTGCGGGGAAATAAAATATAAAGAGTGGTTAAAGTATATAAAATAAAAGACATGTGAACTAAAGTTTAAAATATTTGATTTGTCGATAAGGAAACTTAATAAAATATTTTATTTTCTGTTAGGAATAACAAACATAGGAAAATGAAGAGTCATGACAATTGGTATGTAATGTATAAATGTATTTAAAAATCAGTTGAAAAGGAGGATACTAGTTAGAATAGTGAGATTTTGACAAAAAATGAAAACTGGGAAATGGAAATAATGTACAGATTTTTCTTGAAGCAGATCAATGGAGAAAATGTTTTAAACGGGTGAATTCTTTTTTGGTATTCAGTTGTTATGTTGTATTAATTCATATTCTTTATCTGGTTGTCTCCAACTTGAGATCCTTTAATTATTTAAATCGGTATATCAAGTTTATCTCTGATTTATCAAAGTGCGCTCTCATTTTGTGTGATTTAGTTGATTGGTGTCTGCAAGTCATATTTAAATCCTTTTGAATGAGTCATAGTAATTTAAAGATTTATTTTGGATGGTTAAAGAAGAACCAAGTTAAGAAAAATTCTAGCACAATTTATGCAAGTCATAAATTCAGTAAGGTTTTATGCCAGTCATAGAATTTTCAAAGTGCCCAACAACTAGAGTTAAGCCAGAGAGGGAAACATATACAGTTTTTGATTTTTGACTCCATTTTCCATGTGGATAGAAGGCACTGATCTATCACAACCCAGATGATAAAATTCATAATAAACAACATATTGAAATCCTTTCTTTTATGCAGTAGTAGTAGTAGTCATGATTGTATCTATTCACTACCATTTTCCATTGTGAATAGATTGTTTGAGCATGAGATATATTTCAAATCTGCAACATACACATAGGTGCACCCGCCTAGGTTTAGAAGAGCCTGAAGAGCAGAAGGTTCAATTATGTCAATTGGCCTTGTACATTGGCCAAAAATGTCATGAGAGCTTGGCAACCTCTCATGGTTCAAACCTATATTTTTGAGACCCAACAGTTTGGCGACTCTACTGGGGAATATACTCAGGAAAGTTTTTTCAGCCTATCCATTTATAGAGTCAACAAAGTTTTACATTTTTTTTGGAGATTTCGGTAGGGCAAACCAAAGCAGTCTCATAATCTTTTTCATTTTCCTACTTTTGGGGAAAGTAGGTGGTGACTATGTTTCAATCTGATAAATAATGCATAGATATTATGGAATAGTAATACTTGGTCAATTTTCTTGTCAAGATGGCAAAAGAAGAGAGAAGATAGCAGTCAATAAGAGAGTTGAGGGAATTGAAACAAAAAAGGCTACAATTGGATCAACAGATGCTACAAGTGAACCAACAATTGCTGCAATTGGGAGTCAAAAGTGTTCCAAATACATCACCAAATAGGACATCATGTAGTGAGAATGAATACAAAAATTCCAATAGATCTTGGACACCACAAGTGCCCCATGATGCAACTAAGAACTTTGGCAATAAAGGTAATGTACTCTATTCACAGCAAAACACTTTTGATGAGTATATTCAAATTAAAGAGAGAGGTAAAAATCTTGTGGATGCCTTTTTTGACATAAGGAGATATAAGGGAGAATCTGTGAGTTCTTTATACAATAGGATGGTAGACATCTGTATGCAATTACCTCCTCATTGTAGGCCTACAAGACCCACATTTGTTGCACAATTTCTAAGAGCATCAAAGCCTGAATCATTTTATTGGTCAGAGTCATCAAAACAGTGTGCCTTTGGTGTAGTGAATAAATTTATTGATTCCATACTTGGGACAAGGTCTATGGATACTGGCAACAATAAACCTAATAGTGATGTCATGGATTATCAAACAATGCAACAAACAAAGGAAGTATGTGCCACTGGGATTTCTGATGACAATTGTTCAGATTTGGAAGATGATGAAAATATAGAAGAGATCAATGAAGAAGAACTCAATAGGGTGATTCTTGCAGTTTTTATGAAGATTGGGAAGTTGGAGACATAGTAAAATATATGGAAGCAAAGACCTGTTCACTTAGCAGTGAGCAAGTTTTAGATTTCCTGACTCTTGAATACTAGAGATATGCACACAAAGATGATTCTAAAGTTTTGGGTCCAACATACATTTGCTTTGACAGTGAGAGTATTGTGTGTAATGATTCATTTTATTCCATGAGCGTTTCTCAGACTAATGAAGAATTATTTGAAGCTGATCAAGAATCCCTGTCTGTCCAAGAAGAGGTATGTGACTTGAACAAGTTTTGCCTACAAGAGAAAGATGTTGGTTTGCATATCATTGATGATGAGTGTTCAATATTTGTTGATCCAAGTATATATAAGGATGAATGTATGAATCAAAAGTATGTTTCAATGCCAACTGATGATAGGAAAGAACTGGAAAGTGTTTTTGATTTGATTGTTTTAGAAGATATTGATGAGACAGAATTTTTTTATTTCCATGAGAAGCATTCAGATTTTCAGGTCCCAGTATAGCTACAGGATCATTCAATAGTACATGATAATGGGAAAACTTATGAAAGTTTCATTGAATCTGGATACATTTTGTGTGATGAAGGAGACAAAGGTTTATCATATTATGAACTCCAGAGCGATTAAATGAATAAGAGTTAGGCTGAACACAATAAATTCCTAAAGGTTTTTAATGACAGTACATGTAACAGGGTTGTTGGAATGGACAGTTTCAAAAGAAACTTGATGAGCTCAAATCAGAATAAAATCTATGACAAAGGGAAGTATAGGCTTTTCTTTTGGGTGGCCTAGGGCCATCCTTTATGGTTTGAATTTTAAACCATAGCAGGTACAGAGGATTAAGGATTGCCAGTGCATGGACAATTCTTAAACAAACCTCTTTAAACATTCTTTTTCATGCACAATAGTTTAGGAATTATATTGGGCCTAGGTTTTCCAGTACATGGAAATTCTCATAAATTCCCTTATTGAAAAGATTTGTTTTCTTTCCATGTACAATAGTGTAGGATTTTCCCATCCTCCATTTTTGCATCTTCCATTTTCCATCTTCATCCTTTCATCTCTTCATCTTTCATTGCCTTCATTTTTTCCATCCTTGCCTCGATCTGCTCTCCTAGTAGTTTCTAGATTCTTGCAGTGATTTGCAAAATCACTCATCCCCAACAAGAGCCACTGTTAGAACCAAAAATTTCCATAGAAAATCTAAAGTTTTTTTCCATTTAAACCTAATATTTTCCTATAGATTCATTTCATCGCCCTCCACAATGCTAAAATACCTCATACCTTTTATCGTTGCCATACTTTTTGTGGTCTGTGTCATTTACCGCAATACTGCGGCCTTTTGCAAAGTGGCTCATAGTATCATGGTGGCAGTTAAACACAATCATGGTGACTGTTACCACTACGCCGTAGACGGTCTTCAAGCTGACCGTGGTGGCACGATAAACAGTCGATTAGACCAGAGGCAGACAGAATTGGAGGTGAGTAGGCGACGAGGCTGGCGGTTAGGACAGTTACTGCTCAATCGTAGGGGGTTCAAATGGAGGCCGCGGTGACTATAGTAATGACAAAGGAAGTGGCAAAGATAGCTACCACGGTGCCACTGGCAGTTAAGCTAGTGACCATGGTAGTTGGCAGAGGAAAGGAATAGACTATGACAGGTAAACTGCTATACCGCCGAAGGGATAAACACTGACTGTGGTAAGGTGGTAGGAGATGACAATGAGTGGTCAGTCACCGCAGAACCGCAGGGAGAAAAATGACAGGTCATGGTAGCACGATGAAATAGGGACAACTGGAAAGGTGGCCGATGAGAACAGTGACCACACAACCGCAGACGGTCATCGAGGATATCACGGTAGCGTAGTGGGCAGTGAGTTAACGGTGAGGCAGCAGCTAGAGGAGCCACCATAGTATCGTGGCCGGTCAGAACTGTAACTGCGGTGGCGTGGTGGATGGGAAGTTAGCAGCAAGGTAGCGGTTAGTGACTATCTGTGGTGGTAGTTGGTAGAGGAAAGGAATAGACTATGACAGGTAAACTGCTATACCACCAAAGGGATAAACACTGACTGCGGTAAGGTGGTAGGAGATGGCAATGAGTGGTCAGTCACCGCAGAACCGCAGGGAGAAAAATGACAGGTCATGGTAGCACGATGAAATAGGGACAACTAGAAAGGTGGCAAATGAGAGCAGTGACCACACAACCGCGGACAGTCATCGAGGATATCGCGGTAGCACAATGGGCGGTGAGTTAATGGTGAGGCAGCAGCTAGAGGAGCCACCATAGTATCATGGCCGGTCAGAACTGTAACTGTGGTGGCGTGGTGGACACGAAGTTAGCAGCAAGGCAGCAGTTAGTGACTATCACCATGGTACCACCAGAGGTAAAGGTTAAGCCTACGGTGGAGCGGTGAGGGAAGATAGAAGGCATGACAGTCAGACCATGGAACCACCGAGGGTCATAATGAAGCCTGCAGTTGAGCGGTAGGAAGGTAGATGTTGATGGAGCAGTCAAAGTCAAAGACCGCCAGGGGTCAAAAGGTATACTGTAGTTGAGCAGTAAGCATGGAGAAAGCTTCACAGCAGTGTGGGGAAATAAAATATTAAGTGTTTAAAGTATATAAAATAAAAGACATGTGAACTATAGTTTAAAATATTTGATTTGTCAATAAGGCAACTTAATCAAATATTTTATTTTCTATCAGGAATAACAAACGGTTGTAACAGGAAAATGAAGAGTCATGAATCTTGGTATGTAATGTATAAATGTATTGAAAAATCAGTTGAAAAGGAGCACAGTAGTTAGAATAGTGATATTTTGACAGAAAATGAAAACTGGGAAATGGAAATAATGTATAGATTTTTCTTCAAGCAGATCAATGGAGAAAATTTTTTAAACTGGTGAATTCTTTTTTGGTATTCAATTGTTATGTTGTATTATTTCATATTCTTTATCTGGTTGTCTCCAACTTGAGATCCTTTAATTATTTAAATCGGTATATCAAGTTTATCTCTGATTTATCAAAGTGCGCTCTCATTTTGTGTGATTTAGTTGATTGGTGTCTGCAAGTCATATTTAAATCCTTTTGAATGAGTCATAGTAATTTAAAGATTTATTTTGGATGGTTAAAGAAGAACCAAGTTAAGAAAAATTCTAGCACAATTTATGCAAGTCATAAATTCAGTAAGGTTTTATGCCAGTCATAGAATTTTCAAAGTGCCCAACAACTAGAGTTAAGCCAGAGAGGGAAACATATACAGTTTTTGATTTTTGACTCCATTTTCCATGTGGATAGAAGGCACTGATCTATCACAACCCAAATGATAAAATTCATAATAAACAACATATTGAAATCCTTTCTTTTATGCAGTAGGAGTAGCAGTCATGATTGTATCTATTCACTTCCATTTGCCATTGTGAATAGATTGTTTAAGCAGGAGATATATTTCAAATCTGCAACATGCACATAGGTTCACCCGCCTAGGTTTAGCAGAGCCTGAAGAGCAGAAGGTTCAATTATGTCAATTGGCCTTGTACATTGGCCAGAAATGTCATGAGAGCTTAGCAACCTCTTGTGGTTCAAACCTGCATTTTTGAGACCCAACAGGGAGTTTCAGTAAATGAAAGTGTTTCTGAGCACTCAAGTTTTCTATAATGTGGTTGGTACTTTCTTAAAAATTGGATAGACCAACTTGTACTAACCTATTTAAAGATATTAAATCATAAAATTAAGATTCATTGTATACTCAAAAGAGTTTACATCCTCCAAGATTTAGGCCAACCTTTTAGGTAAAGTGCAAATTTGATCTTATAAGTCTTGGTAGATGGAAAACTAATTTTTTTTCCAATATGGAAGAGTAGTCTACCAAGAAAACTCAAGACACAAAACATCTCAATGAGTCAAATTATTTGGTTAGAGAAAGAATACATATCTCGTATGGACAGAAGAATACATGTCCCATATGGACAAATGAATACCCTATATGGATAGATGAAGTTTCAACTACCATTTCCTAAATATACATATGAAAGAACATATAAAAAATGGGTATTAAAAAGGTACAACCTATCAAATTGTTACACTCCTTCCATTCTAGTACTAGATCATTAACCATATTGCTTGATTAGGTTAGCAACTAGATTCATATATTCTCTAATTAACTCCATTAAAGCTCATTTTCTTAGCTATATAGTACATATATAAAAATCAAATTCAATATACTTTAGGATAGTTTCTTGTGTATCATTTTCTTCTTTAGCTAGGTTTTTCACCAATTTCAACATTAAATATTCAAGTTCATCATCCCAAATTACTTTTCAACACAATTAAGGGAGCTATAATAAGGTCAAAGTCTTCATGCCCTTTAAAAATTATCTATCTTGATAAAGGACTGTAATATTCCTCATTATATCAAATATATGGTTTACAATACATCTAACCAAAAGCCTATATCCATTAATCCAATGTTTTATAATTTGTTCAACAATGGCACTACAATATACCAAGATAGGTTTAAGACAATCAAGTGATTAGTATGTTTACTTTCATTTCTTAAGTAATAGTGGAATCTTTTACCTTTACATAAGTAATCTTACCTAAATTTGACCACTTTCCATTTATTGTTTGTTTCATAACATTAGCATTTGTAAGATAATTTTTAATAAAAAATTATTAACATTATCGACTAAATCTATATATTCATTGATTATCTCACAAACAACCATAGAGACCTTCACTCATAAAATAAGTTCAATTTAAAAATACAATAGTCTTTAAAGTTATCCAATTTGTTGTCTTGTATTAGAATTCAAGTTAAAAAATTATTCATTTTATCAACATTGATTTCACTTACCTAACATCATTTCTTGCATATAAGAAAATTTTGGTAAAAAGATTATATCCAGATAGTACATCAATAATTTAGAAAAGAAATTAAATTATCTTACTTAATTTAACTCATAATTTTATCATGGGAAGAGAGCATTTCAATTCTTTCTGGCATATAAAAAACTATATTTTTTACATATTAACTTTCTTTTTAACAAATCTTAATAAAAACCATGTCAACAAATGGAGACTATTTGACCTTGGTGTTAAGGGAGACCCTTTGGTGAAATGGTGTGGCTTCTTTCCTATAGAGCCAAAAACCAAAGGCTCATACCCTTAATATCATATAATTTTTGTAACAACTACTCCTTAATATAATATTAATAGGTTCAAGATGGAGCGGAAGCGTCTAGGTGGGAGAAGGAGCAGAGCTACAAATTCAAATTCCTCTAGCAAAAATGGAGATGGCGGTTCTGATTTTAAAGATGATGATTTTGTTTTTTGTCTTATTGGGGGTCATATGTCTAGCTTCTTGGTGTTGGGCCTTTGCAAGAGGTCATTGATGAAGGTTCTAGCAGTGGTTGATTTTCTTTTGGTGGGCGTCGAAGTTGTTGTTGTGATGTTTGCTGCTTCAGAGTTTGGTTGGTTCGTTGCATGTCTGGTGTCAGAGTTTGGTTGGCTTGTTGCTTGTTTGGTGCTTGTGGCTTCAGATTTTTATAGGAGTCATTTTGTTTTCTTTATTTTGCTTGCTTTTAGAGTGGATGTTGCTTTGAATGGTTTGTTGTAGGTTGCTTCTTCCTATTTTGGGCTAGCTTTTGGATTTTGGTATCCCCTTTTGTTTGGCTCGAGCCCAATTTTGAAGTTTCCTTTCTACTACCCACGTGCTTGGTGGTTAGCCCCTAGTCTTATTTTTTCATCTTAAGGGGTGTGGGGTTTTCATTTTTTTACCCCAGGTTATTTTACCAGGTCTTGTCTAATTATCATGTTGTGTTTTGCATTTTTTGTCTTGTTGCCATGTTCTTCCAAGATAAGTTTTTCATGTTTCTTCATGTGGAGGACTTTGATTGTTTTTCAGAACCCTTCTTGGTATGCCAAGTTTTAGTTGGTGGTGGGGTTTGGATCTTTGGTTTTGCAAAGTTGTCTCTGCTTGTTGGTTCCTTTTGGTTCCTTTATGGTCTCTGCATATGGATTCTCACTTTTGATGGGGTATTTTTCAAATGCTTTTTTTATAACTGAGGAAGCTTTGTTTAGGACTATTTTTTGGTTTCCCTTTCAAAAAATGAAGAAGTTGAGGATAAATGGGGAAAATTTTTATGTTTATCTTTCGGTTGAGTTGTTTCAAATGTTTATTATGAAGGCTCGGGTGTGTGGGTTACTATTGTTGCTATTTGGAGTGTTCTCTAAGTATTTCTTCATGTTTCCATCCCTCCTAGTGCCTATGGATGATGTGATTATTTTTCCTACCAGAGTGGTTTCTTTCTATTGGGTGCTACAGTTGATTTCTTCTCTTGAGGTGAAGAATTCCCTTATTGAGGTGGAGCCCTCTCCTATTGAGGTGGAGCTGCATGTTGTAGGTTTAGTGGAAACTCTCTTTTCTTCTACTTTTCCTATTGATTTGGATCTTGTATGTGTAGGAGAATGGTGGATTTGGTAGTTATGGATCTCTTATCATCCTCTCTTATAGAGGGGATCTATCTCCTATAGAAGCAGATTTTGGGATGGTTGATCAAGATGGATGGAGCTACAAGGAGGTTGTTGCTTCTCAGTGTTATGTGGTGCTCTCTAACTTCTCTATGGAGGTGGGAAGTTTGGATGTGTTGGTTATGATGGAAAATAGGGGTGTGAGGGTGTTATGCTTTGCTAAGTTATTTTTTCATTGGCCAAGTATTGGTTGTTCTGAGTGACAAGTTATTTGTGGCTTGGATGATTCAGGTTGTGTTCTTTATTTGTTAGGGTTCAAGGTCCCTGTCAAAACCTAGTTGTAAAAGGGTTTAGGGTCCTTTCAAAACCTATTTTTGCAGCTTGAGTTATCTTGAATATCTTCGATGGATGTTGTTGATGGGTTGCTTCTATTATGCTGAATATTTTTCTAGTAGCTTCTTTGTCTTGAAAGGATTTTAGGTCCCTTCATAACCTCCTTGTATTGGGTTTTGGCTTCCATAAAAACCTATTTTTCCCCTAATCAAAAACAAATCTTAATAGAATAATTATATAAACTTTTATCACAAAGGTCTAATCAATAGAGAAGTGTTATAAACATCTTTTGTTGTAGTTCCATAAACATCTCTCATGTCTCAAAGTTGATACAAATTCATAAATTGAAGGTAACCATCTAGTTGTTTATAACATCTATCTTTAAGTAATTATACTCATTTTTTATCCAAAGTTATAATTATACAATCTACAAAATTTTAGCATCATAATTCATTCTCTTAGCTTACAAATTCATAAGAACTGATGAAGGGTACTCCCCTTACAATCTAAAACTCACAAAAACAACAAGTAATGGCACAAACAAATGCAAGAAGGAAAGAAAACATTTTCTATTATCATTGAAATGAAAATGAAATTACAACATTATATTTTCCATCACATGGGCTTTTTGATTACATAAATCTAAAAATCTGCAAATCGGAGCCACCATCTACACTGTTTTGCCCCCTCCCATACCCCCCCTTTCACATCCTTTTTTTGGAAGGCGTAACCACCCTAGAATCTTCTGGAAAGTGTAACTTCCTCAAGAAGATATTTGAAATTTTATTTTGGTAGTACAACTTCACAGGGTCATAACTTTTTATCCGACCGTCATATTTTATATTATAATACCTTTTCATTTTTGGCCAATTTGCAAGCCCATCCGAAGCCTCTAAGTGCCTCAAAATTAACTCTAAAGATTTTACTAGTATTTTTGAAAATTTTAATTTTAATATCTCTCAAATGACAAATGGCATTAAATTGATTTATTTTCCACTATCTTCAATTTACCATTTTGGAGGTCTGTGTAAGTTTTCATGTCCAACCATGCATAAATGCAAACTTACTAAAATAGTAACCCTGCCAAATTTAGCCCTATTGAAAAAAACAACATTTTTTTTTGGGTGATGCAAGATTGCTCTTACACCCTAGATGCTCCTGCATCAAGAACGTTCAAATATAAATTATGATATTATTAGTTTATATCTAGTTCAACCAAGCATAAGCTCTTTGGCATTATTATATGGCAGATCCATCGGTAATTAGGTACAACTCTCATGCTTCTAGCTAGCTCCTCAAGTATTTGTATCACATCTTAGGTATGGTAGTGGAATATGAACTAAACCTATGAATCCCACCTAGGCCCCTACCTAAATTTTTAAATGATTCATAGCTACACATGCAAAAGTGACTAAAGGATCTCATTGATAAATCATAAAATAGGACTTCGACCAATGGTTTAATATGCCTATAGTTGAACACCATTAACTGGTTCCTAACCAGACTCCATTTTGAGTATGTAAGGGTATTATTCAAGTAACCCCCATTTAAGTATGAACTCTTTTACCCATATGAAGATAAAGGTCAATGTCAAAACAACTACATGAGTACAATCAACTAATAGTTCACACATTAAACAATGAACAATAACCTTGTATTACACAATAAACCATTGCATTCGCAACCCCACTTTTATTACAAATAAATAGTCATAAATAAATTCATACCTATATAATAGGATAGCATAGTTCATTAAATATGACAAATAATCCAATAAAGCAAAAAATATCTAATTCAGCCCACTTTGTTAAGGATAATATAAATAGGATTCTTACAAATCCCAACTCATGATAATGAATCAAAACTTTGAGATGCAACCCAACACTTCTATGATCTTATAAATATCAATAATTTTCAAGTGCATTGATCAATCCATTTATGATACACCATAAACTTCTTAAGATCAATTATTATGGTTTTAGTAATCATTGCACTACAAGGATATACACAAGCTAGTATATGTCCTAGTATATCCTTGCCATGGGTTCATTTCTAAAGTGTAACAAGAGTAAGTTAAAAAAATACTTACAACCAATAATATAAAAAAATAGTCACAACCCTCATCTTGGGTTTTAAAAAAACAAAAAATAAGCCATATTATGTAGTCCTCAAAGATATCATTTGGTCCAAGGATCACACAACTATATATTAGAATAATATTCATAATGATCTCAAATGATAAGCATAGCATCTAGTTTGAATTATTCATATTTTATGACACTTAAATAGTAAGGTAAGCTAAATCCGTAGGATAAACCATTGAACAAGATATATATAATATAATATAATATATCATCCCCTTATCCCTATATAATTAACTCTACCAAGAATGAAACCCACTCTCTTCAAAGGGAAAAAACAAAGTTTTTAATGATTTCAGGGATCCTAAATCAATGGCTTCATGCATGAAAACTAAATTTGTATCACGAAACATGGGTTTTCATGCATAGGATCCCAATTATTTTTGCATGGCTTCACCCTTGCAAACTTCCTAGGAATCAAAAATGAAAGAATAGAATTCCAACAAACCTCTTTCTTCTCTTAAATTTACTCTACCCTCTAACTAATTCATTATCACATCTTGCATTGAAAGCTTTTGTAAGGCTTTGTCTTGTGTGTGAATAATGCAACCCTAAAATTCTTGTGTGTTCCATTAATTTCTATTGAGTTAGATTGGAAATGATAAGTGAATTACTTATGTTTTGTCATCATTGGAATTGCATTAATAAACCCTAGGGTAAACTCTAACCCTTTAATAAACTGAAACGTGAATGTGTTTAAAATATGAAAGGGAATTGGTTGTCGAATTATGAATTGCTCCAAGGGATAGTTAACCCTTGTATCTTATGGCATGTTTTATACTTAAGAATTATTATCTAATTTAAATAACTATGCTTTAAATATATAACCTCTCAAAATGCATCTTATAGAATTATGATGATTTATATAGTGGTATTTAAAAGTGATTATCTAGTCCAGCTAGAACTAATGTGTTATGGTGAAAATTATTGTAATTAAGGGGACATGTTACAATGGATTAGTTAATTAAAAGTGAGCATAAGATATGATATTATATTAGGATTTAATTTGATAAATTACTAATCAATTTCATGACTCCTAAGGTGGATAGAAATAGTGAGTATGACTAGATTCTACAGCTTATAAGTGGTGGCACGTGAAGGTTGAATGACTGCAGCCTAGTGCACATGGATGAAACATCAATCAAACTAAGATAAGACCATAGGTTTGTGAAAGAGGTGAGTAAAACATATTCTATATATTTTTGAGTAGTTATCAGCAATAATGAATAATTAGGTAAGGATGCATTAGGAAGAATATGTGTGTGTGTGTGTGTGATGCTTTCAAATGGTGGTATTATTCTCCTTAAAGGTAGATTTAAACTTATGTACTGAATTTTAAAATGCATAATTGGATGAATTATCAATAAATAAAATCATGGGGAGTAGACTAGCCAATGTTGAATTTATTATTTTGACGTAGCCTTACTAATATGATGTGATTTAATGAATAGGAATAATAATAATGTTAGAGGAAAGGAGGAACATATAGACCTAGGCTAAATTCATCCTTGTAAAGTTATATATTGTGAACCCATTTGATCGAAGCGGTGATTAGGGTTAGTATTTTAAGGGTTTATTGTGTGGGTTATGTGTGAGGGTTATTATTATTTGGGGTAATTGTGTTTATGGATTTTAATATTGTGGGTCAAATTTAAATGTGTTTGGGAGGGAATTTAATTATTTTTATGTGATGTAAGTAGGGTTAGTATTTGGGGACCCTATTTAGGTTTAAAATTTGGATGGACCTTTGAAAGGTTCTCTAAGGAGGGTTGTTCGATCAATTTCCTTGGTTATAGTACAAAAATGATATGTACCTTTGAAGTAAGGACCTATTGGACATGCAATGAAGACCCTACGACATGATTTAACCCATCAAAAGTTCTCATTAAGAAAAGTGACGAGTTTGGGGATTGAGTGGAGTAGAAGGAATGAAGGTACCAACCCCATCTACATAACTCATTTATGAGAAGAAACCTTGGGGGATGGGATTTCCAAGTACATATCTCCCTCTTAAATGAAGAAGATACCCTCATTTAAGGAGAGTACACTTCACATCTATCCATCCAAGGCTCCCAATTTGCAACTCCTTTATATCTTATTTGTGAAGGAAAAATAGGTTTTTACCTTCTCCTTTTAGAGAATTTTTTAGTCAAGTTTTGAAAGAGGAGAGAGTTTTGGTGAAGGATGAAATTATTGTTTATGGAGATGGAGTTTTCAAGTATACATATTGAAGAAAGATAAGTACTCTTCCATTTCTTGTGGTTATTTTTGTCAAAGTAGTTTTTCTCTATGTGCTTGTATTGTAAAAAAAGAGTTAGTGAGAATGCTAGAGTGTTATTTTGTGTAATGGAAAAATGAACTTGGTGTTGAGCTATTATCATTGAACTCAATGGATACATAGTGTTTTCTTCTTTCTCAAGGGTTTGGATAGAGCCCATGAGGCTTCATGATACCAATATGGTTGGATGGAGAGAAAGTCCTTGTTTTTTTATCATATAAGAAGCATTTACAAGGTGTTATATCCTTTACACGGTGAGCCCAAAGGGACAAAAAGGAACTAAACCATCAAAACATCAAAAAATACTTTTAGTAACAGCAGTAGAAAGACATAGACAAGCCTAGAAAGAGTAGAGACATAGCACAACACAGAACCAACAACTAATTGTCCAAACTTTCCCATTTCTGGGAGAGAAGGTTTAACACGTCATCCCTAATCCAATTGGGGCCTTCATCCATGGTGTTCTTTTCCATTTCCTCCTTGACAACATCTAAGAGAGTGGTAGTTGATATCATTTTGATAGAGAACCAAGCCAGGAAATTGAATTTATGTTCCAATTTAGCAACCCATTCCTACAGCACACCAAGCTCGTCCTCCTTACCTTTCTTGTTCTAGATCTCTGCTTCAGTACCAGCCCTAGTATCTGAGGAATTGGTAGAGTCTTCCTTAAGCATTTTTTTCAAATCAGAGAAATCACTAGGGTCTTCTACAGATCCTTGGTCCTTCACCTTGTCAGTAACTTTTATGCCTTCAATTTCGCCACCAATCTGCACAAAATCATTGGAAATCTCATCCATCGCGGCCCCTTTCTTACGTTTCTCCAATCTGTTAAATCTTCTCACACTCATCTATTCTAAGACCATCTCAAAGATAGAACCCACCATAGAATATCCATTGGAATCCTTTTCCTCATCACTTTTAGCGTCACTTTCGGTGACCGGCTTAACCATCAGGAGCAAAGACTCTTTTTTCCCCTTCTTCTGAGCAGCCAATCTACTGACCTTCTTGCGTTTTAGCTCATAAAGCTCAGTTGCAACACTCAACTGGGCCAAACCAACCGAATTTTTCTTCTTCTTTGAGGGAGGAACCTCAATACCGAGATCATTTTTAGGGATGGGGGATTTTCTCTTTGAGCCCTCCAAAACAACAGGGGAAGGATTTTCAGGGTTAATTTCTTAGGGTTCCAAATCTTCCACTCACACAACCAAGATGGGCTTGGGAGGGCACAAAGCTAAATGAAATTGGTAGAGCCTATAGATTAGGCCCTAGTGTAGCAATAAGGGATGCAGAGAATCGGGGTTAAGAGCGGCAATCTTGTGAGACTCTTTGATGGAACTTTCCAGAGAATAAAGCAAAAAGAAAGGGAAGCTAAGAAACATATTGTGCCTTAAGTTATTTAACAACGGTAAGTGGTAAAAATAAAATACCTTGAATCTACCCTCAAGGGTAACATACTTCATGATGGCAAGGAAAACCATATCCCAGGGTTTGAGTAGTGCTTCGCGGTCAAAACCTAACTGATTTTCACAAGCTTCTCTGTGCCCTTGAATAAAGTGTTCAGACTCTCCAAATCCTATGTTTTGGTGTGTTTTTTTATATTTCCTCCTCTCATAGGATAAGTCAGTAACCTTACCAATCACTTTTTCATCCTCTTTGAAAGATATGCCACCCATGGTGACCTGCCTATCCTTCTAAGAACCAGCAAACTAGGTCGACAACACCTCATCGTGGCCCACAAGATTTTCCAAAAGTGGTGCAAGACCACCTTTCAAATAGATATGACAAGCCAGAGGGTCCCTGCAGAACTCCTCGCAATTATCTAGCTTAATTCTAAATCTATCTCCTCCCATTGTGACCCACAACAAACAGTAGTCAACACCACAAAAAGATAGCCAGAAAATAGATAGATCACCAAAGAGATTATCGTTACTTAAATAATCTTCACTTTTCCAACTAAGAAGAAAAGGCATAATAAATTCAAAATGAAATTCACACGCTTTTCCAGTCATACCCAATGAAAACAACTCCACTGGCTTGTAATCATCACAAAGGACCCCCAAAATAAAGAAATTAGGAATAATAATGGGATCCAAAATTAAATCTATAATGAAAATAAAATCAAGGAGGTTACACAATCCCCAAATCCATTTGAATGAGGGGGGAAGATTTGAAATTTTAAAGTACATCAAATAAAATCTAAGGAGAATCAAGAGATGCATTAGGTTGGAATTACTAAATAAGCTGGAAAAGTACATCACTTTACATGAACTCCAGGAGATATGATGGGAAATGTTGTACCATTGGATAGGCAGCCCACAAAGGGTAGAGGACCCACCACACATGATTATGAGATAAAAAAAAACCACGTGGCCAACCACTTGAGCCCAGTCTCCTTTCCTGTAGTAGACACCATCCAAAGAGCTGTCAAGGAGTTCCACATGCACGTAAGAGAGATATAAAATGTAATCATCATTATGAGAGTAATTCCTTTGCTCCACAAGGATTAACCTTTGAATAGACGTCAGAATAACTTCTATATTTTTCCAACATTTGCAAACCTACCAGGTGGACCCTAAATTGGAGAACTTGTCAGCCACTTGGTTACCTTCTCTATAGATATGAGTCAAGTGATACCTTTCCAATTTCGAAATTAAAATATTTATATCCATAAGAATATCCCTTAAATTCCAACCAAGTAGACGGTTGAGATTAATAGATTCAATCACACTCTTATAATCCCCTTTAATTTTCAAATTCCTAATACCCAGAGTGACAACAATCTTAATGCCCTTGAGCAGCGTCCAAGCCTCTGCCACCATAGAAGAGTGAATACCAATACCTCCAACATACCCAACCATAAATTTTCCCTGATAGTCCCTTATGACACCACCAATACTAGCCAGACCGGGGTTCCCCTTGGCCGAACCGTCAAAATTTAATTTAAACCACCACACATCTGAAGGTTTCCAAAAGGTATTTTTCCTAGTAAGGGATTTTGAATTATCAAAGGAATCATTACCAAGCACAATGTTCCAAGAGTTAGCTATCTTGATCTCCTAATCACTTGGGGAAAAATCCAGTGGTTTCCACTTGAGAATAGAGAGACTTTCAAAAATAGGTCTTGACCCCTAGCCAAACACTTCCTTCAGACTCATCTCAATGCCTATGAAAACCTTATTGTTTCTTTCCTTCCAAATGCTCCAGCAAATGATAGGGGGAATTTCCCTCTGAATTTCCAGGGGAAGTGGTTGCCAGAAAGGACCATTCCATCCCTCCAAAAAGGAAACCAAATCTTTATTCAAGGTCCAGTGGATCTCTAACTTTTAAAAATTAAGATCCCTGACTCTGGCAGCAAAAGGACAGTGCACTAACATGTGATCCACAATTTCATTATTATTTTTGCACAATAAGAACCTATTCGGGATCTGAAATCCCCTCTTCCTTAGATTATTTTGGGTAAGGATCCTATTGTGACAAGTTGTCCACCAAAATAAGTTAATTTTTGGTATCAAGTGACGGTTCCAAACCTTTTTCCCAAAACTTACTCTAAATGCCCTTGTTCGAGAGAAAACTATAAGTTGTCCTAATAGTCAAATCACCCTTACTATCCAAGGCCCAAAATAAATCATCTTCAACTTCTGATAGTGGGAATTCTATACTAAGAGAGTAAGACCTGTAAGGAAGAAGCCAAACATTTCAGATTAGGGGAAAGAGGGCCACGGGAGCCAATATCTTTCAATCTCCTAACACCTCCTTGTGGTCCATGGGTGTAGTCACACACATTCCTACCAAAGAACTGAGTTGCAAGTTCCATCATATTTTTGAACTCAGAACAGGCCAAGGGGGAATTTAAGAGCCAAGAATCTTCCCAGAAGCGTATTTTACTACCTTTTCCAAGGTTCCACTTTAAACCAAACAGCAGAAGCTTCTTCATTTTGAAAATTTTATTCCAAGGTAGAGAGCACCAGGGGTGATCATTCTCAATACATATGATTAGGGGGCAGTTTCCCAAGTATTTGGCTTTCATTATTCTGCACCAATACTTTTTATCCCTTAACTAGTCCCACCCCACTTTTTCTAGCAAAGCCTTGTTGGAAGAGAGGTCTTTCCTGATGCCCAGTCCTCTGCCAAACTTGGGAAGACAAACCTTCTCCCAACTAACAAGCGACATCTTTTTATCCTCAGTTCTAGACCATAGGAAGACTCTATGAATCTTCTCAAACTTCTCAGCAATGTTACTTGAGCAGCAATGAGGAGTTGTAGCTTACTCGCATCACTCGAGAGAACATTTCCACCCAGCAAGCTTCCTTTAAACTCTTTCAAGAACAGTGTTCCAAAATTTAGGAGTAACTTCCTTAATAGTTAGGGGAAGTCCTAGGTATACTGAAGTAAGAGAAGCACTCAGATAGCCTAACACTATAGTCACCTGATCCTGTAGACCAGGAGTGCAGTGAAATAAATAGATCGTGATTTTATTATAATTGATGCATTGACCAAAACAAGCCACAGTGAAATAAATAGATCGTGATTTTATTATAATTGATGCATTGACCAAAACAAGCCACATAGAGATTGAGGCAAATTTTCCACTTCTTGGCTTCCACCACAGAAGTGTTTTTTAATAGCATAGTATCATCCACAAATTTTTGAATAGTGAAAGGGTCAAGGGTGGAGGTTGGTTTGACACCCTTAATGGATCCCTTTGACAACATATGTGTCACATTCCTACTCAGAACACCAGCCACCATAATGAACAAATAAGGGGATAGGTGGTCTCCTTGTCTGATACCCCTCCCAACCTCGAAGAAACCTTGGGACACACCATTGACTAGCATAGAATACTTCACCATGGTAACACATTCCATAATGATATTGACAACTTTATGATTAAAGGAAAACTTATCAAGGACATTGGGAAGAAAGTTCCAAAGGACTTTATCATAAGCTTTGGAAATGACAAGCTTAAGTTTCATGCTAGAGTTGCTACATTTGTCCATAAATTGAAGAGTTTCATGGGTGGATAAAGCAGCATCAAAAATTTGGTGGCCAAGAACAAAACCTTTTTGACTAGGACCAATCATATTTTCCAAGAGTATTTTCAAGCGGTTCACCAAAACTTTAGAAAATATCTTATAAATAGTATTACAAAGGCTAATAGGATGGAAATCTATCATGGATACAGGGTCCTCAATTTTAGGGACCAGAGCTATGAAGGTGTGATTTAGTTGTTTAAGCAATTTACCAGAGTTGAAAAAATCCTTAGCAACAAGAGTAAGGTCCTCCCCCACAATCTCCCAAAAGGTTTTGAATAAATCCGAGGGGAACCATTGGACCCAGGGGCTTTATAGGCACCCATACTATGTAGCAGACCAAACCTTCTCAAAAGAAATAGCCTTTAGAATTGAAACATTATTCTCGCGAGAAATAGGAGTAGGAAGAGGTTCCAACAACAGATCAACCAACCCAGGGGCAGGAGCCTCCAAAGGAAGTGAGTAAGCCTACTGGAAGTGATTAGAAGCTAATAAACCAATCTATATGGGATTAGACACTTCATCCCCTACCTTGTTTTTCATTTTTTTTATTTGGTTCCTTTTCCTATATTCAAGAGCCAACACATGGAAGAAAGATGTGTTTCGGTCCCCCTCAGCTAGCCATGTATTCTGGATTTTTGTTTCTAGAAAATCTCTTCTTTCTTTAATATTTTCTCCCATTCAAAATGCCCTTCCTTCTCCTGTTGGCCCATTAGAATGTTGGTATCACCCTCCTCCATCCTTTTTTGTATCTCACCAATTTTTTCAGCTAGGACCCTTTTTTGATGGAACACATCACCAAAAACCCTCTTATTCCACCCCTTGACCATATTCTTGACATGTTTGAGTCTTTGAGAGAGCCTAAACATAGGGGAGTCATGTACATGGATATTCCACCAGGAAGAAACTTTATTCCTAAAATCCGGATGGGAATTTCACATGATTTCAAATAGAAAAGGGAAAGGACTAATAGCAGAGTGGTCAGTTGGGAGTAATAGCAGATGGTTGTGGTTTGAAACCTTCCTTGGGAGAGCCATCAAATTAACATTAAGAAGAGTTGTCCAATTGAGGGAGAAAAGGAATCTATCAAGGCAAACCCTGGATCAGATCAACCCCAAGGCATTTGTTAGACCAGGTAAACGATTGGCTCTGAAGGCCAATATCCACCAGACCAGTACAGTTCAAAAAGTTAGCCAAATTAGACATACTGTCAGAATAATCAATCAGACCCCCACACTTCTCCAAGGGGTAAAGAGGGAAGTTGAAATCCCCTGCCACCAACCAACGACCATCCTTGTTAGCCAAGATCCAATTAGAAATATGTTGCCAAAGAGATTTCCTCACATTCCTAATATTGGGAACGTAAACATTTATCAAGAAACAAGAACCCCCAGCATTGGAGAACTTAATACCCAGGCCATTCCTGCATTGGAACAATTCAAAGCCAAAAACTCGAGTTGGATTCCACAAAATAGACAAACCACCAAAAGCCTCATCCACATCACAACAAGCAAAGAGGGAATTTAGCCAAATATACTTGACAATAGGTTCAAATTTGGTTTTCTTCATCTTAGTTTCTTGAAGCAGTAATGTGTCTACCTTATGTTCTAGAACATAATTCTGTAGGGCCAGCTACTTATGGGAGTTATTTATTCCTCTTACATTCCAAGATAGGGCTTTCATTTAGAAATTTTTGTTGAGGACACCTCCAATGTCTTATGTTCACCTATCGCTATTTATTTTATTGTCTCTCTACTCCTGATCAGCCATTGGTTAGGTCTACCAGGCTTGGATTCACCTCCCACATTAGCTTTCTTTTGTTTATCCTTCTTCTTGGGAGTTGACCAAAACTCTTCTTCCAAATTTTGTGCCTAAGGTACCACAATCTTCTCAGCCTATCCTAGACAAGGTGAAACATTCTTCTCAACTTCATCTTGGATTTCTCCTTCCTCAACACCCAAATTTTTTGGAGAGAGAGGCTTCTCCAAAGGGACTCCAGAGTCCTGGAAACTATTGGGAAGGGAACAATTGAGTCTTGCAGCAAATCCAAAGGAATCCAGAACCCTAGACAACTCTTGGAGCACAGGTTCAACTAACCCAAGCTTACTCTGAGACTCAATAATCCTAAGAATATCTTATTCAAAGGGGAAAACATCAGAAGGAATCTCCACAAAGGGAGCACTGGGATAGGGGTCATGTCTAATTGAGGATTTACAATCTATGATAAGGTGGCTTGTTTTAGCACATTTTTGATAGTAAATCATAGCAAACAGGTTGAATCCAAGATCCAAAAATAGAGCAAAGCTTCACCAAGTTGAGTAAAGTCTTATTGACATCAATGTTGACATGAAAAGTGAGAAAAAACTAACCTGGACATGGTTTTGGTGATAGATTCTAAGGTGATGAACTAACCCAGAGAGTCCCCAATGCACTCAAAGACAGATTCATCCTAGTATTCTAGAGGAAGACTAGGGATACAAACCCAAATAGGAGTCGACTTGTAGAGATCGACCTCAAGATTGAAACCCAATTTCCATCGACATAAAGACAACCCATGCTTCCCATAGACCCATGGACCCAAAGAGATCACAGAGATCAAGTCCTCTGTAGCTATAAACTTGAAGAGGAAAATACCCCCAGCCATGGCACAGACACCAACACTACCCTTCAGGAACCATTTCACAAAACCCACCTTCTAACCATATCCACAGAGGGCCAGAAGGAGAGAAACCTACCAACCACCGCCAACTCCATGGAAGAAACTATTATGTTGCTAATAGCTTCAGGAATGGAGAACTCGTTAACCAAGACAAATATATCCACACTCATACAAGGAAGAGAACTCGTTGGATTCAAATTCTTTTAAGTCAACACATCTTTCCAACCTTTAGACAACGAGGTAATAGGGAGCTCTGACACCTCGATAGCAGGCGGGTCAGGAATCATGGGATCCTGTGAAGCATACAACACATGAGAGGGCCCCAAGGATGGCTCCACGTGTGTTGTAGGGAGAATCTAGACATAAGGGGACAGGGGTGGGAGACTGAGGGGTACCCCTGATGCACAGTTGACCATGCGCACAGTCAATTCAAAACGAAGGAGTGGGAGAGAAGAGCGGGATTGAGCAAGTCCTTTTTCATTGGCATGTAAATCATTTGTTTCTGAATATTATTTGTAACATTGCAGGTTAAAAAGAAGAGTTTCATATCTTGTTCAATAAAAAATGAAAGGAGAAAGTCCAAATAGAATGATATGTATTTTCATCGTATAAAGCATTCAAAATAAATGGATAAATTTATTGTTCATATTTTCCCTTTGGAGTAATAAACTTCTTTATTATGGAGGTTAAGGAAGGTTTAAAGTTATAATAGTGTATTCCCTTGTCCTCATGGAGAAAATAGTATATGTGCATTTAAAGTTGCAAGAGGTGAGGTTTAAATATTGTTCAATTAGATTACTTGCCTTTATCACTTTAATTTGATTATGCATGAAAATCATAAGAATCAATATGGCTTTAAGAACTTTCATGTTTTAACTCATTTAAAAGTTCTTTCAATAGTTTTTTGTAATATTTAATAAGGTAATTAAATTTAAGGAGTATTAATAATGTTATTGGATGTATTTAATTGCAAACCTTTTTGTTCAAGAGATAAATAAATTACCCATCAAACCTAATTTAAATTTCACTTTATAAAAATATAGTACATCAAGTTTGTCAATAAAATATTTTATAATAAAAAAAAAGAAGGGAGTTTAAGATATTTTATTCAAAAAAAAGACTTGATTAAATAAATAATTAATTAATTAAATACCCATTTTATGAAGTACATATCCATTTCATATATATATATATATATATATATATGTTATGACACATATATAATAATGTATTTATTAAATTTATGTGTTTAGTGATTTTTAATAATATATATATATGTATATTAAAATTTAATTTATTAAAGTTTTAATTTTTTTTTTAAAAACAAAAAACAAAAAATGAGTTTGAATGGGAGGTGGATGTCACTGCCCCACCCATGCGGGTGTAGTCCCCTCACAGGGACCGCAACCCTCATGGGAGGCTACAGCCTCCCATGGAGGGAGGGTTAAAACCCCCGCCCCTCTTCCTCTCATTTCATTTTTTTATATTTATTTAATTATTTTATGTGTTCAATACAAAAAAAACAAAGTTATATGTAATAAAAAGAAAAATTTAGTTTCCAACAATTCTCAATAAAAGAGAATATAAATAAAAATAAAAATAGAGAATGATAAATACATCCAGCTTCAGGTTGTGGTAAGATACAGTCTCAGGTCTGCATAGAAAGAATAGACAATGCTAACATGGCTATATAAAAATAAAAGAACAAAAAAATATAGTATAAATGTGAAATATGAGATACAATATTTTACAATATCAAAGGAAGGAAAATGTGTTTATTTGTAACCAGGGTTAATCCTCCATGATGTAAAACTATGAGAAAAATCCTCAAGAAAATCCAAGGAGCAACAATGGATTGAACCTACAAAACTCACACAAAAGATTTCTTCTTCATCAATTTTTTCAAACCTGCAAATCTTGAATAACTTAAAAGGAAAAAAAGTACATGTAAACCTCCTACAATGGTTGAGCATGCAACCTTGCAAAATCTTTTCTCTTCATTTATATATTTTCAAACTTGCAAAACAAATAAAGTGAAAATGTAAAAAATAACCCACTTATGAGTGTCTTGAAGAATCAAGGTTTGCGCTTGTTTCCCTAAGATCTAAGGGCTATCTTTCATTCTAGTCCAATGATGGAAAAATATGCACATTACATTAACAATTCAATTAGTGTTTACTTTAATTAATACACCTTAACAGATAATTAGTCCATGGTGGGGGACAATGGCATTAAAAGTTACTTTCTTAATATTTGAATGTGTGGTATGGAGCTTAATAAATTAAACTAAGTCACTTTTTGGAATATTTAATAGAATCCTTTGACTTTATAAAATTTTATTTTAAGTGACACTTTATGGATATAAGTGATTCCATTTTATTTAAACCCAAAGTCACTTAGAATTTAATCAACCTATGTGACCTTATAATATTAAGCCAATTTATACAAGTTAAAGTTACTTTTAGAATAATTAATTAAGGACTTCTGATCTTATAGATTATTAAAAGTGATACCTTATTTGTTTGAAGTAGTTTCATTTATTTAGATCAAAATCCAAGGTCTTCATAAACGCTAACTATTTCCTCGAGACCTTGTGGCATTAAAATTAAATTAATGAGTTAATCGCTTTGAAAATTAAACCTAGTGCAAATGGGTCATATGGTATAAAGTGAACCTTATAAATTGAATTGACGTTGCTATTTAATGGATAAGGATGTGGGTAATGAATGTGTCATCTCACCCTGAGATTTGTGTTGTCAAATTATTAGATTAAGAGTAAGGCCAAACATAAGGATTTAATCTTTGAATAATTTGAATGGATATCATTCTTTTTTTACACCAAACCTAGACTAATGTATCTTAAAATATAATTAGGGATTATTGTGAAAGAAGGATAATTGATCCTCAAATAATGCAGATTCAATTTAGCTATTTGACCTTAAGGGAAATAAGGTTTACCTTATTGGCAAAATTAGATTAATGAGATATTAAGTATTTTAATGGCCTAACCCCTTGGGAAATGGAGTCATGAAATCCTAACTATGTTATGTTTGAAGAAAAAATCTAGATTAAAGTCTAATGTAGGGAATATAGTTCCCTTAGGACTCAATAGATGATTCCACCTATACTTAACCTGAATGAACCTAGGGTGTTCTAAAGGAAATTAGTAAGCTAGGTGGCCCTTGGTCTTTGGCTTAGCCCTATAAGCTTTATTTTATTTTATACCAATTAAAGTATTAGGTTCAATCCTAGGGGTAAAGAGAAGTAGTGTTTAAGGGTAAACCCTAGTCATGGTAATATGGTGAATCCCTCAGGGTTAACTTGTGTACTTGAGTTTAGGTGTCGCATACACAAGGTAGTAGCTCAGACATTGGTTAGATCCTCAATGCAAGTTGGTACATGTTCACTTGGGTGTCGATAAGTGCTTAATTAATGTATCAACACAAAAAATATGTGTGTGTGTGTGTTTTCTTGATGAAAATTTTTGGGCATGATAGCTTCATGATCACTCGAGCAATAATCACCCCAACACCTCACAATGCACAATAATGTAGAGGCATTAACTCCATCTATCATTTATTCACAATAATTGTATTTCCCACCAAGATAACAGTAGAATAGGCCTAAATATTTAGGACTATCTTATATCCATATTCTAAGGTAATTTTAGATAGAGTAGCTTAGTGCTAAAACATAACACTTTACTTAAAAATAAATGCTAACTTTATCAAGTTGTGTTCTAAGCTGGGAAGTTGGATCCAACCTATTTGATATGAAAACGCGGTGATATTTTGTCAAAGGTGTGCCAAAGTTGGGCATCTTATTTCTGACAGCAAATCTTCGGTCAGTAGGGAGTCTAAGGATGTGTTAAATCCCAAGAATCCGACTGTGGATACCTCGAGGCCTTCGGGTGTCTTTGAGCTTGTCCCCCTTGACTCTGTTCGGTCACCTATGTCTTCTCTGCGACCACCACCCCCTGCTTATCCTCACCCTGTTTCGAACCCTAGTGTCTCTTTGGTGTTGGAAACCTTACCTCGGGAGGTCTCCTTGTCTCAGGATCCTGGATCCTCAACTGTCGATACCTTTCCTGGGGGGCTTCTGATGGGATCTTTGGTCTTGGTTCATCGATTGTTGATCCTCTATCATTAATTGTCACTCAGGGGACCTGTGAAGATTCGGTTGAAGAGGGTGAAATTTGGGAGGAAGAGTGTTCAGGCATGATTGAAGAGTCCACTGAAAACTTGGGAAGCTTAAAGCTGGAGAAAGTTGAGGATGAAGGGATATGGACTACGCCTAAGAAGAAGGGTAGGAAGAAGAAGGCAGATGTTGGAGGGGATTCCAAACCTGGGAGACCCTCTTAGAGATCCACTAGAACGGAAGAAACAACAAATGAGATTGCCCTAGGGAAGCAGAGGACATTGGATGTGTCTTGAAAAAAATGTAGGAAATGAGGATTATGTCCTGGAATGTTAGGGGGCTTAATAGTTCGCACAAACAGCGTGCCTTGAAGAACTATATAGTGGAGCATAAGATTGATGTTTGTCTCCTTCAAGAAACTAAGATGTTGATGATTAATTTTGACAAAGTTGCTAGCTTTTTATGGCCTAATGCTTCCTATTTTCACAGTGATGTTGAGGGAGCTTTGGGTGGTTTGGTTGTGCTTTGGAATCCTTCCTGCTTACAAGGTTCTGAATTATTTCATTGTAAAAATAGCATAGGGTTTTTGTTCTCCATTGGCGGAGTAGAATGGTCTTTAATAAATATTTATGCTCATAACCAGAGGAACTTGAGGAATATCCTCTGGAATAATATGGTGGCTAAGATTAATATGAATAAGGGGGGTCGATGGCTTGTTGCTGGAGATTTCAACTCTCCCCTGTTACCATCTGAAAAAAGTGGGGGCCTCTTGGATTACACTGACAGCATGACGGATCTGGAAAAGTTTATGTGTTCTTCAGGGTTAATAGATATTGATCTTCTGGGCCAGCATTTCACCTAGTCTAATAGAAGGGTTGGTGGCGATCTGATTCAAGTTTGGCTTGACCGCTTCCTCTATTCTCTCCATTGGACTAATGCTTTAGAGGCCAATCTGGTTACTCTACCTAAGACGGTATTGGACCATAATCCTCTTCTGCCGACCATTAATATTCATCCTTCTGGTGGTCCCTATCCTTTTTGTTTTGAAATAATGTGGAACTCTCACCCTGATTTCAAAAAAAAAAATTGTTGAATGGTGGAATATTCCTATCCAAGGTTCCCCTATGTTTAGGCTCTACTATAAACTTAAACATATTAAACTAATGGTTAAAGGTTGGAACAGGAATGTGTTTGGGGATGTTTTCCAAAGGAAAAAATAGCTTGAGGGGAGATTGAGGACCTTGCAGAAGAATATGGATGAGGGAGATGTCAGTCAGCAGACTAACTATCAGGAAAAGGATACCAGAATGGAATGGGAAAAGGTTTTAAAAAATGAAGAGGTCTTTTGGAAGCAAAAATCAAGGGTCCAATGGTTGAAGGAAGGAGATAGGAACACTTCATTTTTCCATGTTTCTACCATCAAACATCAGAAAAGGAATCAAATTTCAAAATTAATAAGTGCCTCTAGGGAGGTGATATCTAATCAAACTCATATTAAGTCCTGTGCGGTTAATTATTTCAAGGAGGCTTTTTCGGCCCCTATAGGGGCACCCAACATGGCTCTGAATTGTAAGATCTTATAGCATCTCCCTACTTCCATCTCTCTGGAGGATAATTTGGGAATTCTTAGGAGTGTTATCACGGAAGAGGTTCGGTTGGCTACTTTTAGCATGGGGGACTTCAAAGCTCCTGGACCTGATGGGTTTCCTCCTGTGTTCTTTCAAATCTTCTGGGATATTGTGGGATGGGACCTTGTGCTTGCAGCTAGGGACTTCTTTAAATCTGGTAAGACTCTTAAACAATTGAATCACACTTTCATTGCCCTTATACCCAAGATTAGTGAGCCTCTTTCAATGTCTGACTTCTGTCCTATTAGTCTTTGTAACACCTTCTATAAGATCATTTCTAAGATCCTCATTAACCGGATCAAACCTCTACTAGATAAAATTATAAGTCACACTCAAATAGGGTTTGTCTCGGGGCAACACATTCTTGATGCTTCTTTGACTACCCATGAACTGATCCACTCTATGGGTAGATGTAATAATGCAAGGGTGGTGTTTAAGCTTGACATTTCCAAAGCTTATGATAAGGTTCTATGGGAATTCATTCCTAAGGTCCTGGCTAAGTTTGGCTTTAACAGTTCAGTCATTAAGCTCATTATGGAGTGTGTTATTATTGTCAAGTTCTCAGTTTTGGTGAATGGATCCCCCTATGGATTCTTCTCTACTGGTAGAGGGCTCAGACAGGGAGACCCTCTCTCCCCCTATCTCTTTATTATGATTGTCAATGTTCTTAGTAGGAATTTTATGAGTTTGTTGTCAGAGGGCTCCATATCTGGTGTTAGAGCGGCTACTTCTCTCTATCTGATTGTTGTGCAACAATTTGTGGATGATACCTTTCTATTTGGGAAGGCCTCTGTTGTGGAAGCTAGGAAGTGGAAAGCTTGCCTTAACAGCTATGCCTCATGCTCTGGTCAGTGCATCAACTACAATAAGAGCAATATTTCCTTCTTTAATTTCTTGCCAAATTTGGAAAATAGGGTGACTGCAATCCTGGGATGTGTTGGGGATTCTCTCCCGTCGATTTACCTTGGGCTCCCACTAACGGTTAAGGAGGTTCAACCGAAGTTCTGGAATTTTTTCCTAGAGAGGATCCAAAGAAAGTTGGTTGGATGGAAGGGCTCCTTTCTTAGTCATGCTGGAAAACTCCAACTTCTTATTGCGGCTATACAAGGTATCCCCACCTTATATCTAGCTATTTTTAAGATGCCCAAGTATATTGCAGAAAAGTTTGAAAGAATTCAAAGGAATTTCCTTTGGTTAGGTACTGAGGAAAAAAAGAAGATTGCTTTGGTAAAATGGGAAAGGGTTTGTCAGGCTAAAAATTGTGGGGAGCTTGGAATAAGGAAGATTGTTATCTCTAACAGAGCGTTGATGGCCAAGGTTGGGTGGGACCAGTTAAGGAATACCAAGGACTGGTGGAAAATTCTAAACGCTAAGTACCTCCAGAACAGGCCTTTGATAGAGTGTCTTTCGGAACCCCATCCACATGGTTCTAATATCTGGAGGAGTATCTGCAGCACACAAGGCCTACTAAAAAAAAGGATCAAATGGAAAATGGGGAACGGGGTCAAAATCAGATTCTGGGAAGATGTTTGGATTTTGGACTCCCCCTTGGTTGTTTCTAATTTTGGAGCGGTGATGGATGAAGCTCAGAGATTCTTTGGTTTATATATTATTGACTATGTGGCTGGCCCTCCTGGGGCTAGGATTTGGAGAGATCTCTCCCTTTGCTTCCCTCACTCTCCTGACCTATGCCACCTAGTTAGATCCCTTCAGGTGTTGCTCTCCAGTATCAAGTTTCCTTCCTATGATAAGGAGGATGAGTTCTTTTTGGATTTTGATAAGCAGGGGGATCTTTCTGTTTGATCCGCTTACAGACTACTAACTAATGAATTTTCTGTTGAGGAACACTGGAGGAGGGTTTGGAATCGTCACATGATCCCTAAAATAATTTTTTTCTAGTGGACGGCCTGTCATAATAGGATCTTAACTCAGGACAATTTGAGAATTCGGGGATTGTGCTTTCCCAATAGATGTTTTCTTTGCAAGGAGGGGGAGGAAACTGTAAGCCACATTTTATTACATTGCCCGTATGCTACTGAAGTTTGGGGGATGGCTTTTGAAAATCTTGATGTCCAGTGGGTTATTAGCAAAGACCTTTTGTCATTTATTCTGGGCTAGAATGGGCCTTTTCTCCATCCCCTGACTGGTGAAATTTGGAGGCAAACTCTCCCAATCTTATGTTGGTGTTTATGGAAGGAGAGGAATAACAGAGTTTTCAGGAATATTGAGAGGAGCCCCAAGGAGGTATTTGGCATTGGTGTTCGGCTCATAGAGGAGAATATCTCCCTCTTTGATGGGAAACTTCCTGAGTTGGGGCCGTTAGACTACGAAATAAAAATGGCTAAGGATTGGCACCAGGATCTAATGCCTTTGATAATTTGAAACTTTTAGCTAGGAAAAATACCAAATGGGAGCCCCCGAATTGTGGATGGTTCAAAATTAATTTTGATGGGGCTGCTAAAGGCAACCCAGGAAGGGCAAGTATAGGTGGGATTATCAGAGACTCTATGGGGAATATGGTGGTGGGGTTTTTTGGTGGCATTGGGGTTCAGTCGGCTCTGGTTGCTGAGGCTCGTGTGTTGTTCATGGGCCTCAAAATCGTTGTTTCTCTGGGGATTGTTAATCTCCATATTGAAGGAGATTCCAAAGTAGTGATGGATGTAGTGGTAAAATATAGATTAATAGGTTGGAATACCAAGGATATTTTGATGGATGCTATCTTCCTTATGTCCAAATTAAGGGACAAAAAGGTGACTCATATTTTTAGAGAAGGCAACTGTGTGGTGGATGCCTTGGCTAATCTTGGCTCGAGTTGGGATTCGGCTAGATGTTGGAGGAATAAGGAAAGATTGCCACCAAATATTCAAACTTTGATAGAGCGGGACAAGGCTACCATGGGTTATAATGATTTTCTACTTTTGGATGACGAAAGTTGATGGGGGGGCCCACTGGCTTATTTGGGTGTGTTGGTGGATGAATTTCAATATTGGTATGGAGTACAGGTGGATCTTTCCTGGTAAAGCTAAGAGTGTGAGGGGTAGGGAAAGGAGCATTCACGTGTCTATCCTTTGGACTGGATGGATCGATTTAATTCATAAGATTATGATGAGATGGCGCGGTGGGGATTTAATTAAGGAGATCAAGTTGAGTTGTGGCGGCGTGATGCAGGTTAATTGGAAGGATGTGACTTCTTATCAGGTGTGGGATCATACTATGTGTGCTACTCTTTTGGGAATTGGTTTACTTGTTTTATCTTCTCATTGCATTTGGAGGAGTGAGTGTATTTATAATGATGTGACTTTCTATGGTGCGATTAGGTCACATTCTAGAGACTTCGGGCCGGCTAGTTTAGCTAGGGATTCCTTTGGCTTATTTTGCAAAGTTACTAAATTTAGTATATTGGTCTGTCTGCATGGGGTTTCGTGCTTTCCCTACATCTCCGCCAACTTTTTCCCTCTCTACTGTAATCATAAATTCATTAAAATTTGTTTCTTTTCTCACTGTGGTATATTTACTCTCCATGTGTGTGAATGGTACACAGGGTTTAATTTGCTTCGTTGTAATCCCTACCTTAACTATCCTTTAGAGATTATTGTCTGTGACTACTACTTTTTGTATTCCTTGCATTTTTGTGAGCCTTCTGTGCAGTCTAGCGATATGGGTGGTGATCGCGTTCGGACGGAACTAGACAATTGTGATGAATTTTGTAACAACCCACTGGTCTAGCACATTTGTGTGGAGGGAGGAATAGCTCCACTCATGGAATGCTTAGTCGGCCATGATCCAATTTTATCAGGTCAGTTTTCCAGTTCTTGGAAGGACAGGAGGGTTTCCATTGGTGGGATTTCGTTCGAAATCAGCAAGGAGGTGATTACGCAGGCTACAGGTTTGTTGTGTGAGGGGAAGAAATATCCTAAACACACTAAAAATTTGGACCATGAGAGCCTTAAGGCATTTTTTAGAGGAGAGGAGACCCCGGTTAGGAACCAGGCGAGGTTTGAAAGGGAAGAGCTTCCTAAGCCGTGGGACTAGGTTTGCATGGCGCTGATGAAATATGTTACGCTGGAAGGTAGATTCAAAACTTGTTTATTTTATCATTTTCCTCTATTAAACCACCTTAGGCATAAAATGCTGCTTAGTTTCCCGTTTTTCCTTCTAATGGACCTGGAAAGTTCGGTGGACAAGTGTAAAGCATCGGCCTGCCGAAATCCCTGTGATCTTCCACCACTCTCGCTCCATTAGGGGCTAATCCTCCACCTGTATCACTTTCATCTTGCCCTTTTCCCACCTAAATCCATCACTGTTGTCCGTGTTGAGAACATTGTTCCCCTCTCTACAGTGCATATCTCCTCGGCCGAGTCCAAGATTCCTCCTCGGAAGCCCAATATTGATAATATGGGGAACGCCAAAACCAAATTTGCCACCAAAAAGCTTAAGGGTGGGTTAGGCAAGGCCCATGCCAGTGCGGTGGAAGGGCTCTACGAGCTAAAAGCCACTTAGGCTGACAAGGCTATTACTTTCACTATGTCAAAAAAAGCTAAGGATAAATGCATGCAGGCTGTGACTGTTAAAGATGGCAAAGGTAAGAATGTGGTTAGGAAAGATTCTAGAGGGGATACGGTTGTGGGGAACATGGAGATGACTGGAGGGGAAAGTGCTAGGAGGAGATCTAGGAGGCTGGCTAAGAATAGCAAGAAGAGGTTAATCATTGAGGATTTGGAGGAGGAGCAGTCAGATAGCAAGGGCTACAAGGAAGATGAGTCTGAAGATGTTGAAGAAGATATGGTGGAAAGGCCCCAGCTTACTCCGGTGGATAGCAAACTCCCTTTTGTTGGCTCTGGCTCACACTCTCCGCAGCCGCTGGTGGATGAGCCTGGTGAGGTTCAGGGTGCTATGGATGGTGGGGTGGATTCGGACAAGGTGGCAAAGAGATTGGACACTCTGGACAAAAGATTTCGGGGGCTGACCCACTTCACCATGAAATTGGGTCACTTTGTTACGAGTACTCTGTCTAATGCCATAAAAGAGGAACTGGAGGGGAACAATAGTCAGGAAAACAAAGAGTGGGTGGGAGACAAGGCGGTGGACCTCCTGATTAAAAACTGGGACAATGCCAGTTAGTTGCTCCTGGTGCTGGTCTATCGGTTGTTTCTCGGCTGTTGTTGTGCTGCCTTTGGGTTGTCTCTGGTTTTTCCTGTTTTTCTGTTTATGTTAGCTGTTTAAGACTTGTCCTTTTTTGGCCATAGTGGCTCGTTGTGTGGGGTATAGCGCCCTGTAAATGTTGTTTAACTTTTCAAAAACATCATTCAAGTAACATAATAGTTCAACATGACATTGAACATCAACAAACCCACACACCCAAAATTTAAAAAATTAACTCACATCCAACCACTAGAATGATACAAAATGACAACAAATAATAGCAAAAGTGCAATGGTGTCTAATGTGGACACCCACATAGTGTGCAAGTGTAAATCATGGACCATTAGAATCTACCCATAGCTTCACCACCATACTAAATATGATTTTGGAAACCTGCACCTACCAAGCAAACCAATGACCTATTAGTAGTATCCATTCAACTAAAAATGAAACAAGGATAAAGAACATCATATCATCATTTTCCAAACAAATATTATATTATCATCAAATAATCATGAATCTTACAAAAATTTCCAAGTTTTAACTCATAAATTTATAGTATTTAGGAGGGTTATTGTGAATTCAAAAAATGAAATTGTTTGAAGATATTTTATTTTAAAAAATTCAAAGGAATGTAGAGGTCCTACACCTCCCAAAGCTCCATCAACTCTTGATCCATCTTGATCAAATAATAACAATATAAAAGCATCACTCTTGAAAGATTTGGTTTGATGTGCCTTATAAAGATATTATATGAGCCCAACCTCTTTTAAGAAAAGAGAGGTACTAACAAGAAAATGTGAAGGAGATAATATGTGGTGGCCTTATGTTATTTTAGAATGGAATGAGGTTTGACAACTTATTTAACTTTTACCAACCATTGATCTCCTAAAAAAATTTATCTAATATTCAAAGGTCCACAAAAAAAACTTGAAAGTAATGGTTGTGATGATGGATTAATTCCATGTGATAGTTGATCTTTGAGATAAAAGGGAAAATAAATTTAATATTTTCTAGGAAAATATTCTCTTAGGTTAAGTATTTGATACCATATAGCCTTCAAGGTCCCATGAAACTATTATATATATTGTGATACAATGATTATTTTGTGGTTATCTACTCGGTATGTAGTTATTTATGGATGGTTTACCTATTTGTAATATTAATTTCTTTTCTTTTATTTTACACCATTTAAATTTTAGCACTAGTTTAGCAAACTAAATCAAATTAAATGTCAAGTATTTGATTGAATATTCATTATTGTTTCATTTTTAGTTTTAAACAAGTTATGTGAACCAAAATGATTCATAGTGTTTTATATTAATGATGTCTTTAGTTCATGTTTGTGGGTCAATTCACCACGATCGAACTACTACATCTATAGCTTAATATAGTTACAACGGTATCTATGGATCCATCCCTTTAAATCATTGAAGAGTAATAAGGGCATATTATTTTATATAAATTGGAATGAATAAGAATTTTTCCTTGAATAAATAAACTAACAATGGTTTAGTAATAAGTAGATCATCACCATAGAACTTTTTAAATCAATTTTTTACTTAATTAGGACTTAACAAGTTTTTATCTAAACAATAAAGAACTTAATGAATTAAAAATTTACCTTAATGCATAGCAATTAAAAAGGAATTATTAATGGAAAAGGGGCCCTAGAAAGTGTTGCATGCCCACTCTTTACAATTCACATTAAAACTTAGAAAAAAATAAAAATACACATGTTACACTTTGATCCCATGGATAAAGGCACGTAGGGAGTTTGGGTAAATGAAAGAGGTTCCTAGTACTCAAGTTTTCTAGAATGTAGTTGGTACTTTCCTAAAAATTGGATAGACCAACTTGTGCTAATCTATTTAAAGAAATTAAAACATAAAATTAAGATTCATTGTATACTCAAAAGAGCTTGAGTTGAACTTACTACATCCTCCAAGCTTTAGACCAAATTTTTAGGTAAGGTACAAATTTTATCTTGTAAGTATTGGTATATGGTGACCTAAGTATTTTTCCAATATGGAAGAGTAGTCTATCAAGAAGACTCAAGAAATAGAATGTCGTAATGAGCCAAATTATTTGACTAGAACAAGAATAAATATATTGTATGGACAGAAAAATTCATGTCTCAAATGGACAAATGAATACCCTATATGGATAGATGAATTATTAAGTATCATTTCCTAAGTATATAGATGAGAGAACATATAAAAACTTGGTATTAAAAAAATTTATAGCCTATTAGGTTGTTACACCCCTTCCATCCTAGATCATTGACCATATTGCTCAATTAGGTTAGCAACTAGATTCATATCTTCTATAATTAACTCCATTAGATCTCATCTTTCTTAGCCACATAGCACATATAGGGACAAATCAAATTCAATATCTTTTAGGATAGGTTATTGTGTATCATTATCTTCATTGGTTAGGTTGTTTGCCAATTTTAACATTAAACCTTCAAGTTCATCACCCCAAATTAGTTGTCAACATGATTAAGGGAGCTATAGTAAGGTAAAAAAAATTCATGCCCTTTTAAAATTATCTCTCTCGATAAAGGACTATAATATTCCTCATTTGATCAAAGTCATGGTTTACAATACATCTAACCAAAATCCTATATCCATTAATCCAATGTTTGATAATGTATCCAACAATGACACTACAATATACCAAGATAGATTTAAGACAATCAAGTGATTAGTATGTTCGTTTTCATTTCTTAAGTAATAGAAAAATATTTTACCTTTACATAAGTATTATTACCTTAATTTGACCATTGTCCAAGCATTATTTTTTCATTTAAGATGTATTTTATTAAAAACTTAACATTATCAACTAAATCCATATATTTATTGATTATATCATAAACAACCATAGAGCCCTTGGCTCATAGAATAAGTTCAATTTGATAATATAATAGTCCTTCAAGAGGTCCAATTTGTTTCCTTGTATTAGAATTCAAGTAAAAAAAATATTTATTTTTATCAACATTGATTTCACTTGCCTAACATCATATCTAGCATACAAGCAACTTTTGGTACAAAAATTCTATCCAAATACTCAACACCAAAAAAGAAACAAAATTATATCACTATACTTTATTCAACTCGTAATTTTCTCATGGAAAGAGAGAATTTCAGTTCTTTCTAGCATAATATTTTCAATAAAAAGCTATATTTGTTTCATATAAACTTTTTGTATTAAAAAATATTAATAAAAGAATTATCTAAAATTTTACCACAAAGGGATAATCAACAGAGAAGTGCTTCATACAATTTTTTGTTTACATAGACAAATAAGGATTTCCCTTACAATTCTCATGTCTCAAAGTTGATACAAATTCACTTTGGCAACTATCAAGTTGTTTCTAAAATGTATATCTATAAGTAATTATACTCAATTTTCATCAAAAATTCTAGTTATACAATCTAAAACATTTCAACATCATAAATCATGCTCTTAGCTTACAAATTCATAAGAACATTCAAATATAAGGTATGATATTATTAGTCCATATCGAGGTCAACCAATTTTAAGTTCCTTGTCTTTATTCTATGGCAGATCCATCACTAAATAGGTACAACTCCCTTGTTTTGAGCTATCTCCTCAAGTCTTTTTATCACATCTTAGGTATGGTAGTGGAATATGAACTCAACCTACAACTCCCACCTAGTCCCCTACCTAAAGTTCTATATGATAGGACTTTGGTCAATGGTTTCATATGTATATAGTTGAATACCATTATTTGGTTCTTGACCAAACTCCATTTTGGATATACAAGGGTTTCATTCAAGAAACCATCAATTAAGTATGAACTCTTCCACCCATATGAATACTAAGGTTAATGCCAACACACTACATGAGTACAATAATAGTTCATACATTGAACAATGACCAAAAACCATCACATTCACAACCCCACTTTTATTTTATATATATATGTCTGTGTGTGTGTGTGTGTGTGTGTGTGTGTGTGTGTGTGTGTATATACATACATACATACATATAATGTATGTATGTACATATATATGTATGTATATATATATATATATATATGTATGTATGTATGTATGTATGTGTGTGTGTGTGTGTATACATATATATACATATATATACATATATAATCATCCCCTTATCCCTATATAATAAACTCTACCAAGAATGAAACTTTCTCTCCTAAAAGGGAAAAAACCAAAGTTTTTAATGATCTTGAGGATCCCAAATCAATGGCTTCATGCATGCAACTAAATTTGTATCATGAAACATGGGTTTTCATACATAAGATTCCAAGTATTTTGGCATGGCTTCACCCTTGCAAACTTCCTAGGAATCAAAAATGAAACAACAGACTTCCAACAAACCTCTTTCTTCCCTTAACTTTACTCTACCCTCCAACTAATTCATTATCACATCTTGCATTGCAAGCTTCATGATGACTTGAGCAATAATCATCCCAACACCTCACAATGCATAATAAGATAGGGTTAATTCCATCTATTTGTTCACAAGAATTGTGTTTCCCACCAAGATTAATTTAGAATAGGCCTGAATATTTAGGATTATCTTATATCCATATTCTAAGGTAAGTTTAGATGGAGTAGATTAGTAGTAAAACATAACTTTACTTAACAATAAACATGAACCATTAATCAACATCATTCAAGTAACATACTATTTCAGTGTGGCATTGAACATCAACAAACCCACACACCCAAAATCCAAAAATGAACTTGGATCCAACCACTAGAATAATACAAAATGACAATAAATGATAACAAAAATGTAATGGTGTCTAATGTGGTCACCCGCATGGTGTGCACGTGTAAATCATGAACCACAGAATTTTCCCATAGGTTCACCACCACACTAAATGTGATTTTTGAAACATGTTCCTACAAGGCAAACCAATGACCTATAAGTAGTATCCATTCAACTAGAAATGAAACAAGGATAAAGAACATTGTATCATCATCTACCAAACAAATTATATTAGATTATCATCAAATAATCACAAATCTTACAAAAAATTCCAAGTTTTAAATCATAAAGTTATAGTGCTTAGGAGGGTTATTGTGAATTCAAAAGGTAATGAAATTGTTTGAAGATATTTTATTAGATAATTTTCAAAGGAATGTAGGGGTCCTACACCTCCCAAATCTCCCTCCACTCTTGATCCATCTTTGATAAAATGATAACAATATAAAAGCATCATGCTTGAAAGGTTTTGTGTGATGTGCCTTAATAAAGATATTATATGGGCCCAACCTCTTATAACAAAAGAGAGGTGCTAACAAGAAAAAGTGAAGGAGATAATATGTGGTAGCCTTGTGTCATCCTAGAATGGAATGAGGTTTGACAACCTCTTGTACTTTTACCGACCATTGATCTCCCAAAACTTTTTAATCTAATAGTCAAAGGTTCGCAACAAAAACTTGAAAGTAATGGTTGTGATGATGGATTAATTCCATGTGGTAGTTGTTCTTTTTAGATAAACGGGAAAATAGGTTTAATATTCTCTTATGCTAAGTTTTTTATACCATATAGCCTTCAAAGTCCCATGGAACTATTGTTTATATCGTTATACAATAAAGATTTTGTGGTTATCTAGTATTTTTGGTATGTAGTTATTTGTGGATGATTTACCTATTTGTAATATTAATTTTTTTCCTCTTGTATAGTTTTGGATTGTGCATATCTCAAAATCATACTCAAATAATTTAATGTTTTATATTATTTACTTCACTTTTAAGGATTGTAAATTGGCTTTCTTAGCACAAAACCTTTTTGCTTCCATGTTTTGATAAAATTCTCTCAATTTTCCCTCTAGAATTCCTAGGCCATTAAAAGATAGGTGAACCAACCCAATTAAAAGGTTTTTTTAAGATTTGGGGACTATCTTAGAATTTACCAAGAATGAGCTTGGTTTGTTGGTGCAATATTAAAATTTTAATCCACAATTCAGCAGATTTATATAGGATAAAGAACAAGAAGAGAAAACCCCCACTATAGTTCTTGGGTTTGGTATAATGTCTTGACTTGGTGCTACCATCAAGATCACCATGGTTGTTATGCTATTCCTTAATATTTATCATTTTTATCAAACATACCTTATTGGAAAGACTCTTAATTGACACATCAATTGAATATTTTTAAACTTTGTGATATTTGTGAATTGGAACCAACATTAAGACCCTTGTAATAAAGTTGTAGCTGTTATTACAAATCCAAAATGTAAGATAGCTTACCTCTTGTTACATAAAATTTGAGATAATCTTGTCATTCTCATATAAGGGATCCTCTTGTAAGCACTTATATGGCATTATGGGTCAGCAATTCAGAATTGAAGACTTCAATATTTTGAATTATATCTTGGTGTCGATTCACTAGAGTTGAGGAAACTAAATCATTCAAGGATTTTTTCACTATTTTGAATAATCTGCTATGAATGTGAAGGTCACCATTGCATTGAGTTTATTAGGATTTCAATCTTAGAATGCATAGGTATTATATAATCTTGTCATTCTCATATAATCTTGTGGTGAGACAATTAATAAGTTCATTGTAAGAGGAAAACGTCACTAATTGAACTTACGAATGTACTAGTATTATATAATTTTGGCATTCTCATATAATCTTGTTGTAAGAAAATATACAAGTTCATTGTAAGAGGAAAACATCAATAATTGAACTTATGAATGCACTAGAAATTGAACTTATGAATGTACTAGTATTATATAATCTTGCCATTCTCATATAATCTTGTTGCAAGACAATTATTTAATAAGTTCATTGTATGAAGAAAAAATTAATAATTGAACTTAAAATCTTGGTTAAAAGGTTTCAATTTGACTATAGCCAACTTAGAACTTGCATGTAAAAGGCTTTCGAATGCAATGACATCACTGAGCCTTACCTATAGCAGTATATACCATGAGGGTTTTTTCATAATCATTATATAGCTCACAAGTTAAAATTACATTAGCCTCACAAATCTCTTTAGAATTTGGTCATTAAGTTATGAAGTTTAAGGAACAGGGAATAGTTATTTTTTAAGCACGATAATTATTTGTTACAGACAAACTTCTTAGTTTAGGTAAAATAGTGAATGAACCAAACATTTGTTGGTAAAATCACATTTTATTTGTAAGGTGATGGTGATAAAAGTATTTCCCAATATGTTAGTGGAATTTAAGGGAAGAAAAAGTATTACAGTTCAGTAAGATTGGTTATTAGGATATAGTATCAATTAGTCCATAAGTAATTTATTCTTCAAATAATTAGATAACTCACACACTCGGTGCCACATTTAAAATTTAGTGTATACTCAAACTGAAGCTGACAGATCAAATCAAATTTAAATTATTTCCATCAACTCCACTGGAACTCTTTCATTCTATATAAAAAGATTTTGAAATAATAAACTTTCTAGCATATTATAAATGCCTACTGTTTTCATGGATCAAGTTGTGTTACTCTTGATAAGTCAATGAAAGAATGCACTAAATCAGAATCCATTTATAACTTGTGCAATTACAGAATGTATATTCCAAAATTTCTCCCAAAAGCAATTACATTTTTGGATTCCAAACATAAGTTATATACTCAAAACGACTGGCTGCTTTTCAGATCTCCAAATGATAGTTTCCTCGCTAATTAGGGACAGAATGCTATTGGTTACTGGTAATATTTTACTTTAGGAAAGGCAAAGATAATGCCTTGGTTGAGTAAATCATGATATGAATAGCAGGCCTCCAATGAAGAAGAATGTTCAACTGCACTTAATACAATAATGTCTCCCAACAGAAAAGAATGATAAAAATAGACTGGATGCCTGTAATTAAATTTAATATCAGGTAATAGCATGCATGGAATCCGAATCACAGATGATTTGCATTGGAATTGATTTCGCATTGGCAGGAGAATACTTGAGGCCATTACTTGTCCATGGAAACCATCCCTTTGTACTTTTTGCTCTTTCTTCCCAGAGTTGTTCTACCTCTTGAAAAGATAGTCCCTTGGTTTCCGGCACAGCTACAAGGACAAATACTAATGCCAACACAGAAAAACAAGTAAACAAGAAAAATGTCCCAGATGTTCCCAACAAATGTGTGAGTGACAAAAACGACTGTGCAACAAGAAGATTTGAAACCCAATTTGCAGTTGCTGCAATTCCCCCACACACCCCTCTCAATTGTGCGGGGTAAATCTCTGAATTTATTGCCCAAGGAACTGGCCCCATTCCAGGGGAGAATGCCACAATGTAAAGTACAAGGCCAACCAAAGCTAACCAGCCATAATTACTTGGGCAAGATTGTGTGTACCAAGATCTAGAACTACTAGTGCAAATGTCAGCAACAGTCCCATTGTGAATTAAACAGCTACCTGGTTGCATCTGCAATGATTAGACATAATATGATCAGAACAGATCTAGTAGGAAGCATATGCTTGCTATAGGTGATTGACATTTAATAACCTTTCATTTTTTAGGTTGCTGTTGAATAGGATCGAAGATACACATATACCTTGTTTTGAGGAGCATCACAAAACGCACATGCCTTATGCAAACAGTCAAGGCATGAAATAGACCGAGATGTGTGTTGTTCAGACTGTGTGGCAGTGCATAAAAGTTCAGCAACAAAATAGTTTTCTGGTCTCATGATACTGGGCGCATCTGTTGTGGTAAGGTAGAAGCCCACTGATAATAAAACTAATGCTCCTATTACACCAATCAAGCTCAATATTGCAAGCCGCCTCCTCCCGGATCGATCTATTAGAAAGATGCCAGCTACTGTGCCCAATGCATTGACACCAGCAACAACTAATGACAACAATAATGCTGTCTTATGAGCAGCAAATCCAGCCAGCTCCATTATGGATGGGCTGTAATACATCACAGTATTAATACCCACCAACTGCTGAAAAATCTGCATCAACAAAGCAATTGACCTCACCAAATGAATAGATATATCATATAAAGGACTGTCTGTCCAAGCTATATCATTTTAAGTTGAGCAGATTCTTTAGCAAATTGTAGTAACAGGCCACAGCATGATAACTCTAGAATGAACTTTTCAATTCTACGATAACAAAAGAATGGGCTGAACATTTCCAGCTTTAGGAATAAAATAGAGTAGCCATCTCAAATCCAACAAGATCAAACACTGACCTGCATCCCAACTCCTGCTATAAGTGCTAACCTCATCTCCTTTGTACCCAGTATATCACCAATGCTTATATCCTTTTGAACTCCGTCAGCCTGAGATTCATTCTCTGCTGCCTCCATAATTTGCTCCAGTTCGGTTTTCAAGTTGTCTGGTGAGTAAATCTTCTTAAACACAGAAATGGCTTCTTCAACATTTCCCTGAGAAAAAATGATTTGTTCAATTTGAATTGGAAAAATTGTCAATTCCACTTCAGACAGACATGCATTTAGAGATCAAATATTTTTTTCCTTTTGGCAGGGTGAGCACTCATACTCACCTTTCTAAACAGCCATCTTGGGGACTCCGGCAAACAGGTGAATACAATTATCTGGAAGAGTGCAGGTACACCAGCAATTCCTAACATCCAACGCCATGTGCCTGGAACCTTAAAGCACAAAAAATACAATTCCATATCAACTTACCACAAACTCACAAGCATGTTACAATTCAACTCATACGACTCAACAGTTGATAGTTCCAGAGTTGATAATAGAACCACAGTCAGATATGTCATATTTAAGTTACTTGGTGAGTGTGCATCAGAAAAATAGATAAAGAACTACATTATGACAAAAATAAGCTACTTTTTCTTTGGAAAGAGGAACCCAACAGAAATAGTAGCAGTTTTGTAATTTGATGGCCACCCTACTTATCAGCCCACATTTTTAGCACTAGCTTTCCTCCCAAATCCACCTGTTATTTGCATTTCGGTAAATAAATTACAGACTGTATTCACGGGATTGTTTTGAATTTACTTCTTTTGTATCTCTCTATACTCGTATTTAAGTATAGCCTTAAAACTATTGATATTTAGTGTTTTTCCATACATTAAATTTTATCCAGAAACGTTAGTCATAAAATAAGTTTATAAAGGTAAAAATTAAAATACACAAAACTGCAAATGTAAAAGAACCAAACGTGGAGAGGACCACAAAGTTGTGGAGAAAATGGCCATGTAGGAATTATACAGCATGTACACTGGTGGAACTGGCAAATCTTGTCATCAAATGGAACAAGCTACTCCATGTAGGTAAAGAAATGGGTTATGTCAGTATGTGCAAGAGTAAACCGTATGTCATATGTCAGAGCACATTCTCCTGTCCATATGCAAACTAAGAAACATATTTAGGCCCTAACAAGCACATGGAATAAATGGGCATAGTTGGATCATGACATACAAAATTATTTTCATTGTTGCAGATTGTTTTAATGATGAGACTTTCAATGATGGGGATGGAACACTTGAGGAACATTGTTGGAAATAGTAATGCTGACAATCACAGCATAAGCAAAGGCATATTGATAGAAAGATCGAATCATTGGTAAAACAGGTTGTGACAACTAGAAACTGTGAAAATTGATTGGATTAAAGAATAAAGAAGGATTTGGAAGAATGGAGTCAACAAAACTGTAAATTTACAAAGGTGACACGACCAAATACAAGATAAAATTATTCTAAAAAGTAAAAAGCAAGAAATTGTTAAGTAGAGAGAAAAATGATTTAAAGCTGCAAACTAAAAGAATTAGTGCTGTTGAATTAGTAAATTTCTAAAATATAAACAATGGTTGTATTATGTGTAGGTTAAATGCATGGTTGTTGGGGAAGAAAAGCATCCTAAAAATACGGCACATCAAGATCATGATCAAGCACCATCATCAAGCCAAGGTTTTTCATATCTATATTAATATATATATCTGATAGCGTGGGATACTTTTTCTGAACAGCAAGCTCAGAAACTATAACAAATTCATCTATTGCAATACCAATTGATTGATGACAAAATTCACCCCAAGAATTGCCTGGTGGTGAATAGAGTCTAATCCAAGCTGGTATACCTCAATGATTGTCATGGTAGATGGAAAACATTTCACAGTCAGCCTTGGGTGCAATGTTTATTCAGGAACCCGTTTTTAGTCTCAATCTTCCTTTCATCCAGGTTATAACACTCAAGACAGGTCTTGACAATTTTGGGACAGGGATTTGTAGAATAAAGTATAAATTGGCCTGAACCACAGTTCCATTCTCCTCAAGAAAATTACTCCAAGCCATTTTACTTCATCTTCCAAAAGGCGATGCTACAAGACTTCCAATGCTTTTTACCAGTTTAGGTTCTCTCACATATCTTCAGCAAAGTCAAAAATGATCCGTGGATCTACAGGTATAGAAGAAGCAGAGGAAGAAGCTACAGGAGCTTTCACTGCTATTTTAATTTTACTACTCATAGTAGTATAAACAGTGGGCTGGGTTGGGGAAGCATGACGCTATGCATGGGAAGAAGAGGAAGAAGAATTTACAGCCACCTTTGGATTTTTACTCGAAGTAGGTCTTCTGACCTCCACAACGGGCCCCTGTTCTTTTGGAATTGGGGACCCTCACTTTAAATTTTTCTTTATGTTACTTGTCCCTCCATGTTTTTAAGGCCAATCAGGGAGTTTCTTTGTGATTTTCAGGTCATCTATTCTTAATGTTAAGGTCATTAGTTCTTGGGCTTAGTGTGGGGAAAAGTTATGTTAGAGTGATCTGGTTGTACCTTTTTAGTGCTATTTGGGTCTGATAAGAGCATGAATGTTATATCATGTCAAATTGGTCCTTCCTTGAAGTCAAATCTTCCTTTGGCAGAGAATTGGGTTTTTCTTGCAACATTGCATATATGTAAAGTTGCAAAGAAGCGCTGAAACCCTGCTATGATATATGTTTTCAAACCTTTCGACCCAGCTCGCATATAACAAAATTTTCATTGAAACTAAGCCCTGCCATGTTCCCTATTGTCAAACTTTTCAACCCAACTTGCAATACAAAGTTGTATTGAACCTCCAAAACCTTGCCATATTCCATATTGTTGGACTTTTTAATGTGGCTTGCATGTATAAAAACATTGCAGAGTCTCTGAAACCCTGTCACGCTTCATTTCTGTTAGAACTTTTGACCCAGTTTACTTATGTGTAAACATGCAATGTACTTCTGAATACTCACAACATTGCATTTTGTCGAAACTTTTGACCTGATTTGCAAATGTGCAAACATGCAACGGACTTCTAAAACCCCAACACATTCTTTAATGTCAAACCTTTTCTCCTCTTTTACATATATGCAAATATGCATTTCACCTTCAAAACTTCACCATCAAACTTTCCCACTTTGCAGTGCTATTAAGTTGTCCATTTAGGGTAGACTCTGTGTTGTAGGAGTAGGCAGCCTTAAAATCAAGAAAATCATTTCAAACCTTTTATTTATTTCTAATTTTAATTATTCTACCATTATACAAAGTTCACTGTTGTAAATTAATGCTAAAATGATTATGATCATGTGCCTATTAACAACATTAGAGAGTTGTGTATGATGTACTGTACTAGGTCAATGGTGCAAAAGAATATATCTGTAGAAATATGTGCCCAAGATTTACTTTTAGGTGCATCATTGAGGCTAACTGCCTGAAGTTACCGATCTGCACTTTCAATGTATTGTAACCTTCAACAAAGAACAATAGTTAAAAGTTGAATACAGAGTCATTTTTGTTTGAGAGTTCAAAGTTTACTTAATTGTAATATCCTTAAAAGACCTCTGAAATTACCCTCCTGAGCTTGGTAGACAAGGTCTATAATCCTCTTGTTTGTTGGCCTTTTCAATCCTGATTTGAAAATAGGTTCCTTACTGTTTAGTTAATTGGTCACTTTATAAGCATTCTCGTAAGAAACTTAGAGTCGGGAGCTAATACAAAAAGAACAACATTTCTACTCTATCAATTTCAGAATCTACCAATTTTCAGCAAAAAGCCACTTCAAATAATGGGTGACCAAGGACAAGATGCACATCAACCACATCCCCCCTAGCTCGGAAAAATAACATTGGTATTTTGTTTTAGACTTTTAGTAACACAACATGACCTTCCTCATGGATTAAGGAAGGGCATTCCCAAGTTCTTCGGCAATGGTAGTCAACATCTAATGAGCATATTTCAACATTCACACCATGTCAAGTACTAGGTGTTGGGCATAAGGATCTCACAATTCGTTTGTTCGTAGAAACGTTGGTTAGAGGTGCTGCAATTGATTCCACCATCTTGAATTCTGCTAAATCACAAATTAACACTATGCATGAGGAATTTCTGACAAATTTCAAACCAGATGAGCACATCTTATTCGCTCAGCTTTCAAGTAGCAAGAAAAATAATAACGCTCCTATGAAACAATTCATTGCCTCGTTCAATTGGCTAGTCAACCAACTCACTACTGCGTTGAGGCCATCTCCAGCTTCGCATGCTACTTTATCAATGCTCTACCACCAAATACAGCATTTCTCATCAAGACAGGGCAAGTAGTTGAATTTTATTAATCGCAAAATCAGGCCATTGAATAAGACAACAGTATGATTATTTTAAGGATGATAAAAAAAAATACTCAATTAGGCCTCTTGTTCAAAATTTTGTCAATCTTTTCTTGCTGAAAGTTGTCAAGGATATGACCTTTATGAAGAGGCAAATGCTTCAATTACAATTCAACAGAATCAAGGTCCATGAAATAAGAACTTTGTTCCTTACAACAAGCAATAACAAGTTTCATCTACCTATTCCACTGACAATACCATAGATGGGAAACTCAGCTGGACTCGCTGCAGACTCGCAAGTCCCAGGCCGTGCCAAGTCGACTCGGCACGGACTTGGGAGTCAAGCCCAGGAGAGTCCCAGGCTCGAACTCCCGAGTCCGTTCGAGGGACTTGTGCGAGTCTTGGGCTCAGACTCCTGAGTCCCATGCCTAGACTCGTGTCAGCAACTGTGGGTGAAGAATGAGGTTTTAAAACCTCTTTTTTTGTTTTTTTCTTTCATTTTACTCCCCATTTTTGTGTAATCTTTGAATTATGACAAATTGATAATCAAATTAAGTTCTTATGTTATCTAAATGCATTAATTTCTTTTTTTTGGTAAAACTACGGTCTTTTTTGCCGAGTCCCTAGTCCGAGTCCTATTTTGGGCTGCCAAGTCCACACTGAGTCCGAGTTTTCCAACTTTGGACAAAACTTACTTTGGAAGCACCTCCTCCAATTAACTCTTATTGCAAATTTCATCATATTGATAATCATGATGGAAGAAATTGTTTGGAAAAGCTAAGACTTTGTATAGTTATAAACAATTTCAAAATGCAAAATAAGGGACTTCGGATGACCTTCAACATCTTAAAGATCAACCCAATGGCAACTCTATAATGGGATTTATTGAAAATGAACTCAATTTTGATGGAATAGTAAATTATCTAAATAGCAACACACTTGTCATCTACTCAGGTTCACAAAACCATAAATCTAAGAAAGAAAAAGAGACAGAGGAAGCAAAGAAGAGAAAAGTACAGATGTAAACACCAATGAAAAAGATGTATTTTCAAGAGTGTGTCCCTCTCCTTACACTACAAGATCCTAGAAAGGAGACAAATATTTTGCCTACTACTTCAGCTGTACTCAATCTCAGAATATTGTCTGAGAATCTTTGGTGAAAAAGGAGCAAATTATCAAATCAAATACAAGAACAAGCACATATATATCACATGTTCACTAATGGAGACAAGTATAGACAAACATCTAGAGATCAAAGTTATGTTGCAGTTCTTACTACGATGCAAGAAGGCCCTAGCTGCATGAAGGTCAATCGTGATTCAAATTGCTCTTTCTCTTCATTTGAGGAGCTATCTAGAGTTCCTTCTCATTGAAAGACTAAAGAATTTCATTCTACTCAAGCTTCTCCATCTGTATTTCTTCCAAAGGTTGAACGTTTAATGCAAAAATTTGAATTTACCTTCAAAATCTTGATATGAGTTTGCAATTGGATGGTGAACATGTATTTCTCTTTGAGAATGACTAAGCTTCAAACCTAGTACCTTCTATGTGTGAAAATAGAAGTACGCTTTTAAGTTTCAGCAGTTTTCAGTAAGCCTAAGCTAGAATGTTTTATCATGAAAGATGAAGAATATCAAACTTGTGATAAGGAGCGAGAATATGAGTTTTTCACCATCCATGAAGATCTACAACAAAATTGTGCTTCTACAAGATACAGTTACCAAGTATACATGGATCCCATCAACACAATATTTTTCTATTTATTTTCAATCAAAAGCAATCCCCAATTGCCATCTATGTTTTCCCTACATAAACCCTAATATTGTCCTAATCCCTTGTTTATAGTTGGTCCTTCTCATGATTCCCAAGGCTAACTAATGCCATGGTTGACCTCGTAACTTGTAAGAAGGGTTGCTATTTCTCTCAACTTGTAAATGGTTTTGCATAACCAATTTTGTTTCCCATCAGCCTTGCTTGTAAATAAACATTTTGTTTTTGTTTTTGTGTGTGTGCCTTGTGTGTCTTGTGTTATGTCATTATGATTCATGTATTGGTCTTGTGTTTAAGCAATTTAGGAAGTATTTGACTTTATATACAACCAATAAGTGATTGCTCTACCCTAAGAACCAAACATTTTGGCACTTGTTGGACATGTTGGTGTGTGTTTTAATACTCACCGAACACAGAATAAAATGCCCAAGGACACTTTATCCTCTCTAGAAAAGTTACTGTGTATGCTAAGAAGATCGTACAGCAACTCCAAGGTTTCTTTCATCAGGTCATGACACGTGGATAAGATCAGTGGGCGTTGTGATTTGCTGGTAATCACAAGGGGACTTACGTTAGAATTTATTCACAAGCCAAGGACTTAGAAGGTTTTATCATTGAATACTCTTTTCATCGGGTATTTCAGATTTCCAAAAGAAATGCAAAAAAGATAAGGGTTTAGGAGTCTAAACTACGCCTAAGAACTCAAGAGACGGCAATGATTGGATGAAACTGGAATAACCACACTTTGTTTCGCCTCCCTAGGACAACTACGCAAAGCGGGTACAATCTTCAACGGAGGTGATAACAATTTTCATGTCTGAATTATTCAAACCGAAGTTAAGCATCCACAATTTGAGAGCTCGGGCTAACTTTGCACATTGAATAAAAACCATCCATCCAACAAAAGTATGAGTTAAATTTCATCAACCATTGCTATCACATCTGTCATTCACTAACAAACATTCAAATAGAAATGCTAAATTAATCTTAATCTAAGTGTTGAAGGAGAATATGTAACCTTGCACACCACTTGAAAATAAAAGTGATTCTAAGCAAATCATGCACAAGAGCTTTTATTAACGGAAATGATATAACGCAACAATCTCATACTACTCACTTCACACTTTACAAATGAGGGGTGAGCTCAATTTATAGGCTCCTCGATTACAATTCAATGGCCAAGATTGATTTCGAATCAACGATCAAGATTACCAAATAAAACCCTAATTAGGGCTTGTCATAATTAACTACCTCTCGACCAATGAGAAAATTATATTCTGGGACACTTGTCCTTCTTGCTAAATATAAACCAACTCCATGGATAAGTCAAGTTCATTGAACCTAGACATGTTGACTTGGAACAATTTGATTGGTTGGAAGATGACGAGGCGCCACCTCAGCGTGTTGGATGTCCTCCTTGGTCTCCTTGTTCTTTTTCCATGTACTTGCCTTAGAATATCTTTCTTTGCCAACGACTCTATCCTTTGTGCCTGTTTCTTCCTAGCTTTGATCTTGGATTTCCTTTGAGATTTTGATTTCTTCTTCTCACTTGCATTTGAAGTCTGGAAGTAGTTATTGAACTTTTCCTTCCTGATTGCTTTGAAATTCCTTCGAATGCCCTGAATTTGGAGAAGAACTCTCCTGTGCTTTCACCACAATGGAGGAAATTGGAACTTTCTTTGTGACATATTTCCCATACTTAGCCAAATTTTGGCTATTCAATTTCATTTTGTAATGCCTTCATGTGGACCATTCAACGCTTAGCCAAGATTTTGGCCATCTTTATGCTCAAATGAACTTTGCTTGTGGATTTGTCTTCAATTCTGAGTTTGGCTTGTGCTAAGTAGGGCAGACTCCATCCTTGGGCAAGAATTTTCTTCATTTCCTCTTTATTCCTCTTCATTTTTCTTGTTTTCTTTCCAACACTTAGTCAAAATTTGATCCTTTTATTGAAGGAAAATTCCACACTTAGCCATTTTTTTGCTTCCTCTTGGCAAATTTTACCATGTTTGTTTCTAACCTTGGCGGACTTTTGCACATGTCATGCCAATTTCTATTATGCTTGAGCGGACTTCCTCATTGGCAAGCCAATTCTTTTTCTTTCTCCCTAGCGGACTTGGCTGTGTCTTGGACATCTTCAATTTAGCCTTGGCAAACTTCGTGATTGGTTTGCCATGTTGGGCGGAGTTTCTCATTGCTTAGGGAATTTTCTTGACACAACCAAATTTTAAAATTTTATTCTCCAAGGTATCAACACTTAGCCAATTTTATGAGTTTTCCTTGGCGGACTTCATAGTTGTTGCACCACTTTGCTCATTTGCTAAAGCTGAGTTTGTCTTCCTTATGCTATTCCCACCTTACTTTGGGGCGGACTTCATCTTCTTTTGGACAAGGCGGACTTTGAAGCTGGCCGGACAAGATGCATTTTCCTCTAGGCGTACTTGATCATGTGGCTGGACATCTTCATGGCGGACTTCACTTTTGGCTAGACCATGTGCACTTCCCTTTGGGGGGACTTTGACCTTGGTCTGGACAATGTGCATACTTCCTCTAGGCGGGCTTTGCCAACTTCTTGCCGACTTTTGTGCTAGGCGGACTTCATGATGCCTATGCCATTTCTCTTGGGTGGGCGGACTTGGAAGCTTCTTTGCCATCTCACATCTCTCCTCTAGGCACTTCATGCCTTAGATATTTTCCATCTTTCTTGAGGGCGGAATTTGGAGTCTTCTCTGCTATTTTGTAATTTTGTCCATGCCTTAGGAATTTCTTCAGGCTGAGAGGGGCGGACTTCACACTTGCCTTGTGCCTTAGAATATTTTCTTCATGCTGAGAGGCGAACTTTATGTTAGCTTGGTCACCTCTCTCTCTAGGCGTATTTTGACCAATGCCTTAGAAAATTTTCTCCTTTTCCAAAGTTGGGCGGACTTGGTGCTTGTCTTGCCTATGGCGGACTTGAGGCTTGTCCTTGCCATGGGCGCACTTGATTTTGACTTGTCCAAGGGTGGACTTGAGCCTCTCCTTGACATGGGCGGACTTGACATTCTTCCTTGCCACTTCTCCTCTAGGGCGGACTTGGAGCTTCTCTGCCAAGGGCGGACTTGATGTCTTGTCAAGACATGGACGGACTTGGAGCTTGCTCGTTCCATGGCGGACTTCAACTCTTTCCAAGGCGTGGTGGACTTGGAGGCTTCTCCAGACATGGTGGACTTGGAGCTTGGCCTGCCAGTGCCTTCCTTTGGCTTGCCAGAGGCAAGGGCGGACTTTGGACCATGTCTGCCATTCCTTTCTATGGGCGAACTTCTCAGACTTGTGCCATTTCTCATCAATCCTTCACCATTTTCCTTGATTTTTCTGTTTGATTTCTCTCATTCTGGAGGTAGGTTGGCTTCATGACCAGTGGGACCTCGAAATAGAAACTTTTCCCAAAATAGAAACTTTCCAAAAATTAAAAAAAAGCAAAAAGCATCACTAAAAATAGGAACTTCAGAATGGCCTAAAAATGCCAAAAATAAAAAAAACAAAAAGCAATAAAGCAAAATCCCTAAAAAATAGGAAGTGTCAGAATTGACCGAAAGCACAAGCGATCCTCGTCTTCCGAACCTTCCGAGCACTTCCATGACATTTAGGCACATAAACGGGCCTGAATTCTCTACTTGGCTCAGATGATTTCTACAAAACTCTAACTCCTCATTGTAAATAAAATGGTGATAAGCAATTGCGTTGCCAAGGCAAAAAACCAAAAAGCAAAAAGAAGGGGGTCCCCATTTGCGATGGGGCGATGTGTGAAATAGGTCACAACAAGACCCAATCAAAACATTTACATCCGAAGGCATTTTTGTATGTTAATGCTGACCTTTTTCTATATAATCCTTCATTTCGAAATGCTCATTCCCACTGTTTTCCCATATCTTGGAACCAAACCAATTTCACATTATAGCTAGCAACAAGAACTTTCCAACACTTCAAATGAGGGAAACATTGAAATCCAAACAAGAAAGTTATGGTTAAGGGAAGAAAAGTTACAAAAGTGGCAAAGATTGTAGGTGCTACTGCAGAAGATTGATGTTTAAAGTTTTGTGAAGATGAATGTTGTAGCTCCTACCGACCCTAGTCGGTTGACTGAACATAGCAAAAAGCCAGCCAAGGCAAAGCAAAACATCCTAGATTCAATAAGGGCCATTTGATCCTGCACCTCGCAAAGAAGAAGACAATGAAAGAGATGTACTATGACTTGATCACTCTATACCAATGGGTGAACATTTCTCAAGCAATATAGATACAATGGCTAGATAACTTCTAAGTTCTAAAGATAACTAAGCTTCAAGATTATAGGGGTGAGAGTGGAGGATGATGAGTTGGTGCTCATAGCTTTGACTTTGTTCTCTCCATCTTGAAACTTGTTTATTCAAGGCATTTGCGCTTATGACAAGTTTCCACTTTTGAGAAGTGGTGGGATGATTTCATTTAAGAGGAAACCAAACTGGTGACTCTTTTAGCTAAAGTGGAAAGCGGTTAAAACCTAGACCTCGTCGGGAAGATGAGAAAAGGAGGTAAGAAAGGAGGACCCAAAGAGGGGCAAAAGGGCAAGGAAGAAGAATCACTTTCTTCAGACTAGGGAAAGAAATAATTGAGTCAAATGAAGTGTTTCAAGGGCCAAAAGATGGGCTACTATGCATCTCATTGACTTGAGAGGCAGAAAGCCAAGCAACAGCAATAGGAGTTTGCAAGAAGTATAGAAGTTTCAGTCAAGTAGATGAGCTAGCATCCAAATTTGAGACAACTTTCTCCATGGTGTCATGTCTATCCACTAACATTGTCTCTAGTGTAGGGTGGTATGTGGATAGTGGAGCTTCCAAATACATGACCTTCCACAAGAAAGCACTCACCAAACTTCAAGAATGAGAAGATGGCATATAGGTGGAGGAAAGCAATGATGCCACTTGTCCATTTACCAGACTGGGTGTCTCTTTCTGCATGCCTTCCAGTAAGGTGTTTAAACTAGATGATGTCTTGTATGTGCCTGGTTTAACGAAGAGTTTACCTTCATGACATGTCTATGGTCAGCAAGTGATCATTAGAGAACGCAGCAATAAACATGATTGGTTTTTGCCCAGAGGATTTTGAGATTGTGCCCTTTGCAGGCTATTCATTGATCCAATCAAACAAGGATTGCATGATACCATGAGCGTCCTTCCAGATTTGTGGAGACAATATCTAAACATACAGTGGAATCAATGATTAATTCCATGCATGCAGCTGACAGAAGCATTGAAGAGTATTCAAACAAATTTATTGCCTAAGAATTCTCTTAGAAAGAAAGAGCTGACCTCCTTGATGAGATTCTTACTCCAATTGTCAACAGATTATCTCAAAAAGACAAAGTTGATCTTATTGAGGTTTTTGCTTCAGTTGCCAGATGTGCTAGGTGCATGGGTGAGATACGCATGAACTCAGATTGAAGAAGGCCCTGTATGAGTTGATGCATGCACCACAAGTTTGGTATTTCAGGATTGACGAGTTTTACTCAACTTGGGCTTTTCAAGTTTAGTGCAGATTTTAATTATTTATTTGATAGATGTAATCAACTTATCTCAGCGACGTACACAAATGAATTTATTATTGGAAATAGACCTGAACAACTCATGATGTGGTGTGAGAAGATTCTGACCCACGAAGTTGGCATGAAGGATGGAAGAGGTTAGCAAGGTTTAATGAAGATTTCCTTGTACAAGAGGATTTAGACCTTGAAGATTTTGAAGAGATTTCAAAGTACAGAAGGAAGCAATGATCCAAAGTTATATTTCGTCATGTTCACAAATAGTCAACATGATGACAATGCCCCTCATAGAGGGAAGGTTCAAGATGTTGTGGTAATATCTTGGATTAGTGAAGAACAACTTCCATGCAAAGAGGGAGTGTTAAAGAGTTTCACACTTGTTGCTCTGAAAGTGTTCTTCCTTCAGCAGTTCAGCAGTACACTGCAATTTCCCCTTGACAAAGAAGCATACCTCAGAATGGTGCAGCAATAATGGTAGAGTTCACATTGTTTTTTCAAAAGTGGAGATTTGGATCACCACAGCATACAGAAAATATTCTTCATAAGAATCACCTGTCGAAGCAACATTCCTTGCTGCTCATGCTTTTTTCTGTTCACGAGGATTCTTTTTTTTGTCCCCTAAGAATTTTGGTGTCGCTTTTGTCGGCTTAGCTCACTATTGGCAAATGAATTTACCAACAATCCTAGAGATTGTGTCCCTTCTTCCCACAAATGAGACACTTATTTTCCTATGCAAATGAATTGTTTGATTTGGTTTTTAATGAACCTAATGGGCAACTCCAGCATTCAAGTTTCGTTCCCCTCTATTGAGATGCGAGGGCCTAATTGCCTTGAGAATTTGTAATCTCATCATGAATTGCCTCTTCTTGTTGAAGCAAATTTACCAATTCTTCAAATGATGGCTCACTACTAGCCACAGTCAAACAAGTGACAAACACTCAAAATGTAGGAGCAATGTTCTCAGGATGATTGGTACAAGAGAGACATCTAACACAATTTCCCCTAACGCTTACAGTGACGTCCTCAATTCTACAACTCTTCTAAAGAAATTCTACAGCTTTTTACCATTTTACATTTTCATGTACTGTAACTAACTCTACAAATTATGGATCCAATTTTAACTTTTTTATTCATAAACTATTTTGAGACAATAGCAAGCTTCTTAAGCAATCGTTCTTATGTGAGGTTGAACCTTGTCTAAAACATTGAACAAGATGTTCAATTTGGCCTTATGGTTGACCTTATCAAATCTTCTCTACTCATCTACACGTTGTGCCTATTTGGTGATTGTTTGAAGTTTCGAACAACATCCCACAAATTTTCAAACTCATGATGAGTTCAGACCCTGGCCTTCTAGGCCAAATATCACCTCTTAACAATTGAGTCTGAAAGCATAATTTTTGGAACATTAAAGCCATTCTTCTAAAATGTAAGGACTCCTTATCTCTCCAAAAAGTTTCCCCTTTATATATACCATCAATCCAATATACTAAACCTTTAAATATACCCACCCTTGTGATACACCTACCGATAGGTGGAAGATGCCAGTCCTCTCAATATATGCAATTGAATGTGAGACTCGACTTAAGGTACATGTAAGGGAAGACGCCACTAATTTATCTAGATATTCTTGTGGTTAGTGGCAGAGGTCAAGGCCAAGACAATGGGCATCACGGTCATGGCAATGGGTGTGATCAAGGTGTGGTGATTGTTGCAGGTGCAGATGCTGGTGAACAGGATGTTGGATGGCCTGTCCAGCTCTACTAGTGGTGATGATGCTGGCCCATCTTCCTTAACCATGCAGTTTTAGCTTGACTTTGAGAATTGCTGCTCTTTTTTGTTTGCCAACCCATTTGATGTGTCCATGCAAATGGCCAATTTGGTGGCTTTTTATCAGTCACCTTGTATTTTGTTTTGTTGCAAACTGAATGTAATGATGCATCTGAGCTTCAGAATCGTTTTTTTATGCTTGCAGCCTTTGGCCACATGCCTACTCTATGGCCCATAGACACACAGGTTGTAAGCTTAGCACTTATTTTGCTTGGTGGTCAATTAGAAAAAAAGTTATGAATGGTTTTTATCATTATGTAGCAGAAAGACAGACTAGAGCTGAACCTAATACTATTGTGTTGGTTATATGATGTTATGCCATGTCATTCACTACCCCAATAATAAAGAAGATTAAGTTATGAAGTTTTATCTTCATTGGTATGATGAATGAATATGACATCAAATAACCTATTGCAATTTATGTGTTCCTTCTATAACCAATGGATGTGACAGAAGTCGCAATAAATATTAGGTACAATTAAGTAGCACAAATTTTCCAAAGGGAGGACAATTCTTGTTCCCATGCATAGCTATGTTCAAGAGATTTTTTAAGAATATTAACTTACACACCCATAGCTCAATTTAACTGCTTGAAATAGTAGTCTAGCATATAAATAAGTAAAATGAAAAGTTCAAGCTCTCAAGGTCAATATTAATGTAAAGTTCATAAAGGCTTAGTAGATCTATCAATGCGTCAATGTTTATATCATGATCATCTGTACAATAGAAATGAGTTTATATGATTCGACTGTTTCATTTGTAGTAAGTACTGTTTACCTGCAATCTATTAACCAAACACGCTGCCCTCAGGCATCCCATCAATAGATATTATTCATCAACATTTCATTAGTGACACATATCCTTCTACTTTTTAAAAGTTTTTATTAACAGCAATATATCATCTATATAAAGAGTAAAGGTACCTGAGTGAAAGCATAATTGACGACATAGGAGACAAACTGACCAGTTGTAACCATAAGAGTATTTACACTAACAAGTGCTCCTCGGATATCAGATGGTGAAGTTTCTGAAATATACAAGGGTGCTGCCATTGAAGCAATACCAATGCCAAGACCAACCATCATTCTTCCACCAATTAATATTGATGGAGATGGTGCCGAAGCCATAAGAAGGGAGCCCAAAAGAAAAACTGTGTCGGCAATGAGCATGCTTGTTTTCCTTCCAAAACGATCACAAGTTTTACCACCCAATGCTGCTCCCAAGGCAGCTCCACCTATAGCTGTACTCACAATGGTCTCCTGTTCATGGATGACCACCCTGTCAGACAACATATATTAAAGGCCATTTAAAGCTTTAAGAACCTATCCATGGTAAAGAGAAGATTAGATGATAATACAGTGTTGCATGGATTTATGATACGGAATTCACCTGAAGTACTGTGCTCTTCTCAACAGATTCAAAATCTTCACGAATATAAAGAAGAGCACCAGAAATCACTCCTAGTTGTCATCAATACAATTGTGTAAGTAATCTTCAAATAAAGGATTTAAAAATGACCCACTATTCTTGTTTTTGTCTTTAACTTGCCCTTTTCACATTTCCAAATTAGCATATGTAAAAATTCACATATATATATATATATGTGGGTAAGTCACTATCAAAACAAAATTATTCACTTGTTCATGGCCTAAAGATACATTTAAGTGGACATTAAGTAAGGATTTTAATCTGCATGTCTTATATTTCGTAAATACAAATCCCATTTGTTAAGTATTGTTATACCTTTCTGTATTGAAATAAAAGCTACAGAAATTCGTTCAAACAAGCAGCAAAAAGATGTTAGTAGGGATCACAAGCAAAGAAAGAACTCATCTAACCCTGCCACTGATCCTAATCAAAAATCAAAACTACTTATAAATTTATCACCTTTACCACAAATAATGAAAAACTTTCCACAAGTTAGCTGCCAAAGTAAATAGATAGAATTCTTTGGACTTGTAAGATAACCATAATCACGATTATGCACCTAACAGATATGTAAAGGAAATAAAAAAGGTATACCTCGAGATACAGAATCTAAGTTTTGGATAAAGCTCAAAAACTGGACTAGCTCTCTACAAAAAAAGGTCTTATAGAGCAAGAAACTCCAAAAACAGCATCACTTGAACTTTCATATTTCAAACAAATGAAACTCAATTCTAGCCTTCACAATGTTAAGGCCCTAAGAAGCAAGTTTAAGCACGTAAATGAAAATGATAAGTCCTTTAACACCCTTAAATCATAGATTTTCCTTTTTGTGTATGTTTAGGCTACAGTAGATGTTAAATCTTAAAAGTACCTCGGTTGCAGTTTATGTTCCCTACTGCTTCAATCTTTCCTGTTTGTATGATTGTAAGCAAATAAATACCATATTCCTTATCTCAGATGATTTTGGTCCTGCATTGATCTACTTGTTGTCTCATCCTGTTTGTAATCACTATCAAATCCTGTTTGTACTCACTATCAAATTGCCCTTCAGCATGAATAATTTAATTATGCATCTCTTGTATGTTGTTAACTGCCTTGTCATTCAAAGTATCTTTGGGTGATTGAAGTCATAATCAAATAATGCCCAAAAGAAGGTCATATTTATCGCTAAGTGATACATAACACTTTACCAAAATTTTGCAAACTATGACCATTCAGACCATTTATCTTTTTGTTTCTTTTATTTACTACCTTTGTTTGGCCATCTATCCACTAAGGGTAAACAGTTCTTCGCAAAAGAATAATCTGAAACTTGTGATCCCTATCACAGATGATGTGGTGAGGTAACCCATTAGTTTATTGATGTGCCAGAACAAGAGCTCGCAAACTTAAAAAGAAATAAATTCAAACTTAGTCAAAAAGATGAAATAAGGCTGTTTAAGGGAACAAGGAAAAAGTGTTGTGGAATATTTTTAACATCCAAAAAGCTTTATTAAAAATCTTCTACAAGTTCTTTTTTCATAACCTGTGTGAAAACCTTATGTTCTTAATGAGCATATTTGGTTAACTTGTCAACCACAATAAACATTTGGTGTTTGCCTTCCTATACTAGCAGGCTTGAAAAGAATACTATTTCCCACTCCTGCATTGAAATGGCATTTAATTGAAAAAGATCTGGAAAAGGAAATCTTTCCAATTTGATGTGCGGGCAAGTGCTACACTCAACTATGAACATCGCATTGTCAGGTTTCATGTTATGCTAATTGAAACTAGTTATGCATGTTATTTTCTACACAATTTTTCCCATAACCTGTGTTCTCTGAATTCCATGGACTCCGTAAAAAACTTATGTTCTTAATAAGCATATTTGGTTAACTGGTCAAACACGACAAAGACTGATACTAGCAAGCTTGAAACAAATACCACTTCCCTCTTCTGCTTTGAAGTGGCATTTGATTGAAGAAGACCTGAAAATAGAATATATTTCAGTTTGTTTTGCTGACAAGTACTACACTCCACTATGAACATCACATTGTCAGGCTTCATGTTATGCTAGTTGAAACTAGTTATATCCTTGTAGGTTTTCTGGAAGCTTATGGAGGCTTACATGCCCTGCAGTGGAGGATGTAAGGGCCTTTCGAAAAAGGGAACTGATTTCTGAAGTAGATGTGAAATCTTAGGAAGACATAGTTTCTACTTGGATAAGCCTTCCCATTCTTTTTATTGGTAATCTATTGCCTGAGCAAGAATATAATAGTCACTTGTTTTGTCTTGAAGAAACTCCTACAGCTAAATAGCATGGCAAGTGGGATTGCATGTAAAACTGATGTTTCATCGCTCTGACAGAACATATGCCGCAATATTCTCTTTCCCCCTCTTATATACTATCTCAATGTCAAAGCTGTCAATCTATTTCTATTGCCGCTCTAAATTGTCTCATCAGTTAAAAGATGTTTTAGGCTAAGGTGATCAGTCTTAATAAAGAACTTGCTCCCTAGGAGAAACTAATACCATTTGGCCACTTGATACAATATAGCAACGTTCTTTGTTGTATGTTGATATGTGTTTCTCTATGCCATTCATCTTTCATATTTTCAAAAGCAATGACATAATCATCCAATAAAAGTACTCACTGAGCCTAGATCCAAAGGAATCAAAGGGCTTGAAAAGATCTGAGGTGGTCAAAATGAAAGCAGAAAAAAGGGCACCTTCAAGTCTTGAAGGGCTCGCTAGACCTCAACAAACCAACAAAAGGCATATCATTCCTGGTAAGGCCAAAAAAGAATCAAGCTATAGTGAAGGACTGCTAAACAGATCTACAATAAAAGGCCTGTTAACAGCATGTATCCATGAAGATCCTTAAAATCCTTCAATATACACACCTTCTATGGAAATAAGATGGCCAAAAGGACTCCAAAGATATCTTAAAAACTCATATTTCTATTCTTGGGTATACAAAGCTGAAGTTAGCACCATTTCCAATATGTAAAAAAATAGTTTTATCTGACTAAAGATTATGTGCCCCCCAAGTTAATATGCTGGCCAGTTCATGAGATAGGAAAGATTAATGCATCATCAAGTGAGTTATCTAATGGGTCAAGCATAATCAAGAATGAATGATTACTATGCATAAATAATTACTATATATAATATATGAAAAGCCATAAACCTCGTTCAGAAACATCATGGAAGATTGAATTCTTGTGTTGTTCTAGTGGGATATACTCATATGGACATTTAGCTAGGATAACACTGGCTTTAAATTGAGAAGCCATCATACTAACTCAAGTTGTACTCCAATTCACTTGTCTCTTTCACTTTCCTGTGGCATTGGATTGAAATTTAATGGATTGTTCTACTTCTAACTTGTGAATCATAACAATGATCGCCCATTTTAAGTTTAATGGTCGTTCTACTTCTAACTTGTGAACTGAAGTTCATAACAATGATTGCCCATTTTAGAAAAGACCCTACTAAGGGTCTATACTTTTTACCCTTACTTAAAGTGTTCAGCAATGTGTTTTAAGGATTCAACTGTGTTTAGTCCAATCTAGACATTCTAATATCATAAGGTAGTTCATTTGGAGGAAAATTATCCCTCCAAACAAACATCACCTTCATCTTGGAACAGTATTATAAGGAAAGTATGATGCTGCCTCCAGGAACTTACCTTATCTTAAGAGGTTAGATTTGTCTCCAGATCTGCCATATAACAATCAGAACTGCCAAAATACTCGAATATTATATATTTCCCCAGGGAATTTTCATTCTGTGAGCTTTAATTTGCCCCCAAAACCATCATAGAGCACTCAGATCTGCCATAATACATGATAAGAAAATGTGTCCAGAAATTCTAGCTCTATTTTACAATCAAACCCTCCATAGAACACTCAGATCTGCTAAAAATTGTTTGATAGTTTACCATTTCAACAATTTGGTCTACAAATTGCTTTCAAACTACTCATCATTAAACAGAAAACAAGCTAATTATAATGAAATAAACAACGTCTCAACTTATTTTTGTCATATTTTGCAATTTTGGGTATTGTTAAAAGATAATTTGACCTCGCATTCAAACTATTCAGCTAAAACTTTCCACAGTTTAGCTATTCTTCTAATTCTGTGCTTCCAACATTTCACATACTTCTGCCAAATCATGAAATTTCACAAAATTTTGGCGCATTCTTGTGACAATTCATAAAATGTCGCAAAATCTTAGCTAAATCTTTCCACAATTTCGCAAAAGCAACCAAGGGCATCCAAACGGGAGCATCTTACAACAAATATTTTGCACCATATACTTATTATTCCCACCCTCATCGTCAACTCGCTCCTCTAAGATAGTTTCTTGAGCTGTGGTCTAGTGGAGAATTGGTGGAACTTTATTAAAGGTGGCTTGTTAGTCCAGGTTTGATTCTCGCTTGTAATCTATGGGGGATCGACTCTCTCCCGCCAAGAAATAGGGTTTTCCCTAGCACATTGATTAAAAGAAAAAGCTTTTACTTTTGGGTCGTAAAAAAAGCCAAAGAAATAATCTGTTAAATCTGAGATCAGCACAACATGTTATCCTCAAGACCCAACTCGTTGAAGATTTTACAATATTTCACCTCAAATCGCACAAACATTTCTATAATTTAGACGCACATTTTGTATGGTTTGCAACAGAGATGGCAATGAGTTTAAGACTAAATTAACAAGATCTGAATATGCAAAGGCTAACCAGTATCATATCCAAAGAGAAATCCGCCTATGCCAGCAACCAGAGTCATAATTATGACGAAAGACTTTGGAGGCGACTGTGCACCATCCAAGGAAATGAGATCTATATCACTTCGTCGCAGTTGGGGTTTCAGCAGATGCGCTTCGTCGCTGTAGTCTGATGCAGTTGCAGGAGCCCTGCATGTTTCTTGTTCTTGTCCTTGTCCTGCCCTCGCGGCCATCGCAACTCCTTCCTTCAACACGCTTTTCTCCTCTGCAATTTGCTCACCATTTCACGTCGGTAATGATTTCAAAGTCAAACGCCTTTGCGTTTGTGTATGTCTTATTTTATAGGAGGCGATCTTGTTCTGTAAGGGCTTGTTCATGCGCTATTATTGATATTGATTTGAAGCAGACTGGAGTGCAAGCTCAATGGCTGGGATTGAATAAGAAAGAGCGTCTATTAAGGGGTGCGCATGTTTTGCTCATATCTACCAACACGATCTTGTAGAATGCTCACCAATGGATTCCAGTACACGCATGAATCCGACGAAATAGACGTACTCTTCGGAATTCGAGGCTCCGAACTTCTTGGAGTATTGAAAAAACTCGTTCAGCAGGCGGAAGATGTCGAGAGGGTGGAATGCATGGATTGCTTTCAATTGTCCAATGCACACAACAAACACGCGGTATGAGTTAGTCATCTGTCGTTTAATAGTTTAATAATCATTTAAATTAGATGTGTTTTAAGTAGCAAGAATATTCACAATGGGATGTTTTTAGAATTTTATATTAAGATCTCATCATGTATGATTTTGTTTTTAGATAAAGTGATTTTGTTCTTTCCACCTGATGGAAAATATGACATTTGATATTAAAGATGATATTGCTTACTTTTTTAATCTTAAATCTTTTAGACAACGTGAAAACAAAATAGTTGTACCTTTCTTCAAAAGGTGAAGCTTGTTAGAGATAAAATTAAAATCAACTTATAATTAATGGAGTTTTTTAAGTATGAAAATTGGATCTTGAGTACTTTTTATTTTATGTTTTGGGTTCATTTTGAGTAGAGTGTTGTGAATAAAATAATTAGTTTATAAATAGTATAATTGTTAAAGAAATTTATTGTAGCATCACATATCACAATCCCTCCTATCACTAATTCTCATATTTACATTCTTAATCCCTGGGCTTAATATTTGTCATCTTGGATTAGATCAATGTGTGTAGACTTGAAGTGGGAACTTTTGCATTTACTAATTGAAACCCTTTCACTTTTAAACTTCAAAATACAAATCAACACCTTATGGGCCTTTTTACTAGTTATTGTGAATCAACTTAATGCATTTTATGTTGATTGTTGTGTCTGATTGTTTTGATTATGATAAAACAGGAAGGGCTCGTACCCATTACAAAACAGCTATAGAAGCCAAGCAGAAGGAGCTCACAAGCAGTGAGACAACTTAAAAACTAAAAACTTGAACAAAAGAGAAGACCAACAAAAAACACGGAAAAAGACACAAGACCAGCCAATGACCAGCACACATGTAGAACCATTACCAATCTCCAAGGAGGCAAAGACCTTTACTAGCCCACCATTCCTTAGAAAGGAACTGGAGTTTTTCTTTGAAGGACAAAGCCTTCTAGTTCTTTCTTCAAATGTCATCCTTAGGGGTGATAGGTGCACTGTCCACATCATTGCCCTTCTTCTTGGCACTATTCAGAGGAGCCTCCAATTGATCCTCTCTAGCATGCTTGGCTTGGAAACTCTTCAACTCTTGTTGGAAAACCTAAATGGTTATCGTAGTGTTTTTAACTATTTCCTTGCTATACTCAATGATCTCCTACAAACTGAGGATCTTTTCTTGGTTGCTATGAAGATTAGCAACCTCTTTCCTTAGTCTCATGCTCTCCTCAATGGACCCAATTGTAGTTTTGATCTCTACAACTTATTTTTCAAGGTTGACCTAGTTCTCAAAGGTATTGGCCAAACATCTCAATAAATCCCAGTGGTCGAAATCTTCCATCTCACCCAGCTAGTCTATAGTTTTGTTGAGCACAGAGGACTCTAAGTTTTGGATTTTGTTCTTAGAAATTATGACTTGAGCAAGCAACCACTTGAGAATATCATTTTGTATGTTGGTGGATTTGCATATTTCATTCAACTTCTCCCTCAAGGGAGTACATTTCTCGCAAATGTCGAAAGTGTCCAAAGGGGTGTCCTTAGACCCCAAGCTTTGGTCAATATCCTGCTTTGGAGAGGAAGGGGGCTAGCAGGAAAGGTTTCCAAAGTAGAGTTGGGAGGGGAGGCAACAGGAGAATCTTCCAACGTTGGGGACCATGAGGATCTAGAATTATCATCAAAAATAGAGATTTGGGGGGCCACAAAAGATTTTTTTTCCCAAAGGGGTAGGATCTTCAAAAACAGAGGTCTTACCTTTCGAAGAACAAGGAGGGTTAGACCTAATGATTCTAGTTTAATGGGGAGGGTTAGACATGGTAGAAAAGACAAGGGTGGTGGGATTCCCCTTCGTGATCTCAGTAGCAATTGTATGAACAAGGGTAGGGTTTATCACCCACATGAGAGAAGCAACGGCTGGGGAGAGCGCAATATTGTGCCAATAAGCTTGTAAATCAAGCCTTGATGAAGAGGCTAAAGCTTCCCATTTTCTTGAACTAATTTTATAGATTTCTCCAAGGAGTGAATCTAGAAAGTGAAGTTCATCTTGACATTATGGCAAAAATGGTTTAACATAGGAAAAAGATAGTCCTGTAATCTTTTAAATCGTCCATCCAATATTACATACCTCATTAAAACCTCTTCCAATCACTTGGTAGGTCCTCTTTGTTGTACTCATTCTATAATCTATTCTCCTCACCTTTCTTCAAGAATTTTTTCATGTCCTTTTGATGATGCCATTTAGGCTTTTTGGGGATGTTTGCACCTTCTAGGGGGAGACTAGCAGCCACCACTATATGCTCCACAAAGACAACAAAAGAGAGACCCCTAACCTCGATGAGACCCCTAACCTCGATGAGACCATCCTTCTAGGAGCTGGAAAATTCCACATAAAGGTTAGGGTCATCACCCTTCATGAGCTCAATGTAGAATGAAAGCTTTCCCTTTTGTAACATTGGCCATAAAATTGGGTCACTCCTTAAAGTATCACAGTAATTGGGCTCCTCTTGAACAAGGTCCCCACCAATTTCGACAGACATAATAACAATAGATTCAAGAATAGGATTTGCTCTCAAAATAATCCAAATATAAATAGAAACCATAAATGACACAAGCTTGTTATGCGGAGATGGAAATGGATAGCAATTATTATCCTTCAAGCAACTAGGATGATACATGTTACTATGATGATCTCGAAGGAGATACTGGTCAGTTCCTAACTCGATGTGCAATCTCTTCATTAGTGATTAAATTTCTCACATGCTTAGGATCATTAGGAAATCCTCCCAAACTTTAAACTTGTTAATAAAGGCTCCTAGATTAGTCATCCCATCCACAACCATATTCCCTTCTCTAAATAAATATTTTATTTAGCATTTCCCTATTCTTATTATATGAAGGTGAGTTGAAGCAATAAGATCTCAAAAGGACCACTGAGGTGAAGCATCACCCTTTAGCATTATGATGGTGTTTCGAGAATCCCCTTCAATAGCTAAATCAGTGAAGCCTTTATTATTGGCCAATTGAATCCCATGATAATTCATTGCCACCTTAGCAAAACTTGAAGTGCATCTGCCAAGGTTAACCGCATAAGAAAGAATCATTTTACCTCTATGATCTCAAAGGATGCCACCCTCTCTCACCCGATCTAATTTGTTATATTTAAGGACATTCATTCATTTGTTTTGAAATAACCTAAGAATTATTGTGCATAGTTTATGGTTTTGATCATGTAAGTTTTTTCTTTGATGTTTTAGATCAAACTCCATGATCCATCATCAAGAAGAGAGCAAGAAGATTGTCTTTCTCTCTTCGTAATGATGGATCATGGAGTTTGATTTGAAGTGTCAAATAAAAAACTTAATGGTTAAAACCATAAACCATGAACAATAATATTATGGACTATGAAAATCATATGTTTACAATAACCTAAGAAGTCATTAACCACATTTATGTTTTAAGTTATAAAGGGTAAAAATAATTTAGCACATAATCATAACACATCATCCTAGGTCCAATATATGGTTGCTTGTTATCCTCAATCATTTTCTCAAATAAAAAAAGAAAGTTTGTTGGGGGTCCAATCAAGGAGAACATGACCCTTGTGATTCAACAAATTCGTCAAAGGTCTGTGTATGAGTTACAAGTTTGCATCCACACATAAAGTTTAGGTTCTTACATGTAGAGATCAAGCCCACATGTGTAGATCTAAACCTAAACAAAGTGCAATTAGGTTTATAGGTTAGAAAATAGAGTATAAAATTAGCACATTGAAAAATGTGTTTTTGACACCTAAACAAAGAAACTTACGATAAAACCAAAGGTAAGTACACTTGTAATTAATTAGTGTGAATTACCACAATCAATTTTAATTTTTAATTATTAGTTTCAACTCATTTTATCTAGGCCAATTGTTATCTAATTGAATGCATTATTTAGTTGGCTTAGACATTCATTGTAAAGGTATTTTTTCGTATACAATTTTGTGAACATGACTTATCTTACAATCCCAAAGGCTTGGCTTTAAGATTTTTCCTTCTTTCATTATGTTTTTATATCCAATTTTTTTACTAATTTATCATATTTGAAATATCATTAGGGTTTGGATCCTCTTTCTACTTGTTCTTCATAGCTACAACTTTTGGGAAGTTTGTGATTTATTTTGTTCTCTTATTTTCACCCACCCTACCAACCCTTATTTATGTCTCTAGGTTTCATTTTTTTTATTACTTTCATTTTATATCAAATTTACTTCAATTTTATATTTTCCCTTTTATGTGTCTATCATTGATTTGTCACATTAGGATTTAGGCCTTCATTGTTGATCTACTTAATCTTTACTCACCCACCCATCCTTATTTGTACATCACCATTGTATATTTTATCATGGATTCCCATACTACATTACCTTTAGCTTCTATTCATGCATGCCTTGCCAATTTTAATTTGTTCATACACCTTATTTTATCTTATCCTGGATCATCCTTGATGGTTTTGTGTCTTTTTATCTTATGGATGGTGATGTGACTTATATGGATATATTAATCCATCATGTTTATGATTTCTCCTCCTTCATGTAGTTTTTTATTTTATATTATTCTATTTTGGACACTCTATTTTTCATTGAGCATCATATTGGATTTACTCTTCCCACATTGCTAGTGATAATGATGTGCATAAGCATGATGAGATTTTAAATTTGAGTGATCTTCATTTATATGCTTTAGTTAATGATGGTATCGAGGTGACCATATATTCTAGTGACATTTAGGGATGATTATTTATGTTATGAGGTCACACCTTCCTTGGTCCTTCATAACATTAGTACACCTTGTGGTGATACTACTCATTTGTTGTGGCATGCCTACTAAGCGCACATCATGTATACCTCTCATGCTAGCTTCATCATTCACTTATGGATTCTCATACATGTGCCTCTCTTGGTTCATCTTTCATTGAGGATCCTCATTATGTAAATAAACATGACTCATCTTCACATGAGGTTGTTATCCCTTCTTCTTTTCCTTGTAGATCTTAGTTTGTTGATGATACATTTAGTGATGAGCATAGTAATAGTTTTATACCTTCTAATAATTTGGTTGAGGAATCATTGATTAATGATGATTTATTCTATGATGCACACTCTTTTAATGCACCTGTGATAGATTAATTTAGTGGTCATGAATATTTTCATTTACATGTTAAATATTTATTATCCTCATATTGTGCCTACATATATAGTGATGTTACATTGATGAATACATTTTGTGATATCTTAGTTGATAGAGCTAAATAACGGCTTAATTCATGTTATGATTATTATACACCCTTCCATGATTATCCTATGTTTTCTATTGATTGCTTTAATTTTGGATCTTAGATATATATTTTCGCAATTCTCATTATTTCCCTTAAAGTGACCTTTCATTAGTATATTACATGGGCTTTTCTATGCACCATAATTATATACCACTTTTAATGGAGATCCTCTTTTTAGATCCTTTTGTACTTTATTATGGTGTACCTTTGAGTGACTTTGGAATAAATTCTTGTACACATTTTACTAAACAAACACATGGTTTAAATATAAACCCCAAATTTATAAATTTTAATCTCCTCCCAAACATTAGGGTGTCAAATTTGTAGAAAATATCATACACATATAATCAGGATTGGATAAATGATGACCAATTGTTGAGGTGGGTAAAACCTCATTCACTTCTATCTCTACTAAAGTAAAGAGGGATTCCCTAAGGTGCTACAATAGAGATCACCACAAAAACTAAACACCTGCCCTAACACAAATCATACACATCCATGGGGAAAAGGATTGAGGAACAAGTAATAAGGATAAGGGAAAGCATATGTTGTATAGCAAGTAAAAGGGTTTGAGCTCTCAAACTAGAGGAAACAAAAAGAAATTGTTTGATGAAGAGAAGAAAGAGTTGTTGGTCGTTGTGACTTTGCACCAAAACTTCTACAAACTGGAGTTTGAAGCAGTTGATACATTGAAGAAGATAAGTAGAAGCCTCTCGTTGTTTCTTGTTTTTAGTTGTTTTACCTCTTTTTGTTGGTTGTTGTTTGGCTGATATTTGGCTATGATTTTTCTCTTAGAAAAATTTTTAGTAAGGTTTGGGTCCCTTAAAAACCTATTTTACCCTTTAATCAAAAACCATACTTATTGCATAGTGCACCCCTATTTCAATTGTCAATTTTTGCCTATATGTTGATTTGCAATATTTAGCATCAAGCACCTTTCTAAAGTATATAATATGTCACATGAATGTTTATGAATGTTTTTTATGATAAAACCTTATGCAATGTTAGTATACATGTTTAGACATGATGGAAATGAGAACAAACCAAATCAAGTAAAACTAAAATGATGGTTAAATTGATTTATTATGAGTGTGTTGTAGAATGATGGGAGAGTGGAGCCAATAGCAGACTAGTGCATATTTCTAGTTAGGCAACAGAGTCACTGAGTTCATTCAAAATATGTAATAATTGAAACTAATGCTGATAGCTTAATGAAGATATAAAAAAAATGTCTAAAATGCATAGGCAAGCTAGGTTCTACACACATTAAGAATTTTCAGAATATTAAAATGGGTATACTTAGTAATCCATGAACATTTCCATATATTTATTTTTATTTCCCTAGGATTTTATAGTAGTTTGGTTGGCCAACTAATTAGTAACACATCTAAAAATGTATACTATGCATAGGAAGACACTCAATCAATGTCAATTATTACTTTAATCATAAAAGATTCAAAGTTTACAAGTTTTTATTACAACTTTGGGATAAATCCAAATCATTACAATATCAAAATGCTTTACCTAGAGTTGGAAACTAAAATTTTAGGGTTCTATTGAGTGAATTTTATCCTCTACTTTCCTCCCTTGTTTTCCCATTTTTTCCATCTTCCATCCTCTTTAAGTAAAATCTTTCATCTCTTATATAAAAAATATTGCAAAGATAGTCTCTATAAACATGTGACATTTATCACAATATGAAACACAAAAAAAGTAGCCAACCTCCCATGCCAATTTCCAAGGAAAATTTTCCACTTGTTTTCCACCACATAAAATATTGCCAAGTTGGAACATAAATCAACATATCCACATGAAATATATAAATCCATCATGCATCACAGGAATGAAAGTGGGATTAACACTCAAAACGATAATGTGAAGGAACTACACAATGTAATAGGATGCAACCACCTACCACAAATTAGGTAGTCTTTTGTAATTACTTTACGAAGAATACAATAGGTATTAACAAACTAGTCATAAGTCATCAACTTAGTGTGAGAAAAACATAACATTGAATGAATTGGTAGGTATGAATCTACACTCAAGAACTTATGACATGATATCACTAGCTCACAATTATAGCAAAAGATTTCAAATGAAATTTGTGATGTGAAGGGCCCTCACAATGCAATAATAAAAAAACATACATGAAGAATCGATGGGGACTTAAAGTAATAACATGACCATGATCAAACAAGATAAGGAATAAAATAAGAGTGGGAAAACACTAGCAAACAAAATCTAGGCACTAGTAAGATTGGCATTCATACAAATTAGGTTGTAAAATTAAGTGAAATAAACAAGAAAAGCTAGTCAACATCATAATAGAAGAATACAACAATGACATATGCAAAGGGTCTTGAGGCATAAAAAAACTAGGATTTTAGTTAAAAAAATAAATAAGAAAAACCATTGCAAGTCAAAAAGACTAAAACCCTAAGGATCTCCCTATAAAGTTACATGGCACATTGAAGATCTCTCAAATCGAGTATAATTGATGAGAAAAAAATAGGGAAAGGACACAAAAAAGAAAATGATGTGAATCAGTTTTACAAATTTTGAAGCCCACAAAATTGGGCTCCAATAAACAGTCATGACGAGAACATGCCACTAGTTTATTATGCTTCTTCTCCATCCTCCTCCACTCTTAATTATGATATGAATACACATATAGATGTGGTACATGTTAAATATGATCATTTGCATTCAATTTCTAAACTATAAGCATTAGAACCCTAGGAAAACTATTAATTGTGATTGTTCAATTTTTTTAAAAACCTAGAAAATGTTGTTTTGGGGACATTTTCTAGAGTTAAGCTACATTTTGTAAGTTTTTTGTAAAATGTGCTTGAACTTTGGAGTTTGATTGCAAGGAAGAATACCAAACATTTTTACAAATTTCAAGCTTTTGAAAAATGTGGGTTCAAAGTCCTTTTGCAAATCGAAATACCAACTCTTTTTATAAGTTCCAAGTTTTTTAAGATACAACTAAAGTTTGAAGTTCAAATGCAAGAAGGAATTAAAATCAACATTACAATGTGTATGTTTTTGTAAGATATGAGAAAAGTCTAAAGTTCAATTGTAACCTAGAATTATAACCATATCTACAAATTGTAACTTGAACTTGAAAAATATAGGTTGGGTCCAAACCCAAAATGCATCTTGCAAACTAGAGTCAAAGCTTAAAATGCAAATGAACACTAAAATAATTTATTCTAATAGTTTTTACTCCCAAAATTATAATTTTAGGGCTTTTAAATAGAGGAGTTCAGTAAATGATACTATTGAACATCAAATAATTGTATAATAAATTTAATTGACCAACATATAAAATGAATTATAATATTATGAGAAACCTATTATTAACTTGGACAAACCTATCAGGAACTCTCTTACAAGAAATGACATCTCCCATGAAAATGAATTATTAATTCAAGAGATTTATTCTACCATTTAATCTATTGACAAGTATGGGAAATCTATTAGACAAAAACCTAGAAAATGTGTGCCTAGAGGAACTCCACACAAGGATGGTAGTGAATAAAATTGGAATATCTCAAAACAATTAAGAATGTCAAGACTAGTGGAATGGTCAAGCCTATAGGGGTTCCTATTTTAGTATATTTGGTTGACCTATTTATAGCTTGTGCTCAACACTATAATCCAAACCAAAGGGAAATTAGAGATGTAGGTGACACTACTTTTTTAATTTCATCATAGTATTTTCAGGAGATATTTGCCCTTCCAATTAGAGATTCATTTATATAGAATTTACACAAGAATATTATGATAAGAACTTAACTAAGTTTTAAGATTAAATCAATAAGAAATGGATCTAAAATCCTAAAACCATCCTCTCTAGAATGCCAAAGTGTCATGTCCCCGAAATAGCAATACCATAAAGACCAAGTGTTAAAATACAAATAAATTAATAAATAAAATAAATAAAAATATTAATATTAAATATAAAATAAATGTGTACCATATCAATATATAAATATATAAATATGAAATAATAAATATAATAATAATATATAGGCAAATTATTGTTATTACATTCTAGTATTAAATAACTTAATATCAAAAATAACAATAATAAATAAATATTATAATCATTACACATCAAAGATTTTTTTTTTGTTTGGTAAATCATTGCTAAGGGGCAACATCCTAGAATCAACCACAACCTTGCAATCCAATGGTGTCAAAACCGACTTTAAGCTTTCATTCCACCAGGTTTGATGGTGTCGAAACCGACTTTAAGCTTTCGCTCCTCCGATGCAAGTCATGGGATTCAAACTTTAGACCACCCAAATGTTGTCATTGCAACTTAACCATTGCACTATAGGGTTAACCCCATTACACATCAAAGATTGTAATACATTAGAATAAAATAATAATAAGATATTAGAAAATTGGTTTTATTTTTATACTTTAATGTTAAAATATGTTCAATAAAACATCAAAATAAAATAATAAAATAAGTATATAATCTGAAATATCATAATTAGTAATAATATATTATTTCAAAAATAGATATTATTGTGATAATAAGCCTTTAAAGGTAGCAATTAAATCTAATGAAGGGATATATTTTATGAAAAGTCACCTCTTTCACCAAACAATACATTCCCCCCATGAGTCACCTACCTTGAATGGTATAAATAGAAGGAAGGAAAATAAGGAAGAGAAAAGAACATGGAGAAAAATGATCTGCAATTCAGAACAGCAACAACAATGATTGTTATGCATTGGAATATAGAGCCATTTAATATATATATATAATTTAATAGGCATACAAGTATATATGCATAGATATAGATAAATTTTATAATGAATAATATGCAATGAATAAAGAATATATATGAATAAGGACAAAATAATTATAGAAATATATATATGAATACTAATGGATATAAGTAAAAGAATAATTATATATATGTATATGAAGTATATATATATATATATAAATATATACATACATACACGATTATGCAATAATGATACTTATAAGTAATGATGACTCTTTAATATAAACATAAGTAGATTATGTATATTTATGAATTGTCCTCATCCTATGATCAATTCAGTATAAGGTTGAAGGAAGCGAGTAAGGAATTAGAAAACGTGGAGAGATACAACTCAGGTGAGACTACTCACTTAGCTTTAATAGTTAATTTCCTCAATCTGACATAATGATGTTGCATAAACCCTTGACCAGGCTGCAACCGATTTGTGTATTATTGAATATAATATCCAGTCTTTATTCATTGAAATATATAAGTGCTTTTGACGTGTTTTGAAATCATCCATCCTTGATAGATCATAATCTAGAAATAGATTCTTGGAATTGATATTTGGCACTAGATTTGGTGGACTATGCAGTCCTTGAATGAATATAGACCATAATTCTTTACCTTTTTCAGAACTAGTTCTAATGATGCTTGATCTACATTTATGTTTGATTGAAGTCTGAATTTCACAAAATTGCAATTATAACAAACTAATGTTGGAACTATAGGCTATATTGAATTACATCATGGATCAAATGGATATGATGAACATATAGATATGGATATTGCTTCATTTAGTTTTGCATTCTATTATATTTACTCATGCACTTTGATATATCATCATGTTGAATTAGATACTCATGTAGGACTCTTTCCTAGCATAATAGATGAAAATGCAAGTGAATCAATAATGATTGATTCTTTGGAAATTGTGTAGAAACTATCTGCATTCTGATTGAAATCCTACCAAGAGAGGTGCATCATGACTTAAGTGGTTTGTCTAAAAATCCCATCCAGGTTTCGCCCCACTGGCCTGAAGCAAGGGTTGGGCAATTTGCCCCATTGGCCCGGTGCGAAGGTTGGGTCATGGAGGGATGGGGGTTCCACCTAGACATTCTGCCTTGTTGGCCCTAAACAAGGGTTGGGAAATAGGAGGTGGTAGACCGTTGGCCCTTAGGGATTCTCCTCTCCATATGGGCTGAGTGACTCCTCTTATGTTTATCAATCTGTATTTATGATTATGTCTGATTTTGGATATTTATATATTGATTCTAATAGGTATGTTGTTAATGTGATGAATACAGATTCCAATCTAGGGTTATTGTATTAAAAATACATTCATTTGGAAAGAAGAAACTCTAAACCTAATCAACAAGCAAATTTTAGGGTAGAAAAACGGATTTTAGGGCAAGTTCGGGTAAGGGACATTACAGTGGTATCAAAGCATCTGTGTTGGCATCATGTGCATGCTTGAGCTACTTGCTTGTCTACTTAAGCCACCTTCCTACTTGTTTGAGCTACTTGCTTGTGTGTTTGAGCTACCTACTTGTCTTCTTGAGCTAGTTGGCTACTTGCTTGAGCTACTTGCTTACATGCTTGAGCTACCTGCTTGTCTACTTGAGCTAGTTGCCTACTTGCTTGCATTCTTGAGCTACCTTCTTGTCTACTTGAGCTAGTTGCCTACTTGCTTGAGCTAGTTGTCTGCATGCTTGAGCTCCCTACTTGTCTACTTGAGCTAGTTGCCTACATGCTTGAGTTGGTTGCATGTTTGCTTGAGCTACTTGCCTGTGTTCTTGAGCTACTTTCCTGTGTGCTTGAGCTACCTGCTTGTGTGCTTGGGCTACCTGCCTATGTGTTTGAGCTACTTACCTGTATGCTTGAGTTGGTTGAGCTACTTTTTGCCTACTTGAGCTACTTGCTTGCCTACTCGAGCTACTTGTTTGCCTAGTTGAGCTACTTTCCTGCTTGGTTTAGCTACTTGGGTTTTTGCTTTAATTTTTTATTCATGTGGTTTTAAGTTCTATCAAGTCACAAACTCTAACTCGTTGCTTTTGGGAGTTAGGGAGAAATAGTAGAACTTAAGAATATTAGTCAACCAGAGTAACCATCACTTGGGTTAGAACTTCCAACTCCTATCAAAGATAATAGCATCACCACAAGAAACATCTTAAAATCACACATCTTAGATCATGATTGCTTAAGGGCAAGCAATCTTGGGTGGGGAGGACTGTCATGTCCCCAAAATTGCAATACCATAAAGACCAAGTGTTAAAATACAAATAAATTAATAAATAAAATAAATAACAATATTAATATTAAATATAAAATAAATGTGTACCATATCAATATAAAAATATATAAATATGAAATAACAAATATAATAATAATATATAGGCAAATTATTTTTATTACATTCTAGTATTAAATAACTTAATATCAAAAATAACAATAATAAATAAATACTAGTATACATATATTAATTAATAATATATATAAAGAATGTTGAAAGTTATCAATACTTAACATTGTTTATTATAATATTAATTAATAAAATATATTAAAAACTAGTAATATATATAAAAAACTCTTTTACTATTTTTATATATCTATTAATTAATATTATATATAAAAAACTATTTAAGCATACATTTCTTAGTTTGTAATTTTAATCGAAAAGTATTTAAATTAAAAACTATTTATTGGAAAGTTTTTAATTTAAATCTTTTTCGAAAAATAGAAAAAAATAAATTATTTTATGTATTTGCTATTCTTAAGCAGCACATACTTCCACTTGCCTATCATTTTCAATGAAGCTTCAAAAAGTTTACGAATATTCATTTGTTGCTTTCACTGTATAACGCTTTTAGTGTAATTATAATCATTACACATCAAAGATTTTTTTGTTTGTTTGGTAAATCGTTGTTAAGGGGCAACACCTTAGAATCAACCACAACCTTGCAATCCAATGGTGTCAAAACCGACTTTAAGCTTTTGTTCCACTAGGCCCGATGGTGTCGAAACCAACTTTAAGCTTTTGCTCCACCGGTGCAAGTCGTGGGATTTGAACTTTAGACAGCCCAACTGTTGTCCTTGCAACTTAGCCATTGCACTATAGGGTCAACCCCATTACACATCAAAGATTGTAATACATTAGAATAAAATAATATATTAGCAAATTGGTTTTATTATTATACTTTAATGTTAAAATACGTTCAATAAAACATCAAAATAAAATAAGTATATAAGTATATAATCTGAAATGTCATAATTAGTAATAATATATTATTTCAAAAATAGATATTATTGTGATAATAAGCCTTTAAAGGCAGCAATTAAATCTAACAAAGGGGTATATTTCATGAAAAGTCATCTCTTTCACCAAACAATACATTCCCCCCATGAGTCACCAACCTTGAATGGTAGAAATAGAAGGAAGGAAAATAAGGAAGAGAAAAGAACATGGAGAAATACGATCTCCAATTCAGAACAACAACAATGATTGTTATGCATTGGAATATAGAGCCATTTAATATATATATATATATATATATAATTTAATAGGCATACAAGTATATATGCATAGATATAAATAAATTTTATAATGAATAATATGCAATCAATAAATAATATATATGAATAAGGACAAAATAATTATAGAAACATATATATATATGAATACTAATGGATATAAGTAAAAGAATAATTATATATATATATATATATATATATATATATATATATATATATATATGTGAATACTAATGGATATAAGTAAAAGAATAATTATATATATGTATATAAAGTATATATATATGTATAAATACATATACATGATTATGCAATAATGATACTTATAAGTAATGATGACTCTTTAATATAAACATAAGTAGATTATGTATATTTATGAGTTGTCCTCATCCTATGATCAATTCAGTATAAGGTTGAAGGAGGCGAGTAAGGAATCAAAAAACGTGGAGAGATACAACTTAGGTGAGACTACTCACTTAGTTTTAATAGTTAATTTCCTCATTTTGACATAATGATGTTGCATAAACCCTTGACTAGGCTCCAATAGATCTGTGTATTATTGAATATAATATCCAATCTTTATTCATTGAGATATATAAGTGCTTCTAGCGTGTTTTGAAACCATCCCTCCGTGATAGATCATAATCTGGAAATAGATTCTTGGCATTGATATTTGGCACTAGATTTGGTGGACTATGTAGTCCTTGAATGAATATAGACCATAATTGTTTACCTTTTTCAGAACTGGTTCTAATGATGCTTGATCTACATTTATGTTTGATTGAAGTCCAAATTTCGCAAAATTGCAATTCTAACAAACTAATGCTGGAACTATAGGCTATATTGAATTACATCATGGATCAAATGGATATGATGAACATATAGATATGGATATTTCTTAATTTAGTTTTGCATTATGTTATATTTACTCATGCACTCTGATATATCATCATGTTGAATTAGATACTCATGTAGGACTCTTTCCTAGCATAATAGATGAAAATGTAAGTGAATCAATAATGATTGCTTCTTTGGAAATTGTGTAGAAACTATGTGCATTTTGATTGAAATCCTACCAGGAGAGATGAATCATGACTTAAGTGGTTTGTCTACAAACCCCATCCAGGTTCCGTCTCACTGACTTGAAGCAAGGGTTGGGCAATTTGCCCCACTGGCCCGGTGCAAAGGTTGGGTCATGGAGGGATGGGGGTTCCACCTAGACATTTTGCCTCATTGGCCCTAGAAAAGGGTTGGGCAATAGGAGGTGGTAGACCATTGGCCCTTAGGGATTCTCCTCTTTGGATGGGTTGAGTGACTCCTCTTATGTTTATCAATTTGTATTTATGATTATGTCTGATTTTGGATATTTATATATTAATGCTAACAGGTATGTTCTTAATGTGATGAATACAAATTCCAATCTAGGGTTATTGTATTAAAATGGCATTCATTTGGAAAGAAGAAACTCTAAACCTAATCAACAAGAAAATTCTAGGGCAGACAAACAAATTTTAGGGCAAGTCTGGATAAGGGACATTACACAAAGAGGCTATTTAAAATTGGTTTTATGAAAGAAGTTAATTATTACATTAGACTTTTAGTAGAATCACTAGACAAGAAATAGCTAGATAATTTCAATCACAGATGTATCAATTTATTTTAAATATCGATGAGGTAAAAATAACCTCATCAATATAAGTGAACTAAATACCCTTCCTCATATTTTCCAACCACCTTTACCTTACCAATTAATTGTCTTTAGGATTAATAAATGCTTTCCTTTTGTGGAAAGGTGTATAATATTTATTTTCTAAAATTACTTGAAATAAGCTAACCCGCGCTAACTTAATGGTTTAGTTTCTAAAGTAATGTACAGGTTTTCATGCATAATTGGTCATCATGCTCAGCTAGGAAGATTCAATGCAGACTTCAAGATGGTTGAAGACACACACCGAAAGAATAGGTGTTGGAATTCTAGGGGACGCATGGTGGATCGAGTTTTTGTAGCTTTCTTGTTATTTTTTGTTGAAAGACTTTATGGCTCACTTTGAGCCTCTTTAATGTTTTATGTTATGGACTTAAGTCCATTAGTTTGTTAAATTCAATTAAAGACTTTTTCAGTGGTAATCTTTACCAATTGAATTATAGGATTATGTTAAGCAGATTTTGTATAAGTGTGTAACTTTCAGAAGCAATGATACAACGAAGAGATATTGTTATGTTGTCGTAATGAGTTTCTAAACTATGTTTTTGAATTATACTTTCAATATGAATAAAGCAAACTTTGCTTGCCTCATTCTGATTTGTTAAGCATTGTGAATGGAATCATTTTGAATGGAGTAATCTTGGAGTTACAAAGTTTATGTGATCTGAGCTAAGTGTAGGATCACCCAAGAGCTAGCCACTCGAGAGACTGTAGAGTAGATAGATAAGTATTCTTTTAATTTTGTTGTTTTTGTTTTGTAAATGATAAGTGTGAGTAAAGTTTATTTTCATGTGTCGAGCTCCATTAAAGTTAATCTTGCGGGTTGTAGTGAGTCTGTAATGTTTAATTCTACCTTCACTGTTAGTTTCAAGTTGTTAATTTGTTTTCTATTAATCGTTAAGTTTGTTATTCATTGTTAGCCAAATGTTTCATAATTTCTTTACATGTTTTTCCTCTTCAACAATTTACATGCTTATTAGTTTAATTATTTCCATGCTTTCTAGTTTAGTTGTTATGCTTTTTAGATTAATAATTTCCTTCTTTTTAGTTAGTTATTTCGAGCTTTCTAGATAAATGATTTCTTACTTTCTAGTTTAGTGGCCTCTTAGTTTAAGTTTCATTTCAGTTGTCCCAATCACTTAGAAAATCTGAGGGAGATAGTTGAGGAGTTTCCTATTGCATACAATCTTTGAATACTTCCTAGCTGATATTTGATGCACTTTTCAAACTAAAGAGGTAGGACCTAACGACAACCTATAAAATATTATCTGACAAATAATTTATTGGTTGGACCATAATAATAAAAAATACCCTTCATTATCAAATATCCAATGTGTTAGTAACTAAAAAATTTAACATGACTTCTTATTTAGTATATGCCTTAGTCCAAAGACAACAATTTTTAGGACTACAAACAATGGGAGCCATGGGGCATGGATGAATAAATCATATGAATATTATTAGCTAGAAATAAAAGTAGCAACACAAGCTTTTATGAGATTCAATATTGCCTTCATCTTTTACATGGTTATATTATTAAAAGGATATTTTGGTAAATAATATCTAAAGAAGCTATGAATGAGGTAAATATATTTAGTAATTGGTACATATATACACCTTTACATATATAAGAACTAGAGGATGTGATAAAAGCTCCCTATATGGTTCCTAGACATGATAGTGACAAGCTAGTGTTGCAAAAACTTTCTAAATAGTTGGCATAAGTACATGAACACTACTTAGAAAAGAAGATCATAGGGCCTAGATTCCCCATTCTAATAAATAAGTACAATTTTTAACAAGTTAAGCCTCAAATAATGTAGAGGTAGAAATGATGCAAATTAATTTGAAATTGTATGAAGCAATATCATCATCCAATCCAGGGTCCACCATTGAAGGCATGCAAAATATTTGTAGACATAAAGAAATATCAAAATATTTTTTGGCCAATTATGATAACATACTACTTTAGGACGAATTATTTCCAACTAAAAAAATATTTAATAACCTCAGTACGTCATTTAATTAAAAATGAAGGAATTTTTTTATATCATTCTTATAAGTTAGAAAAATTCTTCTCAATCACTGTAGGGATAGGTTACGTGCAAGTATGGGTCAAGAGTTTATATTAGAGGACTCAAGGAGTTTTTGAGATAATAGAGAAATGGTTAAATAATATGAAAGCAAAGTATGAACTCTTAACAAAAGAATTGAAAATTTTCATATAAATATGAGTAATGATAAAAAAATCCCTTCTCCTTTTTAATCTTCTCCTCACACTATTCTTCATTCACCTAATCTTCCTAATCATGTACAAGTCACACATCTGAAGGGCTTAAAAATTCCTAGATTGTACAAGGAGAGAGATTTCCCTCTTGTACCACACATATCCCCATCACCTAAAAAATCCTTATCCTCATATTCTAAGAGAACACCTTCCCCTCTTCTAATTCCACATTCACTATCTCTAGATAGAATAGCTTCTCCCCTCTAAAGTGGACAATTACTCCATCTCGTAGGGGATCTCCTTGCAAATATCATCCTCCAATTAGAAATACCTCTCCAACTTTGCTTCATAGTCCCCTAAAAATTCGATAGATTAATGGTCAAACATAATAGAAGGATGCACAATAATAGCAATAGAATCAAATTCAAGGTATACATGATTAGGGATCTTCCCAAATAGACATAGTATTTAGATTCCCCATAATGGTTTAATAAGATAATTAAGAGTAAAAATAGGGTATTTCAACTACCTATGATTACTAGCCACTCTTCCTAAAAACCAATAGGTTAAACTCACCCTTACCATAGATACACAAGGATCCTAACAAGCATAAATAGTGACCCCATTGAAAGATGTCCTAGAAATAAAAATATAGCCTTTTGATTATACTATTTCTAGTGTTGCATGTTAGGGAGATCGTCAAGGGAAGTACACATTACTTAGCTTTTAGTAGAATGAACGGTGCATAAAATGGGATAGGATATAAAAGTAGCTTATTTGACATTCTATATGAATTTGGTTGATCCAAATGATTCTTTTACCACAATCTTAGCTATAAAAAAAAAATGGATAGGAATAGGAATGCCATAGACTAGTGAAATAAATAATATTGTAATTATTACAAGATCTTGGAGTAATGAATCAGTGATGTTATATTATTAAACTATTGAGAAATGGTAGAAGAATGTAAGAGACTCAACATAAGGGAAGATGTAATTAAGATGTTAGGATTAAGTGTTGATCAAGAAATAAAGGAAATTGATATTGATCTACCCTATGTTTTAGAACGTGTTAGAATGCATTATCATTATTTGGTTAGTAAAACTATTTTGGATGGAAGTAATGAATTGTTGCATAGAAGATGGATAGGAAATTGTAAATTCTAACAAGATATATTTAAGGGGTGAGAATAGATTTTGGTCATCATATAACATGGTCCAAAATACATTAATAGATTTAAATGATTTTGTGAATAAAATTAGATGTCAAATATTTAATTCTTAAGGTGTTCTTAATTCAGCTAAAATTTGGAAGATGTAGTTCAATACTATGTTGCAAAGAAAATCTCCAAGTGAAAATAAATTACAATATTAATGAGAGTGTGAATTTCTTGTGAAAAATTCAAAAGAAATGTTAGTGTATAGGAAAGGACATGAGTCTATTTTGAATAATTTTATTTAAGAATGTATTCATTTTATACATTTATTTATTATTAAGTTCATTGTAGACAAGTTTCAACTATATAAATAAAGATATTCTTAAAAAGGGGTAAATTAAGTGTGCAACCTATATATTTTTGTATTATTATGATATTTGAATGTGCAAGATAAATTCAAAATGACTCTTCACATTCTTTTTATTTGTCTTATGTGACTTTGGTTGGGAATGAATTTATATTGTTTATTTGAAAGGGATCCTATATATACTTGTGAAAGGTTCATTATAAGGGCTTCATTCTTCTTTTTAGAATCCTATATGGGTTAAGAATACAAAATGGTTTTATTCCTTTTTGGTAATTTTTGTAGAAACCCATGGACATGAAATGAATATATGATGCATATTTTTTCTTTCATCTTTATGGATTTTGATGTTTTGATTTTTAAATGATGAATATATCTTATTTCCATATTTTTACACATTTATGAATCAAATGGAAATGGAGTTAATTAGTGTTTAAAACAGTAATATCTAGTTGATGGTGAGGTAATCTTGCATGGTCAATGAACACTAATTCATGCTTTGCAATAATTTACTATTAATTAAATACAATATCCTTTGGAGATTACACAAACTCACATTGAGGTTGTTGATGAAGGCTCTAGTAGAGATTAGCTACAAGTTGCATCTATCGATTCAAAAAATATATATAAAATGATAGAAGATGAATTTGCATTTTCCCTTGTTATCCTTCCTCTTTTATTACTATTTTATATACATGGTGTTAGTTCATGATTTCAATGATAAATTTTAAATCTTAAAATACAATAAATTAAATAAGTTTTGTATATGATTTTTCATCTTCTTTTACATGGTTATGATTTTGAATGAAATTTGAAGATTTGCACTAGCTAATAATAATGTTATGTTTTCACTAAGTGGGTCTATTTTTTATACTAATTATTAAAAAATTCATATATCCCCTTGAATGAACCAATCAAAGTACTCTCTAACTAAGAGATTTTGTCAAGTCTGTATTATTTGACGAGGACTCTTTAGGCTAACCACCTTTCAAGTAGGGGAAGAACCTTTGTCATTCCACCCTATAGGTGTCACAACTTATAGGTATACCAGTGTGTCAAAATTTGTATCAACAAGACTAAGATATATTTATTATCAAACATGATCACTATGTTAGTATCACTAATAATAAAATAAATTTTATTGCTTGATGCAAGAATAATAAACACCATACAAGGTAGGATTAGTATTTTCATATGATAATTTAAAGTATAATATAATGCTGAAATTAATCAATATAAAAGTAGTTTATAATCGATCAAATTAAACTTCATTAAATTATGTGTGTACTTTTCTTAAGGAATCATGCTTGATCCTATAATATAGCCATTTTCAATGAGGAAGAAGGACCAAACTAGTCAAATAATTAACCTAATTTATTTTTATTTGTGGATTAGAAAATTAAGACTATTTATAGTAAGTCATCCACATATAACATAATTATAGTACTAATTTGATTTGTTAGAATGACACATAAATAAATCACAGGTTTGAGAGAAACTTATGATCTTTATTTTTCAAGCTCTAGGAGCTTTGCATAAGATCATATAGAGATTTCCTTTAGTACTTAGACACTTCATTGTAGAGTGAATCCTCTTGTAACTAATGGTGCCTTATATATGTTAATTCAACTATTAGAAGCATAGTTGATTGTATATAGCCAACAATATTTAACAATTTTATATGTTGGGATTTTAAAATCTTAAATCTTGATTTAGAGTGATGCTCTAATTGTATCTTAGTACTATTTTAAATTGCTTCAAAAATTAAATTTTAATTTGAAAGAAATTCATTCTCATAATATATGTATGGTTTCTCTTTTTTTATGGATTAATTACTTGCATATTTTCTATTTAAGGATTATAAATGGATTTCTCCCCTTTTATGTCTTCCAATATTGATTTTTATTTTTAGATTATATGAAAAGAAATGAACATAATAAAAAATATCTCTAAATCTTATAACTTTTAAAAATAGACAAAAAAAATAAGAAAGTTGTACTATTTTTCCTTTTAGAAACTTCATAAAATATTAACATACTCATGCAAAAATAGAGATATAAATATGAAATAATATCATTATAGTGGAGTATGCCAATTGGTAAATCGAAAGATAAAGAATCTTACTTGAGAAATCATTTTCTCTAATTTCCTCTAAAATAAATATTGATATAAATGTCATTCTTTTGCAAATATGATGAAAAATATCAAGAAAAAATAAAAAAAAGATGAATTTATGAAAAATTCAACCATCTTACACAGACTTCCAAAATATTGAAGCACACTAAAGATATTGTTAGTTTCTATTTATTAAAAAATATTAGCATTGAATCTTATGACATCACATATATCCAACACATTATAACACAATATATAATTTTTATAATATTTCAAAACTATTGGAGTTGATTGTTGAACCCCACAACTCCCATAAATCACCTACAACCAAACATCTATCACACAAAGAGAAAAAATAACATGATTGTGTTATACAATCTCGAGAATTGAATTGATCCAAAGAAAACATCATGATTGAGCTTTTGTATTTAATAGATTGGATTGAACATTAATTACAATAAAAAATCTCTGTAAAAGGAAAAAGAAAAAAAATAACCCTAGATGAAACCCTGGGTGAGGATTAATTAGATCATGACATGTTTCCTCATTCTATACTTTGAGACAAAAAAATCACATAATTTAATAAAAGTAAAGTACTTCTTAAGTTTAGCTCAAGTATAATAAAGTAAAAATGAGATTTAATTAATTAATTAATTAGGTGATTTTCTTATGTTACTCTAACAAAAACAATATACAGAACAACAAGTTTTTGAAATATGTAGTCCAAAAATCTTAAATTTTCATAATAATGGGTGAACCATCATTTTCAAACTTGTTTCTCAAATACTTGTTAAGGTGACAACCACCCATTACTAATAGATGCAAAATACTTTAAGAAATTTAATGTATTATAGAGATGAATCAAAGTAAGGATATTTTAAAAATAAAATAAAAAATATACCATCACGCCTTAGTCAAACTTAGGTTATAATATAGGGGAGAATTAATTAGCTCGAATCAACACTATATGATACATTAACTCCCATTAACTCTTCTTCAAATATCTATACACATTGGTATAGTTGATTTTGATTCTTTTAGGTAGCATTCATATTATGGCAACAAGGTAGCTAAGTCAAGAGGCATTCTATAGTGGTAGGAGGGGATGATGTCATGATTGTGAAAGAAAAAACCTCTACTTCTACCTTAGTTTTGATAGCCATTTACATGCCAAAATATTTACTATTTAATAATGAGCATAATATTAGTGACATCATTTAATAATAAAATAGCTCTTAATAATAATATATATTATGAATAAATAATTTATTGACCTATTTTTTACTATATTTGTTATAGAAGTGAAATAGTTGTCTTGAAAGTGACATGTCATTGCATCTTTTACATAGATTTATCTAAGATAGGTATATTAGAACCACTTGTATCCTAATATTTTAGAGATTCATTTGGCTCACTTTAACACTATAAAAACAACTCATATTGATAATTCTTTATAAAGCTATAAATATATATTGTGTCATTTGAATTAAATCATTGAAGGAACATAACTAATTCTAAATAATTATAATAGTAAACGATAAGTCACTCACACTTAGCAAAAACACTTTGATGAGATTTTTCTTTCAAACTACCAAAAATATAAACAAAACTAATATTTGTAGGCTTGTATATAGTCTACATGATGATCCCTGAAATTTGCCCAAGCTCCACAAGATATGTTCAAATGAATTCCACCTTGATCTAGAAAGAAGGAAGAGTCACAAGAAATTAAATTATGATTCTTGATTATGAAAGTCGATAAATCAGAAACGAACTCATTAATGATTGGAACAACCATTTCAAAATACCATTTGTAATATTATTCTTGACTTCCTTAAAAGCCCAAAATAGTATTAGTAGCTTTACCCCTCTATAAGGCCATTATATAATTAAATAAATTACAAACTAAATTCAAACTATTGACTATCAAACGAATCAATTCAATTACTTGACTATTTCATTGATCGAGTGTTATGCTTGGGTTTATGTATATCTAGTGCGAATGGAATTCTCCTCCCAACATGTAGTGGGTAAGTTCAAATAGAACATTCTTTGTGCCGTGAAGGGTGGGGACTCTGAAGGCGGGCGGCCACACGTGTGGATTGAAAGTTGAAATTGTATTTATTTATATTTATTTTATAAATTTAAACTATTGACTATCAAACATAGATTATAGGGTTTCTCGAGGTGCTTTGAAGAATGCTATGAATATAAACATATCGGATGCTAGTGAATAATCATGCAACTGATATTGCTCAAAACAATAATTAACAAAAACATGGGAATGCTAATTTATAAAAATTGCTTGTTTGTTTTTTTAATTTATTGTTTTTGTTTTTTCTTTATTATAGATTAAATTAAAAAGGGATTTTGAGATTTAGGTTGAGCATGGAGATTTTGTGGTGGAGGGATGTCAAAACTAATATAGTTAAACTGTTATAATTATTGATTATATATATTTAGTACGCAAAATAAATATAAAATATAAAATTGAAAGATTTTAGGTAAACATTATGATCTTGATAGAAAAAAATAATATTGACAAGACCCCACAAAATAAACATCACTCTAAGTGAACAAAATTATAACAATAGAACCTAACTTTTCTTCTTTCCTCCTCTCTTCCACATAACCTTAATACATCCTATAGATTTTATAATGAATATTTAGATTTCTCAAATGATTATTTTGATATAAATTTAATTAATAAAATGATTTTAATATTATATTAATTATTATTTTACTCAAATGGTAAAACTATACCTAGGATAATACTTTAATTAAATATAATATTTATTATTTGAATCACATAGACTAAATAATCAACCCCCTTATAACTATTTATGTCATAAATAAATATAAGGCTAAAACTTTTATTAAATGAACTACTATAAATACTATTGGAACCTGCTTATAAGTAAGTGTGAGCATCCTATATAAATTATACTTTTAACACAAATAAACACAAACGTCTCTTTTAAAAAATTCATAAAATGCATAAAACGATTATTGATGAGTGTTTCAATCTTTCTTCAATAAATAAATAAAAGAACAAGCAATCACAAAACAATGGTAAGCATTCATTTCATCATTCCAAATCAACAAAATGAAGATTCATAATGTAATATCCCTCCATTTTGCTTCTTGTTCAGTTTTCTTTATGCTATGTTTGGTTGCAGCTACTTTGATACTGAATACATTTTGTTATGATGTTTTGATCGCTACTATTGAACAACAACTATTATTGTGTGATGTGTTGATCTAATTATTGTTTCACATGCATTATGGATTAATGATGTTGTAGAGTTAGCATGAGATGTTATTATGAGATTATTGGAATTATGATGGAAGTGTCAGTTTTGATGAGTGTATGGGTGAAGAAGACGGGTTCACATCACTCGCTTGTGAGCGCCCTGCGAATATGTGATTTCTTCTTCACGGTGTGTATTATATGCTGGATATATTATATGATGTTGTTTACTTGGTTTCAGGATTGCAGGTACATGACATCGACTCCACCTGGTTTCACAGGTTTGAGCGTGTCGATCCAACGGTTAAGTTGAACGGGAGATAGTAGCTAGGTAACATGTGTCAAGTTTACACCCTAGCCTTAGTGTGTCGTCAGTCGTGTGTGTCAAGTCATTGTCTGTCTTGCTTTAATATTATTTAATTCTAAAGGATTATTGATTTGGAGATAGATATTTAGAATAATTGCATTTAAATCATGTTGATGGTTATTTAATTTAAATAATGCAATGTGGATAAAAGTTTATATTTAAATTAATTAATTATATTTAATTTATTTAATTAATTAAATTTAATCCAAGGGGGTTGAATTTAGTTATTAAATAATTAAATTAATTAATTAAACGTAATACAAGAGAATGAAAGGAAATAAAAGAATTAATTTCAACTTGTAGGAATTAAATTAGAAATTGTAATTAAATGTTTATTGGGAAATTAGTTGCAACTTTGGAAATTAATTTATTATTTGAAATTGCATTTTAAATTGAAAGTGGGTTTCTCGAAAATTGAAATTGAAATTAATATCTAATTTGCATGTAATGTGAATTAGGGTTGTAAAAATATTGAAATTGAAATTAATATCTAATTTGCATGTAATGTGAATTAGGGTTATATTAGGTATTTTTGATTTATAAGGAAGACATGTTTTAATTTTAGGGAGAAAGTTTTTAGAAAAATTCATTTTTACAGCAGAGAAGAAATTTTGGAAAAATTTGCACAAAGAAGGGTTTGAAGAAAGTTTTGATTGTAGAATTGATTGGAGGAAATATTGTTTGCATTTGTTGGGTTTTGGATTGGATTCGTTGGATAATTGAAGAAAATTCGGGAGATCTTTGGAGGAGGCTTGCATCAGAAATTCATCTTTTCTTGTAGCTTCTTGAACCAGGTTTTCCTCTGTGTGTTTTATTGTTCTTGGTTACTTTTAAAATAGTAGTGAATTAAGATTGTTTGATAAATCTGTTTTTAGAAAATAAATTTATTATTTGAATCAAATCTAGAGGTTGAGCAACACATTAGATCTATTTTGAAAAATTTAAACCCTTTGTAGAAAAGCAAATTTATTTTGAAAACCCTCTGTAAAAATTAGATGGAGAAACCTTGAGGATGTAGAAACTTATGGTTTTATAATTTTAGATCTTTTTTAGCTTTACTGTTCTTTTATTGTTCATGAGTTTGAGAAAAGAAAAGGGTTTAAATGAATTAATTTTAAAACCTCTCTGAAATTTAGTTTTTCTGAATAAAAATTTGCATAATTTCACCTGTAGGTGAATATTATTTCAAAATTTTCCCAAATTATTTATTGGGTTAAATCCGTTTTTCTTATATAATATATATATATATATATATATATATATATTACATTTTCTTTTTTAATAAAAAAATTAATTTAAAATTTCTGAGTCGTTGTCCGTACGGCGTCCGAATTTCATCCATACCAATCGAGCGCATTTCTGTTATGTAAGGGTTGTTGTTTTGGGGAAGGCTTGGGAGGTGTTGCCTCCACCGCCGCCCCCATGAGGGGACGACTGTGGAGGAAGGGCCTCCGCAGCCCCCTCTCCCTTCGCTGTGTGTTTCATGGGAGGCGTCGCTGCCATTGGCAGCACCCTCCACACAGTGTGTGGAGGGAGTGCTGCCAAGGGCAACGCCGCCCCTCACTGCCTTCATGGAGTTTGGGGAGTGGTGAATGTACAGCCGCAACCCCTACTCTCCCTTCCCTTTTTTTTTGTAAAATAAAACCCTTAAATTTAAGGGGCATGTGAACTATACGGTGTGAGATTTATTATTATGTTTCGGTCGTTTATATTTACTTTTGTTTTATTTAATATATGGTATATTTATATAATATATATAATGTATATATATTATACATATATGTTATGTATTTGGTGTATACTAATTAGATATATATTTTATGAATGTATATGTTAAATATATATAGGTTAATATGATAGTTGTTTTTTTCATGATATCATATTCTTGTGTCAAATTGGAGATGGAGGGTATTGGTAATAAAAAGAATGCTTTAAATATTGTAGTAGTATTTATATAGTTAGATAACATAAGCAATTGAATAATTATGGAATACTGATTTATTTTATCAAAATAATGTGTTTGTTTAGTGAAATATACTAATATAGTTTTGATGTATAAATTTCATGAGTAATTTCAAATGGGTGAATAATTAATATTCATTTTTATTTTTTTTATCTTTTTAACAAATTGCATGTAATTTGGTTTGGCATGAAAATTTTAAAAGATAAGTTTTGAATGGAGTTTTTAAATAAAATGATTAATATGCATAATTCAGTTTAATAAGAAAAAGGTATTTTATATTAAATGATTAAAATGTTTGAGTTAGTTGAAAAACGATAGGAATCCAGTTAATAGAGAACTGATGTTAGTTATAGAAGTAAACATTGAATTTGATTTAAATTGTTTAAATTAGTATTTCCTTATATTTGTAGATTGAAGACACTTGTTTAATTATTTCAATTAAGTTGAAAGAGCAAAGTTTATATTATTGTGAATAAGGATTTTTAAGGATAAAATTAGAATGCGTGGTATAGGTTTTGAATAGAAAATTGAAAAGATGGTTAGCGATAGTTTTACGTTGTATTAAAAGTAAATTAAGAATTATTTAGTTTGTTGAGGCAACTAATTATGTTTTATTTATTTCCATAGAGCAATTTAATCATTGTGATTGGAATATTAAAGAATATATGTAATTAAATTTGTTAATATATATATTTGGTGTCTATATAATATGGAGCACATATATATATTAAGTGTAAATTCGTTATCGTATTTTATTTTTAATAAGATGCATGCAATATATTATTGAATAGAGATTTAAAAATGGATTGATTAGTGTATATAGGAAAATGGATAGAGAAACAACATTTTATTATATTAAAGTGATTTCATATTCTAAATAGAAAAATGAATGAGATGTAAGATTTGGTTAGGAAATGGAAAGAATTTACTTGCATGGAGTTGTGTCGATTTAAAAGTAAATTAAAGAGTTGTTTATATTGATGAGGCAAATAGCTATTTTTATTTATTTTATTTCTATTAGAGCAATTAATTTATTGTGAATGAAATATGAAAGAGATATGGATTTAGTATATCCAAAAGTAGTAACTTCCTCATGATTATCTTGAATGATTTAATCTCTGTATTCAGTAAAGGGAAGTAAGTTTAAATGTTTTAGATTCCCAATAATGAAAGAGGAAATAGGGGTTATGATTATTTCAGATGATCTAGTTATCGTGTCTTTGACTTTGTCAACACTACCTATTGAATGAGTATGGATTTAGGAAATCCAAATATTAGATTTGATTAATGACTTGAATTCTTTTGTTGCTATGTCGTCAAATTGCATTGTGGGTTTTGGGATTTAGTGTTAGTCCTAAATTATAAGTCTTCCAGAGGAACTTAAAAGATAAGGGTTGTTGAATCTTTATGTCATCTAGGTGTTTTCCCTTGGGTAGTGCATGGCGTCTTTTCAGTTTTACCCAGTTTCCATGAATGGGGATGTTTTGTGCCTCTTATGAAAGGAGTGGATTATGTGTTGTTGCCTCCAAGATATTTGGAGTGAGTTCTATCATTTGTTTCCTCATTGTGTTGGAGTTGATTATGATGCCTAGTTGGTATGCACTTGTGTTTCCCTTGGTGGATTATTTTGGGTGTGTGTTGTCGAATATAAGAGTGGCTTTTGTTAGGGGTCGGAGCCCAAAGTGGTAAACCGAGTAACCTTCAGAAGTGAGTTAATCAAGTGATAACTAAATTAATGTACTTATATGATTAGGATGCATTCACATTAATCAAGATAATAAATCCTCACTCATAGACACAAGGGCTCGTTTAGACTTGGGATGAGTGAGAAGGCCTGGAATGGCATAGTCATTTATGTTGTCATTACGAGAGGTATTTGATGCCGCATGAGTGAGTGTGAGTTCCAGGATTCAGTTGAGGCCACCAGGATTACTGGAGCCTATGAAGGATGCCCAGAGGAGATCTCATGACTACTATGCGATGACACTCTATCTAGGAAAACAGTTGGTTTTGTTTTATGTGTATGGTTCTGTGAACATACTTGATCTATTTTATGTTTGGAAGCAATGTGACCTATGTCAGTGATGTTGGAGTTGTACTTGATTTGTATTTGTATGGTAATTGAGTTGTACTTGTTTAGTTCATTTGTTTGGTTATATCAGTATGAGTCTGCCTTTGGTTAGTGGTTGTAGATTTTTGTCCTTGTTACATTGTTACTATCTCCTAGCATGGGGGGTGGGCCTTCGGGTACCACTTGGTTGGGTGGAACATGCACCAAAATCGTTGGGTCCCCATTGATCTTCAATACTTGGTGGCGAGACATCCAGATGGACGGCTCGAGTTTTTGTGTTATTCTTGCTTTGTAATATTTCATTTGGTATAAGTTATTTTATCCCTCTTATGTTTATGAGGTGGAATTCTGTAATTGTAACCTTATGTACTATTGCCTCATTCTAGGAATGAGGGATGTAACTTTTGGTTCAAGTTAATGATTATGAGATTGTATCTTGGTTGATTACCTTATTATGTTATGTGGTATTCTTATGATGTCTGATGTTTATTTCATAAAGTTTATAATGCTATGGTTATATGTAATATGTATGTGTGGGTTGAAGTAATCCTAACCTTGTAGCCTTAGAGGTTGTTGTTAAGTAGTAAGTGAATGTGCATGTTAAATGCACTTTATAAAAAAAAAAAATTGTTCGCTTAAGACGTTAATTGCAACTTCCTTTAAGGTTACTTGGCGGGGCATTACACATAACAAAAACGAAAATAATTTAAACTTCACAAATTTAGATCCAATGGTTTGAAAATATCTTAACTTGCTTAAAAAGCACTCAAAGCACTCCAAGCATTCCAAAAAATCAAATTCTTTAAAAAATATAACTCTTTTCAAATTATGAAGCACACACTCAAGGCTTCATCTTCTCTTTTGAAGCTCTCTCCCTTTGAATAATGATAAGCCTAAAATGAATAATCCATATTCTAGAATATGTTAAGCCCTAGACATAACCTCCTCTTTAAGTTTTAAAATACTACAATTATGTCTCCCTCAATCCTCACTAATATTGTCATGTCCAATTTTATTTTCACTTAAACAATACACAACTACAATTTTTTTTGAATAATTATGTATAAACATTGATAGACGTCAAACATACAAGAAACATAGCCACACACCAATGAGAAGATGAACATTAAATACCCCTAATCACAATAATTGATAACACTTATATCAATATCATATCTACCTTTAGCCTTATCATCCACTTCTCACATTTATATCTAGTCACATTATTAACATTGACACTACTAATTTCTTGATAAGTAATAATTATAATAATCTTACCTTTAACACTCAATACTAATATTTATTTCTCATTACCCTCCTCATAAGTAACAAGTTAAATATTAATGGCATCCTGTTGGCATAACAATTAGCACCTATGGAGTGCGAGTTGGTACAGACAGTTATGCACAGTTAGTGATGACTACTCTTCAAATTAGGAGGGGAAGGGGAAGCTCCCTCTTTTGTTGATATGTGTTCTAAAAGTAAAATATCTAAATCCTATCTTTTTGACTTAGTTGGAAGAGGCACAAGGTTAAGAAAACCAAGGACATTGCAACTAAGGATTTTCTCTAGTTTGACAGGTCTTAACTACAACTAAAAACTAAAAGCTTTAAACTATCCAATCTCCTCAAGAAAATAAAGCATGAGGAAAAGGAGTAGGAATGTGATTACATGATAAACTTCAAAAACAGATTCACAATGTGAAGGCAAGGTGGCACAACTATTTGCTTGGATGAATAGGTTTATTGACACACACATCAAATAGTAAGCTTTAATTCTAGATTTACAACATGAGGGCAAGGTGGCTCAATAATTTTCTCATATGAATAGGCTTATTAGAAACAAAACATAAGGTAAGCAACTAGGACAGTAAATTGCATAGACGATACATGCATACAATATACAATCAAACTAGTAACCCAATTTAGATAAGATTCAAATAAACACCATAGTAATAACATGAAGGCAAGGTGGCACAACTATTCACTAATATAGTAATCACTCATGAAAATATATAGAATAACAATATTACAGGCAAGGTAGGCTCAACATATATTGCTATCACATGCAAAAGTTATTTACAAATGAGTTGAAAGCTCTTATTTATAGACATCAAAGGTGTAGGAAACCCTAAAATCATCTTGAGTCAACTAGAGTCTTACGAGCATGCAAGATCTTTTATTCCTAATCTAAGGAAAATTAACTACACCGTTAACTAGAAAGATACCATCAATTAACTGAAACATGACTCAATAGAATGGACATGTGCAACATGCACATCCTTATTGAAATGAAAACTAGCTAATAACTCCAACTATACAAAGATGTTTCCAAGAAAGACATGGCGTGCAATGTGTAACAATGAGTTAACTCGGAAAGAAGCATCAAGTTTAACTCCTGTGTCTAATGTCTATCTTGGAAAAGGTGGAACACCTTGAATTGAACTTCATTGGCCCTGATCTCGAGCAACTAACCCCTCCATGAGGTTGTTGAATACATCACCATCTAGGGCACTGATACTCTTTCGTAGTCCATGATGTTTGCGCAACATCTCATCACCACTTGTGATCTGGCTCTAAAGTTCACCTCTTCTTATAAATACCTCATCGAACAACATAGACATGACTGTAAGTTGATCTAACTTACAACCAACAAAATATCCACTAAAAATACCATGGATGAGTGTTTGCAATTTTGATTGAATGTTTGCAAGATCAACATACTCACCACCCTCACACTGATATCGACAAGAAACTTGTGACACAAAAGATCTCACATAATGAAGTGCAGCAGTCACATGCTCTCTACTCTCGACCAACTCTGAAGTTATCTTTTCCTGTATTTCTACCTTGAAGATTAACTCTGTTCTCCAATCAAAAATAACTTCTCTATATTCTTTATCAGCAACCGAGTCGTATGCCATCCTCAGGTGAGCGATCAAGATATCATCTTTAGGTTTTTCAACTGCCAAGCTACGCTTTGAATCCTGAATTTGCAAACAAAGTTCGCGGGCATTGTATCTCAACTGAAATAGCTCTGTAAGTACAAAGCGACCCTTAGTGACAAAATCTCCTCCCCAATCCATCATGCACTTTCCATACACAACCATCTGATTAAGTTGACCTTGTTCTGCTAGTGGTTCTACCATCTATGGGAGTGAAGCGATGACGTTCTCAAGCCTATGGACGAGATTAGAGATGTATTGACGAAGCTATTGGTTGCCAACCTTGAGGGCTACCTTGTCTTCTTTGTCTTTTTTCACTCTATCCATTATGCCGTCAGTTGCAACTCAAAGAAAATCAACCTTTGTCTAGCGTGTGCTCCTACCAAGGTTAACCTTGATAACTTCAAAGTCCTCAAATTCTAACTCATCCTAATTCTTGTCAGGTGGAAGTACTATAGTCTCTACAATGATTTATTTCTCAACATTCCTCTCCACATGAACTTGTTTCTTAATCCTCTTATCCGCTGGATCTTGGTAAATGTGATCAAAGTCTGAGTGATCCAGTATGTATGATGATTGCCTCCTCTTCCTACCTAGCTGAATATCAAACCAAGACGAGTCTCGACTAATCTCACTAGATGGATCGGTGCTAGTCACATGAGGTCCTAATGAGGCAGAAAGTGTAGAAGTATGACTACGTAGTGGCGAGTCCAAGTCCAAATCAATGTGAATTGGAATTGGGAGCTACTGTGGTGTTCATGATGGAAAAGGAGGTTGTACCTATGGCTCTGGCATGCTCTGAACTATATTCCTAGCTACCTCCACCTATATTTTTGCAACAAGTGCCTTCCCTTTTGATTTATTAGACACTTTGTTTCTCTGAGGAGGTTTAATCCTTTTCTTTTGTTTGAGTTTTGACGAGGATGGCAGTGTAGATTCCACCAATGGCAGCTCTGTGCTTGGCATGACTTCCCTCCTTGTTTTCTTTCTTTCTAGGTAGAGTATGTTATTCTAAATAGCTCTACTTGTTCTCTCTTCCATGGATGAATACTCCTAGGTGTACCAATCAACAACTAGAAGTGGTTGTGTATCAACCCGCTCTCTGAAAAATTGGGGAAGTATATCCCCATCATCATCTGACAACCCTTCAAAATCCTTTGATATGTAAAGGGAAATCTACAAGAGAGTGAACTTGCTGTAACTGCGTCAGCGCACCTCAAACTCATCCTCACAGCTGACCCAATAGTCCTCCATAGTAGGCTTGTGATGAGGGCAACCTACGAGACACGTTGAATAATAACCCCAAGGGTCATATGAGCGTACGTCGATAAGGTACTTGAGCTTGAGGTTCTCTAACTCCTGACCTGCAATCTTGGCATCAAATGTTGTTTTACATAGTAGATTCCCATCTGCAAAGGAAAACTGGTTGTCGGCTTGCGCTTGTGATGCAACCGTGAATGGACTTCAGATAATTTCCTTAGAAACTCCATGAACACTATCTTATTTGAAGGATAACACGGTAGCATGGCTAGATTTCCTGTATAACCGTAGACATGGATGTAAGTATATGTAGGGAATTGAATGAACCAGTCCGCCCATTCTACCATTGCCTCACGAGCAACTACTAAAACATGCACATGTAGTTCCCGGTCTAGGTATCTCACTGTGTACATCAATGATGCTTCCTGCACACGCTTGAAATGTCACTTAGACTTCATGAACTCAAACTGATCATAGTACTGATAAACTTCCTGCACACTGAGAACACCCATGGTGTTTAGACCTCTAAATTGATTCTGATATACAATCAAGTATACAAGATAAGAACACATGTGAAACTCATGGGCAACAAGGAATCCAGTAATCTGTTTGTGAATGATGTCGCTGATCAAAGAAGCCCAATCATAATATTCTTGCCTGGAAACAATCTGAGCAATGACATAATGCATCCAAGGCTGGAATTTATCTGCATTTGAATGACCGAAGATACGATTAAGAAGAGTGATCAGAATTGCATACTCATCCCTGAACTCTTTACGATCGACATTATGTGGCAATTTGACTTTATTTTCTTTCAATCACCTTTCCATGATATAGTTTTGACATATGTCCTTATCAACATTGAATGATTTTTCACATAATTCTATGGTAATGACCAAACTATTTGGATGTTGATGAATACCAAAACATTTCTCAATATCTCAAGGCTTGAGACTGCAAATCACCCGTCCATCTGCTGACTGAATTTCACGGGCAGTAGAATTGTAATGCTTGATACAAGACATCACAAATTCTATGCACTGAATTGAAATGGGGATAAAAGCTACCTCGAGCAACCCAAACCTTTCGATGTTTTGAAGTATTGTTGAATTTATCTTTTTCAGATTCAAAACGGCCTGTGAAAGCACCTTATGCAAGTTTGTGTCAATTGTTCTGATGAAATCATGAGTTAGGACCGACTTGGTCCTAAATTCATTCTATGTGCATTGCATTATGAAAAACTCGCTTGTTGACTATGAACACAACTATGTTTTGACAACTTCTCCGGAAAACCAAAAATCAATCCAGATAAGGCTAAAAATACCCTGTCGGAGGGCATTTTTTACGAAAAATTCTGAGACGTGGGTTTTGTGCAAAATCAAATTCTAAGATGACCCACAATGTCAGAAATTCGAAAAATGTGATTTAGGCCCACATGCAAAAGGTTATTAGTCAAGATTTGAACTGACAGTTAGGGGCACTGAGGCAATTTTTTCTGAGAAAATTTGGAACATGGGTTTTGTGCATAACTGAATTCTAAGATAACCCAAATCGATTAATTTTGGAAAAAACATGTTTTCGGCCTGCATGCAAAGAAAATTCCCCAAAAAAGCATAGTGCTCTAGAATAGAGGCAGCGGGGCAATTTTCACGAAATATTCTAAGACATGGATATTGTTGTTGATGCTCAAATACACAAACCTAGATGCTTCGTTTCTGAAAATTCTGTTGTTTTCTTTGACATGTGAAGAATACCTAAGACGAGAATAGAAGAAATTTAGACAAAAGATATAAGTTTTTGTTTGTTTGTTTTCTCTGCTTCAATAGAAATTTGCCTAGATTTAAGTTTGCTGATTATTCTAGACTGTATCTGCAAGAAAATTTGAAAAATGATGCCTTCGAATTCTTGCACAAGAGAAAATTCGCTTGCACTTCAACCTGTTATGAGAGAAATGGATGCCATTTTGAAATAAATAGAGAAAATCTTAGGTTTATGGCGCCAACTGCAAGAAGAAAGCTTGATTTAGAAAGAAGTAATTCGATTGGACCTCACTCTGTGTAACAGAAACTGAGTTGAAGTCTCAAAGATATTAAAATATTAAAAATATTCAGTTCCACTCAACATGCGAAACTCAATTGAGTTTGAAAATAGGCGCCAATATTAAAATATTGAAGAAATTCGCCCTTTACACATTTGACATGCAAAAACTGAAATTTAATATTATTTAATTAAGTTAACTGAAGTCTCTCTTTCTAGGACACCTTAGAATATTTTTCTGATTTTGAAAAGTCAAAGTTTGACTTTCTAGGCGTCCATTTGCAAAAATTGAGATTTTTTGCTAACTTCCTACTTTATAGCTCATTGAAAACATCACAAAAGCCTCTGTTGAACCTTGATTTTCGGGTGCCCGGGTGATGCTAAAATTGAACTGGAGAACTCAATGCATAGCCAGATCAAAATTGATGAAATGTCTACTAGGAGCTGTGACCTCAGAAAACATAATCTGGTGCCTCAAAATGAAGGGCACCTTTTTCAAGGAGATATGTAATTTCACAAGAAATTCCGTACTTAGCCATTTTTCCGATTTGTCATTTGACGCTTCAATCTACCGCTGTCAGTGAACGATGACTTCCGTTGACCAGATGTTGGATCCATCGTGTAGCAGAAAGAATTATGCACCTGATGACTACATGTGCAAAGCCTGCATTTTGGATTAATACCTCCAAATGCAAGGGCGCCCCTGGCTTGGAGAGGAGCAAAAATAGAAATTAACATGATTTTGCATCTTGCTCAACTTCAACCAAGTGCCCTACTTTGACCCTCGCTATCGGGAGTTGGATTGCTCTGATTTGTGTGCTGACAGGCTTGTTGCATAGTTGGAACAACTTGGAAGAGATGTTTCTAGGAGTGACGAAGCAAACATATTGCATTTAGTACCTCCCAAAGAAGGGCACCTTTTTCAAGGCAATGTGTAAAACCCATACTTAGCCATTTTTCCACTTGAATCCATTTTGCACTGATTCTTCAATTACAGGCGATTGATAGATCCTAAAGGCTGACAAATAGATTCACGTGTAGCTAGGAGGATTCCACACAAGTCTCATGAAGACATTTGCTAAAAACCTCATCTGATTGGCCTAAAGGCAAGGTGCCCCTAGCCAGCAGAGGAGCAATTTGATATTTAATTTTATACTATCCTCCATTTTACGTGCTTACTGGAACCACTATCATGGTCACTCAACTTGTCTGACGATCTTAAGAACAGGTGCATCATGGAGTGGAGTTGAATCACCAAAGATTCCCTACAAATGGAAACTGCAAATTCCATCATGTGAGGGGTCTAATTCAAGGGCGCCCCTAGGCTATAGGGGCACAAATTTGCAAATTTTGACTGCCTCTGTGATATGTAACTTCCTCGTACTTTCTATTTCTGCCTTTGTTTGCTAGAGTTTTGCAACTCAGACAGACTCACTCCATAGCTTGTCAGAAAGCTGACAGAAAATTGAAAAGATTAAATGTATTTGCAACCCAAAACAACAGAATCTTGGCCTTCAAATTGAAGGGCACCCGTAGGCTACATGGGCACAAATTTGCCTTTGTCTTTGGTAATTTCCTCCATTTCGTGTTTTGTGAACATCGTGTCCGCTGCTGAGCTGTCCACGTAAAAGCATTACTACTACTGAAACGTGTGTGTGACTGTGTTTCACCATTTTCACATGTATGGACACTGTAAAGTTGATTTGCACGGTGACTACACAAGTGTCTCCCATGTTACAAAGTGAAATGTTTCTAGACTTAGAATATTTTTTGCACTTTTTGTCATTTGAAAATTCCCTCCACCAAGAAGCATCTTTTTCAGCATCTTTCATCATAGAATGTTCTACTTTGAGTTTTAGGCTTATATTTTGACACCTAGTACTGGCCAACTGCCATTGACGACCTCAGAGGTCCTAACTTTTCTCTTGAAAAAGTGAAAACTACCCACTAGGCTTAAATTAACTTTTAACTGAAACCGACTTCACCACTGTGATCGTGATGCAAAATAAGCTAATCAAAATTAATTTCAGCCAATTCTAACAAGTTTCTATTTTTAGGGTTTTTTGACCTAAAAACAGGGTCTGGAAACCCTAATTTTCAAAATTTTCTAGTACCTTCCTAACATCATACTGACCAAAAGCCCATACTTGATTTGCCCAAAAATTGAGTTTTGACCTCATTTTTACAAGGTTTAGACCATTTTAAGCAAAATGCCTTAATGAAGCAAAAAATTTGGTTTGGGTACAACACATCCATAATATCTATATTTAATATTACCCTTCATATATAGCTCTAAACTTATTTAACATCATGATTCATAACATATAAATTTACTATTATTGCTACTTAGCCAACTATAGATTTCTCCACTAACTAAGAATCCAATATTGATGTTACTCATAAAGTTAGTATTGCTAATATTCATATCATCTAAACTCCTAACTAATGAAGATATTAATGTGATTGAAAATCACAACAATAACATCATCAATTGATATGGTGCTCATTACTCCTTTTGATATCTTCTTAATCAATAGTAATAAGAATTCTATATAAGGATAACATTATCCATGAAATAAGGAAAATAAAGAAACACCATATTCAAACATGTGATCATTACTTAAGGAAAATTGTTCAAATCTTTAGAAAGATTACATGACAACAAGTCTGGTGATCTTAATCCCAAAAGATGTAATTGATAATTATTTCTCTATCCCATTAAACTAGAATATAAAATCAATTAATGCATCTAAATTCAGTAGTGACGGATAATCCAAGATTCAAATAGACTTAAGATTGGCTTCAATTTCTTCCCACATTATTAAAATTTGAATTAAAATTTTATAATCCACTAATAAGATCAAATACTAGAGATGCATCGAAGGTGGTGAATCAATTACAATTTAACTTACCCTTCCATGTTACCTATTTAATGCCTATTCATTAGAAATGAAATTGATACATTAAATAGTGCTTAAACTAATCTCATTAGCATGAACATGCAAGAAATAAGCTATCAAACAAAAACTAAACTATCCAATTATCACAAGTAATGCTCAACACTATTGGACCAACAACCCAACAACCCAAGAATGATTATGCATATATGGAGTGTACAAACACACACACTAAATACATGATTATTAAAATTTGTCATCATTTATTAACAATTATTTAATTTAAAAAGTTTAAAAATCATTAAGATGATACTCTAACAATGTAATTCATGTTTCTACCCAACTAAAATTCTTCTTAAATCCTTTTTAGGTGATTGAATCAACTACTTTCCTTAGAAACTTCTTTACTAAGTAGTTAACTTTGAAATTCCATAAATGTAAGTTTTCCTTATTGTTTATGTATGATATATAAAATTTATTAAGTATTATTGAATTATTTTTTTTGAGAGATGAATTATAAGAATAAATGGAACAAACAGGAGGTTGGGGGAAGACAGAATAAGTCGGTGGATCATGCTCAATCGTGATGGTGTTGGGTTGGAAAGATCCCAAGCAATGAGGTCAAAAGTAAGGTGCCATAGGGGTCATAAAATATTAGAGCTACCTAGGAAGAAGTGTCACAATCCACAAGAAAAAAGAGGGCAACTTTGGAGATCCCTCTAGTAGTAACAGAAGATCTTTGCTTTGCTTTGGAGGATAATGCGGTGATAGCTAAGTGGTGGGGAGATAATTGCACAAAGTCATAGATGAATGCCTGGTGGAAGGCAAATTGGTCGGATAAAGTGGAGATAAGATTCCTACCAAATAGTTTTTTCATAGTGGTGTGCGAGTCGCCTGATTAGAAATTGGAAATACTCAGGGCAAAGGATTTAGAGATGGATGGGCAAGGTTTTTTTCTTTTGGGGTGGGAAAAGTTTTTTGATGCGCTGCAATATACCCCTAGAAAAATGCTAGTTTGGGTGGAGCTGGAGAATTTACCTGCGGAGCTGTGGAGCAAGGAAGCTCTAGAAGTTATAGGCAATTCCTTAGGGAGATTCGTGGCTTTGGACAAGATTGCGGTGTCAGATGGTAATGAAGGAAAAATGAGGATCCTAGTGGAGATCGCGTCGTGGAACCAAATGTGGGATGATCTAGAATTATTACATGGAGGTGTTTCGTGGGTTCAAAAGGTGGATTGGCAATGGACCACATGCCAAGTAGCTGTCAGAAGGATATGGGAACGAAATGACATCTGACAGATGGATGCCATGAACCAAAAAGGGAAAGAAGTGGAAGATTTTGGGGAAGAACAATCAAAAGGTGGCACTACAATGTTTGTGGCTTCTCTAAAGGAAGGCGAGGCAAGGGTCGTTGTAGAACCCCCAAAAGGAACTGAGTCAGAGTTAGCTGTTTTGGAAGACGGGGAAGTGAACAAACCAGAGACGACCGTTGGTCCAAATATGGATACAAAAGGTTGTGAATGGGAAATGATTTTGGAAGTTTGCAACGATTTGCATACCATCTCAGAAGAAGGCAACCCTATATGGAAATCAACAGGATTGGATGAGATTGGGGAGGAAGAAGAATGGCCTAATACAAAGAATTTGCAGATAATAGCATACGAAATCGCCCCTCAGATATTTCCTGAGTGTTTGGAAGAGGTGTAGCTGGAAGGTGAATCAAATGGCTTGGACGAGCCATTAAGCTTAGAAGGAGAGGGGGTAGAGCTTGAAAATATGCGCATGAACAAAAGGAAGCTTGATGTGCTTGGACTTGAGGGTGGGAAATGCATACCTAATTGCGGCGAAAAGAGGAAGGTTGGAAGGAAGACCAATAAGGAAAAATGATCTTTGGCTGCGGAAGTGGCTAGCCAACAAAAAATAACAATGCATCTAAGGTCAAGGAAGGGGGGACACCTTCCTGGGGGGCAATGAATTTGTTATGCTAGAACGTTAGGGGCTTAAATGACCCTAACAAGAAGCTTCTTCTACGATGCCTAATCCAAGAAAACATTGCTGAAGTAGTTATGCTCTAGGAAACAAAGCTAAATAGAGGGGATGAGGAGAGCCTGAATTTTCAATTGAAGGATTGGAAGATGTCAATGGTGGAGGTGGTGGGTGCCTCTGGCAGAATCATAACCATGTGGCGCCTAGGCGTAGTTCAAATTGAGGAAGTGGCGGCAGGCTGATGGTGGTTGGCTAGCAAGGTTAGGAGTTTGAGATATGATCTCAATTTTCTCTTAATAAATGTGTATGGGCCCATAGGCAGTGTGCAAAAAAGAAAGATATGGTCAGAGATTGAAGCATTCGTGAAGGATAACAGGGACCTAGTAGGCATCATTGGCAAAGATTTCAATGTGATTTTGAAATCTAAAGAAAAGCGGGGTGGTGTAAGTAGAAAGCTTCAATCACAGGTGGAATTTGAGGCTTTCGTTAATGACAACGAACTATTTGATATCCCTCTCACAAATGGTAGCTTTACATGGACAAATAGAAGATTGGACTTCAACAATATTTCATAAAAAATTAGACAGGTTCCTACTCCATGGTGACCTGACGCTTTTTCCATACTCATTTGATGGAAGCATCCTTCCCTTCTTAGGGTTCGATCACTTCCCCATTTCCTTAGAAATTGTAGGAGAATGTAAGGCTTGTAGGTTTCCTTTCAAGTTCAAATGGATGTGGCTTAGAGATCTGAACTTCGTCAAAAATGTGTTAGAATGGTGGCAGGAGGATACTGTGGTTGGCAACAGTCTGTATAGATTAGTCAACAAGCTAAAGAATTTGAAGCAAAAAATGAGAAAATGGACCAAAGAAAGCTTTGGAGATATTTTTGCAGAGAAGCGAAGGCCGAAAGAAGAATTAGCAACTTTGAATCTGGTAGTATTGAGTGAAGGAATGAATAATGACCGCTTTCTTTAGGAGAAACGCTTGCTTCAAAATTGGGAAGAAGTATTAACCAGGGAAGAGATATTTTGGAGGCAAAAGTCAAGAGACAACTGGATAAAGGAAGGAGACCACAATACAAAATATTTTCCTAACATGACAAGGGCCAAAAAGGAGGCCAACAGGATCTCTGTTTTGGAAGGGGTGGATGAAAGGTCCATAGTGGGTCGTGAGGCAATCGTCGCTGAGGTGGTTGGTTATTTTTGAAGCATTGTCAACAAATGGGATGGATTTGGACGTCAAGCACAAGAGAATTTTTTGCAGCATATTCCTTCTATGGTCTCGGCTGAGCAAAATGCTTCTTTATTGAAACCGCTCTCGGATGAGGAAGTTAGAGCTGCAGTTTTTCAACTTCATCCAGACAAAGCTCTAGGCCCAGACGACTTCCCTGCATCCTTTTTTCAAACCTTTTGGGATCTAATTGGAAAGGAGGTGGTGATTGCACTGAATGAGGCATTTTCAACTGGACAACTTCTAAAGGAAGTCAATTGCACCTTCTTGGCCTTGATTCTGAAAAAAGAGAAGCCAACCTCTCTTGATGCATTCAAGCCGATATCCCTCTGTAGCACCATCTACAAAATAATGGCGAAAGTAATCTCTAACAGGTTAAAACCGTTAATGCCCCATTTAATCTCGGAAGAACAAACTGGCTTTGTTCCTAGGAGGTCAATATTTGATGGGATCATTATCGCTCAAGAAGCTATCCACTCTCTTCAATCAAGTGGGCGCTCGGGAATGCTGGTAAAACTTGATATCAAAAAATCATACGACATGGTGGATTGGCAGTTCTTGTGCAAGGTACTGGAAGCCTTTGGCTTTGACAAAAGATGGATTGACTGGATCTTTATCTACATCTCGTCACCTCAATACTCAACTCTTATAAATGGCAAACCTGAAGGTTTCTTTGAAGCTTTGCATGGCATCCGTCAAGGGGACCCTCTTTCTCCCTTCCTCTACATTCTAATGGCAGAATCTTTAGGCATAAATTTAAGCGCAACCAGGCTCCAGGGCTCTCTCAGTGGCGCCCAAATTACTAGTATGCTCCCTATGGCCACGCACCAACAATTTGCAGATGACACGCTCTGTTTTGCTTCTCTTGATTGTCGGGAAGCAAGACATCTGAGGGAGATTTTGAACAATTATGTTCTGGCTTCGAGACAACTGGTAAGTTTTCAGAAATATGAAGTATTTTTCTTCAATACTAAACCCTGTTTGGCTGCTCAGGTGGTGGAAACACTCAATTTCAGAATGGGGGCACTGCTGATGACCTACTTGGGGTTCCCTCTGGAGAAAGGGGTGCAAACTAGGAAACTATGGGAGCCTATGGTCAGCAAAGTCAGTAACAAACTCTCTTTGTAGAATGGAAAATGGCTCTCATGGGCTGGGCACATCGTGATGTTGAAGGCAGTGATCTCGGCTCTCCCCATATATCTTCTCTCTTGCCTCACACTTCTAGAGGGCAAGGCTGGGTCCTTAAATTAGTGCATGCGATGCTTCTTCTGGCACGGGGCATCCAACCACCACAAATTTCCACTGGTTTCCTGGGAGACGGTCTGTTTGCCCAAAGAAAAGGGTGGCGTTGGGATTCATGATCTGTTAAAGATGAACATATCTCTAGGCACGAAGATGGTTTGGCCATGTATGTGAGGAATGATGCCAGGTGGGCGCAAATCATGCATCAATGGTTTTGACTGCGCCACAACTTCCGAATGGTTCCAAGATTTGGAATTTTATGAAAGCATGCAGGCATTTAATCAGGGATCATTTATCTTGGGATGTGAAAGAGGGTCGACGGGCCAGATTTTGGGAAGATTCTTGGGGGGGATTCCCAAGCTTGGATAGCACTCTGGGGCAAACTGAAGCAAAGGCGATACTTACCCAGGAATGGGGTGTCTATGTCTGTGACTATCTTGTGCCAGGTAGACTGGATGGAGCTCAGGAGTTTAAATGGAGACAGGTAACGCAGGCTCAGATTCCTCAAGAAGAGGTGGCACAGCTTAGGGCTGAGCTGCAAAATAGGTCTCTTGCTATTCACAGGGGTGAGGATCGGCTGGTTTGGGCAGGGTCTCCCTCTGGCAATTATAATGTTAAGGGTGGTTACGAGTGTTTGCTTGAGGCGATGCCCCAATCTACGCTTCCAATTCACCTTTGTTGGGATGGGGCTTGCCTTCCAAAGGTAGAGATGCTTGCTTGGGCAACAATAAAGGGTCGAATCCTCATTGGAGATAGATTCAGGAAAATGGGCTATGCGGGACCATCTCGGTGTGTAATGTGCTATAAGGCAAAAGAGGACTATGATCACCTTCTCCTGCACTGCCACTTTGCACAAGCTTGCTGGAAGTGGCTGTGTGCTCGGATGGGCTGGTCCTGCACCTTGCCAAATGACATCTATGCCTTATTTGCTTCATGGCCTATCCTCAGAAAAAAGGCTTTGTACCACAAGATATGGAAGATCTGCCCATCTTTGCTGGTTTGGGGAATTTGGAAGGAGAGGAACAAAAGGGTGTTCACGGATAAGGGCAAAGAATTTCCTACCTTCATCAACAAGGTAGAGGCGATGATCGTTGAGGTCCTAAATAGAAGGATTAGAAGTTTGAATCAGCAGGACTGGGAATTTACAAATTGGGATGCGAAAGTGAGATGCTCTTGGCATGGCGTGATCGTTCCCATGCCCGGGAGGCTAAAAAGATTGAGTACCAGAGTGCAAAGTGGATTCCACCTCGGCGTGGTTAGCTCAATCAGAACTTCGATGGAGCTTCATGTGACAATTTGGGAGTTTCAGGTCTTGGTTGTTGTATATTTGATGATTCAAGTGTGGTTGTGGTAGATCAATTGGCTCCTCTCAGGGATGGAACATACACGGTGGCTGAGCTCAAAGCGCTCATTTGTGGTCTCAAGCTTAGTAGGAGAATTGGGGTTCACAAGCTCGAGATTGAAGGGGATTCAATGGTGGTAATATAGGCCCTCAAATTTGGATCAATGGTAAATTGGAAGCTCCAAGGTTTGCTGGATCAAGCTAAGGAAATTCTCAGTGGTGGGCTCGAATACATAATTCGTCATGTGTTCAGGGAGGCTAACGGGCAAGCTGACATGCTGGCAAATGAAGGAGCAGATGGTGTGGCTCGCCTAAGAATAAGGAGAGGCTGGTCGAGCATAGGTGGCAAGCCTTGTGTGGATTAATCTTCCTTAAGCTCCCTTTGTTGGTTGAGCCGTCGGGAGGCTTACATAGGTGGAGGCTGTTTTGTCCCTACCTCGTGGCTGAAGGCATAATTCTAGAAGCATAAGGTGGTGACCCACAATCTTGTTTGGTTTGTGCGTGGGGCGGGAATGGCATAGTGGGGTGACTAATGCTAGGGAAGGAGGTGGCTTTCGGCCTAGTTTGAATGTCGTGAGTGGGTGGTGGCCCTTGGTACATGGCTCAGGATAGCTACTTTGCTGTCTAGGGATGTGCATTGGTGTCGAGTCTGGTGGAAGGGTGGCATAGGTTGGAGTCCGGGTGGCGGCTCCCTTTTAATGAGTGGTGTTTGGTTGTGAAGGGTGTTTAGCTTTTGGGGTAGGGTGTTTGGTGGTACAGTTAGGTTGGGGTTGTGTTTTTCATTCTGCCTAATAATCATGCCTCCAGGTAATCAAAATCTTTTTGAAAATCAATAAAATCACATATTTACCTATAAAAAAAAAAAGAACAAAGGGAACAAACAAAAATATGAAAAATATTATCTAAACACCAATTAACTAAGTAATTAATAAATAACTAAAAACTAATTTCAAATTAATTTATGATACCTTAAATATGAGTTTTCTCAACTATTTGTCTTTTTCTCTTTGAAAATTGTTTTTTTACATGTGTAATGTTATTTCTTGATTTCCTCCATTTGATTGTTGTTTGTAAAAGATTTTTTTTGTAAAATTTTATGTTGTAGGTTAACAAGAGGAAGAAGATGGAAGTAACATATTTCAACTCTCTTGTCTTCATGAAACCCTAAATTGGTTCCACTAAATTTATTTTTTCAATAATGTTTTAATCATAATTTTTATTTGGTGTATTGGGTTGATCTGATTTTCGGATATATTTTATAAAACTTTTATTTGTAGAAACCCTTTAAATTTTAGCATCTAACTTTTTGTCTTCCATTCTGTGTGATCAAATATGTAAGACTATTTTATGACAGATTATTATTGTGAAAAGGATGTTAATGTTTTCTTAATAAATCCTAATTGGTGAACTGGGTTAATACAATTTTTGAATATATTTTTTTGAAATTTATAATTGAAAAAAATATTAAATTTTATCTTTCAATATCATGTGGATCATTTTTTATGATTTGATCTGTGAAACTAATTTAAACTAGTTTATTATTTGGCAAAGGGGCAGCAATGTAATCCTCAACAACTGATTAATCAAGTGGGCTAGGATGAGTATTTGATATTGTTTTTTTTCTAGACTTATTACTGATTATTTCTATATAACATAAATACCCTAGAATATACATTATAAAATTTATTTAAATAACATTAAATATTGTTGGAAAGTGTATGTATTAAACATTTACACAACAACATCCTCTATACAAAATATTTCATTAACACTTGGTTCTTTCTAAATTAATATTATCCTTTGAATTCTAAAATCCTCCAAGATAACAAAAACTAACCTTTTTTCTTCTTATTTTTTTTTTATCAAGTATAACACCTTATATCACAATTAAAATCTAAATTACAATGCATATCTAGGTCCTTAATAACTTTGTAAACCCCCACAAGACCAACATGTTTCTCCCTTGAAATCCATAGGTTAAAAGTCCCAAGATAATCTTTCTTGTTCAATACATGTACTTGAAAGACAAAGATCAAAAGAAAAATAATCTTGGTCAATGGGCTCTCCTCCCAACCATAGGATTGATATTCAATCCACCCCCAAGCTCTAGGGGGCACATATATTTTCCTTACACACCACCACTATTCAAAAGGGCCCCTTAAACAAATTACACCACATACTATGTACAATGTCAACACCCATACTATAATTCAGCACCCTAACCCTTAAATAGCTATATGCATTAAGAGAAACTAAAACAAGGTGGGACTCTAACAAGACAAAACTAAACACATAATTTCAACAAATACCTCAAAAGGATCTAGTAATAAGTTGCACATAAAATTCAAAACATAAACAATATTTCATGCATCATAACCAAAGATCTACAAAGGGGTAGACCTTACCAAACTAAGTGCAAATCCAAAAGGCGATAGCCTCTCCTTCTCCAAGCCCTATTCTTCCATTCTTCCTCTCCCATCCTCTCCTCCATCTCTACCAAGAATTATCCTTCCCAAAAGGAGAAAGAATTCCAAGGACAAAAGCATAACCAAAGAAAAAAGAGAGAAACCTAGCAAAGAGAGAAACCCCTTCTCCTTTCAAAGAGAAGGAAAAAAGCAACCAACTCCCCATAACTTCCCAACCACCCAACCATCTCCAATTTTTGCCACTTTTCATTTAAGTGGGAAATTAGAGTGGGTTTTAGAATTTATTTAAGGGGCTTTATGGAATAAAAAGACCCCTAACCTATATAAGACCTACCACCTAGGAAACCTTTTAAATAATTAAAACTATAAAGACTTTATAAAACATAAAATAAGTAATGAAATTGGGAACCGGGGTTGTGGGTGGATATATGGGTTGGCCTTGGGTGGGAGGATATAGAGTTGCTAGTAGGCTAAGGCGAATGGGTCAGAACCCTGGCGAATAGTAGGCCCCCCCCACCCCACAAGGTCTAATTGAGATAGTTGGGGTGGGTGGGTGGTGAATCTAGGTGTTTTAAGTGATGGGGTGGGTGGGAGGCTATAGTTGGGTTGGGTGGGCATGGATGGGTGGGAGGCAATAGTTGGGGGGACCGAGGGTTCTAGGCAAAGGTGACTCAAAGGTCTAATAAAACAACCTCTCCCACATGCACAACCCTTACAAAACAAGGTTGAATACATATCCTTGACAAGACTAGGAATTCACAAGAATAACATAAGGGAAGTAGCTATGTGACCCCTTCATCAACATTGGCCAGTTTTAACCTGTTTACTCAACCAGAAAAAAAGGTGTCAATATTTATCATAATTAATAGTAATTGAAACAAATAGTATATGAAAAATAACCTTCTAATAATAATTGACAAGAATTAAATCTATATAAGTAACATATAATTTAACACTTTCTACTTGCATAATACTTTTAGAGTCAATCAATAATTGATCATGTTATTTAATATCAAAATATTACCACTTATCAATAATCTATTTAACCTTTAAGGAATACTACTACAACCAATTATTGAATATCAATCATTACCTTTATATTCACACATACTCACACTCACAATATAAAATCAACTAACATGATGAAATCCATTTATATATAATGATATTACCAATATCGAAAGATGATGCAGGAGCATCCTAGGTGAATGAGCAATCAACATCAACCAAAAAAAGGATATTTAGTTTATTTATGAATTTATGAATTTTGGTGTGATGGGATTTCATGTTTTTGTCTTGTGGAATTCATTTTCATGTGAATTTGAATTTTAAGGCATGTGGTGAATTTTAATTTGCATTTTTGGGCTTGAATTAAGTGCAATCGGGATAAGAGAAGTGGTGGAAAAGGTGCTTTAAAAGCAAATTACCTGAAAAAGCACAATGGAGGTGTTGGGATTAGCTTGGAAATAAGTTTTATTTCACATTTTCAAGATCCCTAAAAAATAGGGACTGTGGAGGTGGACGCCCAAGTGGACAGGGATTGGAAATTGCTTTAAAATCAAAAAGAAAGAAAGGGATAAACATCCCACTTTCTTTGTGCACCATGCCATAAATTTAATTGGTTTTATTTTGCATATCATTTATTAATTTTTCTGCATTGTATCTCTTCCAAGAATGGGCATGCAAGTTGGGGATTTTCATGAAATGCCAAGAAACTAAATTGAAATGGCATTTCATTTCACTTCATGGGTAAGGCATTAAAAAGATTGGATTTTTCATTTTCATTTTAGTTTTCCTGAAGCTTGGGAGGGAAGACTCAAGGAGGGCGTGGAATACCTCCAAGGAGGGTTTTAGGAATATTTTTTTACAGGTTTTATGGTTGTGGTGCAGCCATTGAGACTCTAGAAGTTGTAGGTGCAAATGGGCATAGTTATTTGTGTTGTTGCAAGAGATGGAAGGAGTGGTTTTACAAAACCATTGGATTTGTTGTTGCAAATCACTTTGTATTTGATTTTTAAAAGCTTTGTAAGGGGTTTTCAGATTGAGAGATTTCAGGTTGAAGGCATGGAAATGAAGCTACAATAGTGTTTGATCATCAAAGATTACTGATTACAGGTTGCATATGCTTTGTTTATGCATTATTTGTAGGAGAGGGTTTGAAGAATGTATGGGCATATTTAATTTTCTATTGTAGTTGTTATTTTTCCATTGTTTGTGATTTCATATGGGACATTTTTCAGCCCTTGAGTCTCTTGAGGACTTATGTAAACATTGAGAAATAGTTTGTAATGAAATTGGTGATTTGGATGCAAGTAGCGACCTAGTTTTTTATGATATTATTGCAGCAATGTGTGAATGAACATTTCTTGTTTATTTTATATTCAAGGAAGGGTTTTGTATTGTGAGGGTATGTGTGGTTCCCTCTTTCATTAGTGGTATCAAAGCTAGAAGATTTTGAGTGTGCAAGAAGATTCGTTGGAAGGAGGCAATTTGCACTGGGACCTGAGAGTGAAGATTTTGTAAACAGATCACCGAATGTGAGGTAGTTTACATGTGAAGAACCTGAAGGTTTTGAAAAGTTGTGTTTTTGAGGATTTGAGAGGCGTTGAAATGGAAAAGAGGAAGAGGAAAAGTAATTTTTTCATTAGACGGTTTTTGTGGATTCCCATATTAGAGGAAATCAGAGAGAAGATACAAGAAAGAATAAGAGTTGGAATGATAGAGTTGCAGTAGCAAGTGAATGAATTGGCAGTAGAGATTGAGATGAAAAAACAAGAAATGAAGAAGGGAGTAGGTGGTAATTTTTATTATTCTAATGATGTTTTGATTGCAAGAAAGAAATAAGAAGTAGCAAAGTGTCATGCATGTGACACCGATGAAGAAGAAGAGTATGAGTATGAAGAGATTGATGAACCTGAAGAGGGATGTCTATTGGAAGACATGGAGGATGAGAGTATAAATATTGAAACAAAAGAGTGTCCTTTCAAGGGCATAGAATAAAGTGAAGGAGATGATTTATTGATGGGGATTGTAGTAGTTGAAAGAGAGTAGGACGAGTTAATCCTAGGTGAGATGAAAGTTGTAGGTAAAGGTGAGGTAAAATGAGATTTTGATGTTTGTTTTGATGACAATAAGAATGTAGAAATAGAGGATTTTATTGCAGCAGTAGATCAATTTGAAGAAGTTAAATTGGGGGAGTGTAAAGTGAAGGTAAATGCAAAGTTTTATGATAAATATTTGTTAGAGAACATTGGACATGAAGATGTTTTGATTTGTGACTATGATTCCTTGTTAGGAAAAATGGAAAATGAGTCTCTTGATAATGGTAATAATGTTGTTTTGAGTAAAAGAAATCAGATTGTAGTGATGTTATGTCTTATAGAAGGCATTGGAACAATGAAATTTCATGGAGGGGACATGGTGGAAGGAGAGGAGAAAGGTAAAATAGAAATAGAGGTGATGAAGTACATTTGTTTTGTTGAAGGTGGAGGTATATGTTTGATTTTTAATCCTAATGGAGTGCATTGGTGGGAAGTCAGATTTGAAGTTTTGAAATACATGAAGGGTAGAGGAGTATTTTAAAGATGAAAGGGTATTATGTTGTAAGTTTGCAGTTAATTGATGAACAAGAAGATTCCAGTGGAAAAAATAGAGAGATGGATCCAGGACAAGCATCAATATTACAAATGTTTATGAGTTTCACTCATGAAACCTTTCAAATTACCTGGGGTGTCTGATGCAGGAGCATCCTAGGTGAATGAGCAATCAACATCAACCAAAAAAAAGGAGGCTTAGTTTGTTTATGAATTTTTGAATTTTGGTGTGATAGGATTTCATGTTTTTGGCTTGTGGAATTCATTTTCACTTGCATTTTAATTTCAAGGCATGTGGTGAATTTGAATTTGCATTTTTGGGCTTGAATTAAGTGCAATTGGGATAAGAGAAGTGGTGGAAAAGGTGCTTTAAAAGCACATTACCTAAAAAAGCACAATGGAGGCATTGGAATTAGCTTGGAAATCAGTTTTATTTCATATTTTGAAGATCCCTAAAAAATAGGGACGGTGGAGGTTGATGCCCAAGTGGGTAGGGATTGAAATTGCTTTAAAATCAAAAAGTAGGAAAGGGATAAACATTCCACTTTCTTTGTGCACCATGCCATAAATTTAATTGGTTTTATTTGGCATATCATTAATTAATTTTGTTACATTGTAGCTCTTCCAAGAATGGGCATGCAAGTTGGGGATCTTCATGAAATGCCAAGAAATTAAATTGAAATGAAATGGCATTTCATTTCACTTCATGGGTAAGGTATAAAAATATTAGATTTTTAATTTTCCTTTTAGTTTTCCTGAAGCTTGGGAGGGAAGACTCAAGGAGGGCATGGAATACCTCCAAGGAGGGTTTTAGGAATGATTTTTTTTTCAGGTTTTATGGTTGTGGTGCAGCCATTGAGACTTCAGAAGTTGTAGGTACAAATGGGCATAGTTATTTGCATTGAATTTGTGTTTTGTAGGAGCTGCAAGGAGTGGGTTTACAAAACCATTGGAATTTTTGTTGCAAATAACTTTGTATTTGATTTTTAAAAGCTTTGTAAGGGGTTTTCAGATTGAGATCTTGCAAGTTGAAGGCATGGAAATGAAGCTACAACAGTATTTTATCACCAAAGATTGTTGATTGCAGGTTGCCTATGCTTTGTTTATGCATTATTTGTAGGAGAGGGTTTGAAGAATGTATGGGCATATTTATTTTTTTGTTGTAGTTTTTATTTTTATGTTGTTTGTGATTTCATATGGGCCATGTTGCAGGCCTTTAGTCCCTTAAGGACTGATGTAAACATTGAGAAATAGTTTGTAATGAAATTGGTAATTTGGTTGCTAGTAGCAACTTGGTTTTTTATGATTTTATTAGAGCAATGTGTGAATGAATATTTCATGTTTATTTCATATTCAAGGAAGGGATTTGTGTTGTGAGGGTATGTGTGGTTCCCTCTTTCATCAGATTTATCATCAACATTGGGCAATTTTAACCTGTTTACTCAGCCAGAAAAAGGTGTCCATATTTATCATAATTAATAGTAATTGAAAAAAATAGTATATTAAAAACAACCTTCTAATAATAATTGACAAGAATTAAATATACATAAGTAACATATAATTTAACTCTTCCTACTTACATAATACCTTTTAGAGTCAAGCAATAATTGATCATGTTATTTAATATCAAAATATTACTACTTATCAATAATCTATTTAACCTATAAGGAATACTACTACAACCAAATATTGAATATCAATCATTACCTTTATATTCACACTTACTCACATTCACAATATAAAATCACCTAACATGATGAAATCTATTTATGTATAATGATATTACCAATAACAAATCACCTCAACCATTACATACTTATGCAGATAGGGAATAGAACTCATTTGGCTATGACGTGAAATTACAACAACTATTTAGTTAGTTAACAATCAAAATATAAGCAACTTGATGTATACGAACAATAATCGCTAATGCATATTGTCCAACATAAAAGAACATAAAATATAGGACATGAACCATCGATGACTAATAGGATCAATAAGGCTACACGGGATGAGGTCTTACAAATATAAACATGCCAAGTTGCCAAAGTCTCTAACTATGGTCAAAACTTAATAAGAAATTTGAGGGGATAAACACAAAATAATAAAAATAACTATTTTTTAAAATATATATATTTGTACACTTGTAGTGATTTTTCGATACAATGGTAAAGGATGCAATTTACTTTATTATCATGCATTTTCTTCTTAGTGCAAGTGTTTTGAAGCCTTTGAAGGTTATAGGGAGAATGGTTCACTAATATCTTAGATTTGATGAAATGAAAAAAAATATTAGTTGCTAGCTAGGAAAATGTCTAAATAATTATCAAGAGTCATCAAATCAACCACATCAACTTAATCTAATGGCCCATGTTATTTTTATTCTATTTAGAGATAGTATTGGTGGTGGATTTTCAACCACTAATATTGGGGTAAATCTCTCATAAGAAGGGGGAAGAAGAAGTTCTACACTCATAAGCAAGCACTTGACATTAAGTCACCTAGGTATTTGAGCCTCACAATTATGACCACTACTTACCTTATGTAACAAAAATATAAAATTATCATGCATGTCCTAATTTTATTGGTAGTTAAGAAGCTCTAATGAATAGAGAACCTATGCACCAATCTAATTACTTTTGAATAATTAAGTTGGAAACTATGAGAAAGCCAAATTCCTCTTCTATTCTACACCTAACACTAAATTAATTAAACACACTTTGTAGTGCCCCTCCATCAGTGTTGTCGTTGTGTTGTTTTCCGTTCATGGAGGTCGAGTATGGTTTGATTTAAATTTGTTTTACTAATGTAGCTTTGATTGACATTTTATTAAAATAGAAGAGTATTGCGGTCAAAAAGGTATTTCCATAATTTAAATATATGTTTTAATACCGTTGTGATAAATTAAATAAAAATCTTTAACACTTCGTGATGTTTGATTAAATAAAATATTATTAATGATTTATTTGATTTTAATAAATTAAAATTTATGATTTAAAAAAAAAATTTAAATGTATATATTAAGCTATGAGATTGTGCAAGTAAACTATATGAAAGATTAAATTAATAAAATTAATATTTTAATTGTTTGATTTCTTGTATGCAAATATTAAGTATGAGAAATAATAAAATAAAATAAAATAAAATAATTAAATCCTAGAGTGCTTGGAGTAATGGGCAATAAACAAGACTAAATAAATTAGTTAGAGTTAACTGAGAGAGGGGCTTTTTGTTATTTTTTGGGGAGAAACTCTTCTTTGGGCTATGAATTTTTCTTTCATTCTTATAAAATTTCTTGGGGGGTTTTGCATTTTTGGGGGGGATCTGGAAAAACTAATCTTGTTTTTGCTTCTTCTTGTGAATGATCTTGATCTTGGAGGCTCTTCTCTGCTTTTGGAGGGAGGTCTTTGAAAGTAGGTTTTTGTAGTGTTTGTTAAATCTTAGAAGAAGCTGAAGTTACTAGTTGCGGAGCTTGATCTCGGCATCAATTCTCTGATACTCACTCAAATCAGGTTCCATAGCTCATTGCTTCTTACTTTTGCTTATTCTTGAAATTGAAATAATTAGTAACTGAAATTTCAGGAAGGTATTGGATTCTCCCTGCAAATTGCTTTATTTGTATTGTGTAAATAATTATTTAACTTCTTTCTTGAAGGCTTAATAAACCCGTTGTGTGTATATCTGTCAATAATTGTATCCTTTTATGAGCCCTCAAGCTTATTTTCTTGGTTATTAGCTATGCGAGGGCTATGTTAAGCAAGCCAAATGTATTTACTTATCCCTTTCATTGTGGCGAAGTTTCGTTTTGAAGCCATTTCATATCCCTGTGTTTCTTGTATGTTAATATGGTGAATACCCTATAGACGTATTGGAATTATTTAGAACTCGATAGCCACATCATCCTTTGCTGTTAGTGTTTGGATTTGATGAATCACTGGCCGGGTTGCGATTAACCATCATCATATTGGGAGATAATAAATATGTGTTTAGCTGTGTTTGGTATTCGTAATTCTCATTGGAAAATATCTCTCTCAGCCGCGTCTCCATGAGGAAACCAGATGTTAGCAGTTCACTTAGTATCTTGTGCTTGGGAATCCATTCCAATCCTTTCGCCTTACTCTCTTAATCGTTGCACACATAGCACATTGAAATCAGTAAATTACGCCTTGCATCCTCCCTCCCTTTGGATGGTATGTTAATGATTTTGTTGATTCACCTTGCCTCATCTTGGTTTCAACTCCCTTGCATGGCGTAACCCCAAGACCGCCACTTCATTGTTTTGTTTTAACCCACATAAAAGTTTCTACTCTCTAGAGTTTGGTGAGTGCAAGTTATGTAGACCTTACAAGCTGCAGACGATAGTAAGTTATCTCGTGCCTTAGTCGCCAGGTATGCTAGTTGGTATTCAGTGCTAATTAGGTTAAGTGCATTACATTGCTATCGATATAATTTGTATACATCCTTGATTTTTGCTATTCTCGTTGGAATAGATTTAATAATGGTAACTGAGTTTGTCCTTTAAGGTTGATTTGATTTTGAGTTGATTATGTTAGTTTTGATCAAGTTTGATGATCTTGTTGTGATGTTGCCACTTGTTATTCTACACTTGTTGATTCGTAAGTTGTGGATTGAAAATAATCTTTTGAGATCTTGTTAATGTTACCACTTCGATGGGGACCTAGTGTGTTAGTAATTTATTAGTCTTTTAGAGGTTGGGGAAAGAGTTTTCTTTATGATTGACTTTTCTTGTTGGTTCTTTGAGAATACTTGATTTTATACTTGGTTTATGATTATGTGGGTTCTGGCCTTGCACTGTGGAACTGTTATCTATGGAGACTTTGTGCGAGTTGGTGCATGCCTCGATTTATGTGATCATTCATGTGGATTTATATGTTGTGTAAGTTGGCTTACCCAGTTAGTGGACTGTTGATTCTTTTGTTGTTAGTAGGGAGAGTGGCTCTCAATGGGGGTCTGACGCACAAAGGGGCAAGTCCAAGGTAACTCATTGAGAGTTTAATCAAGTGATAATCTAAAATGAATTAGGGGGTTAGGTTGTTCACATTAATCAAGATAATGCCTCACTTATGGCTCAAGTGCTTGTTTAGGCTTGAGATGAATGGGAAGACTTGCAATGGAAAGATCAACTGCCTAGTCTGGCTGGAAGGTATGTTGATCCCACATAGATTATATGGGGGTCCGACGGTTGGTAGAGGTGGCCAGGGTAACCCAAGATGGAGTTATGGTAACCTAGGAAGGTTAGGGTAACCCATATCAAACTATGTGATGACACACCTCCTTATATCAACCTTGTATGCCTTGTTTGTTTTCCCCTTGTTGTTCTTGTATCTCTGGAAGCAGTTGTTTCTTTATGTTTTGTTTGTTACATTTGTATGTTGGAGTCATATTAGCTTATGCTTGCTTGACTGCTTGTGTAGTGGGTCCTTATTGTCATCTCCTAGCACGAGGGGTGAACCTTAGGGTTCTATATGGTTGGGTGGAACGTGCCATGCGCTCCATTGGGTTTTCTCACTTTGTTCGTGTTCGTGGTGACTATTCTTGGATATAAAGACTTCTGCATTAGTTCTAGTTCATGTGGAGTACCTTCATGCATTTGTATTGTACTATAATTTAGTTGTATCATGTATTATTCTTCTGATGTACTCTCCTCCCATGTTACGAGGATAAATTATTGTTCAGGATTGTTACCTATAAAGGGACCCTTACTTTTTATTTTGGGTAACTATGTTCTCTTTCCGCCTAAGTTCGATACTTAGGCTAAGTTGGGCAACCTTTTATTTTTTTTCCTAAAATCAGGCAAGGTTTTAGCATGTTCTTCGAACCTCTCATTCTACCACCCGTGTTGTTTGTGTCTTGGACCTTGGTTGTGTTTACTTCCCACTTTCAAACTTTTCCTTTTGAGGTGGTTGTATGAACATTCATTACCCAATTGATGAAGTCATCATGTGTCAGAAACATGAAAGATTCACCCATAAGTTATACCTTAGGCGATATTCTTTGGGTTGTCTCAAACTTAGGCAGGGTTTTATCAAGTTATGTGAACCATTCATTTTTTCACTTAGGAGGTTGTGCAATGATTAATGCAGTAACAATAAGCTTATCTATTTAACTCATGCATTATACATAAAAGTAATCAACATTTCCAAGCATATTATGAACAAAAAAAGAAGAAGCCATGCATGCAAAGACATAGTGATATAAAAAGTGATATGTTAATTAATATATAAAAACATTTTTACATTGCTCTGACAATACAAAAAACATTTGGTTCAACTACAAAATTTTGTTCGTAAACAAAAGACAAAAGGGTGTTTCTTTTAGGCACACAGAGCAAATATTAGAACACGAATGCCTTCAGTAACAACCTGTAGGTGTTTGACTTGAGCTGGTGATAGAAGATTCTCGTGTGATTGGAGGAATTGTGCAAAAATTCCCATGTCATTTCTTGCCACTCCTGTGCACAAAAGAGCCACAACTTCCTCTAAAGTTTCATCCTAAAGAGTTGATGAAATGCAAATGGTGTCAATGATCACTCCAGTTCGAGGATAGTGGCTAAGCCCATTGATTTCCACCTTGACACGATGATGAAACTCGGGTTTTACCAGGTGCTCCAGTGCTCTCACACCCTAGCCACAATGGCCAAAAGTCCTGATGACTGTATAGATGAAGTGCTCTAGCATAGTCGTGTTGTACACACGAGCCTGACTCAAAAATGCCTTGCCAAGGATGTTGCGGAGCACCTCCTCCTCCATTTCACTCTGCACTATGAAGACTTCTTTCAGTTGGTCTGAGATGTGCCAAAATAGCGGATTGCATTCGATCTTCTCTAGAATAATGTAGTCATTGGCTAAATTACCATCCCTCTGAGAGCTCGCCATGTTGGATGCAACTGATTGCAAAGGAAAGGTGACACTGGCTGAATTTATAGAGTTTTGGTTGGACATGGGTACATTCTCCTAAGCTTGATAAGATGTTGATTTGGTTCCCATTTATGGCTGGCTTGCATTGCTCTAAATTATAATTTCCCATCAAGTAGCTCACACGTGCGACCGCTTAATATTCCTATGCGTTGCATTGATAGTTGGTTGTATGATTGGTCCTTTGGTGACTGTTGGTGGGATCATAATCAGTTTTCTTTGCTGATATTTATTTCTCTACCAAATTCAAATGATTCCAACCATTTCTCCAAAGAAATGCTAGGAAGGCAAGAAGTTGTTGATTTAGTAACAACTTTGGCGCCCGTTCAATGGCATTAGCTATGTTATAAATATTAGATTGTACGTGATGAAAAATTTCTCTTAAACTGTCTCTTCTCCATTTTTTGGATACACTTGGGGGTGTTATCGAGAAGGAATAAGCATTTATTGCAAACTGTAATAATTTATAATTTGTGTGTTATAAATTTAATGATTTTGGTATGTTGATCTAGGAATTATGCACACAATGCAGTTGTATCTTCTTTGAAAGACAAGCTATGTGTCTTCATTTATTACAGTTCGATCAATCTCTTGAATTAAATGATTATAAGTTTTTAATCTTTGTATTGATAGTTTGTGGTTTGATTTATGTCATCCATGCTAGCCCCATATTTATGGACTAGTATTCATCACCTTTCCTACTTTACGATTAAAAGCACACCCATTGTGTTAGAATAGGACAATTCTTTGAAGATCTAGTGAGGGAGCTGTACCTCGACAAAATTCAGAGAAAATTTGCAAATACAATTACGATCTTTTCAAAGCTATTAGTAGATTTTATTTGGTGCCAAATCTAGGCCTAGAGTCATAGTTTAAATATTTTTGCTAAGAGCCATTTCATTCACTAAGATTTTTGGCGATTCCACTGGGGATTGTAAGGATATCTCGAATTGATTAATACCTGATATTCTTGTCACATCATGCGACAAGATGGTACTTCCTCACCATGACATATTCCCTATTTTGTAACCAAATTTAGATTGGATCGAAGCTGAACAAGAAGATATCATATCCCAATTAAATACACTTGCCTGGAGACATAGGAGGAACACAACCGACTATATCCAGGTTAATCTGGCCTTGGAAGAAGAAGAAGAGTTGGCCCAATGCCCACCTGCACCTGTGATAGAACATCCTCCAAGGTTGATATTTGAATACTAAGACAATCCTTCCCATCAGCCTTATTGGCCATTACGTCAACCGAGGGATCCACCCGCACCTCAGCTTTAGAATCCACATCTGGCTCGTCTACCACTATAATTTCCTCTTCCTAACCTTTACTCCTATGTGAGTTGGTGACTCCATTTATGGCTTCAAATTTCTGGTGCAACCAAGTTGGTTCTCTCGCCCTATCACATTATCACGACCTACCCCAAGGTTCTTGGAAAAGGTTTCCCAAATTTTCCGGTCTAAATGAACAAGATCCTGAGGAACATATTTCAGCTATAACTGTTGTAAGTGTAATTCTAGGAATCCAAGAAGAGGATGTTTTCGTAAGATTTTTTATTGACAGTCTAATTGAGAAGTGGAAAAATGGTACAAAGGACTGGAAAAGGGAAGCATCACTAGGTGGCATGTTCTCAAAATAAATTTTCTCCAATGCTATGGAATTCCAATCAATATTGCAGCTACCATACATTTTTTATGTCAGATCGTGAAGAGTAGAGTTGAAACGATGAGGGATTTGTTTACCATTTCAATCATTTTCTTCAAAAGATTCCTGATCCAGAAAGACCTAGTCCAGAGATTCAACATCATATATTTATCTCTGCTCTGGACCCAAACATACAATTAATCCTCAAAAGAGACAAAGTGCATGGGATTAAGCAAGCTCAACTGGAAGTAGTGAAGGTTGAAGACAATTTTATCGTCGTAGGAAAATGGAAATTAGACTCAAAGGTGAGGCTTGAAGTGAATTGTAAGACATCTCCTAAGTTCCTATTTAGAGGTCATAGAGAGGCAAAATTACCTTGCCTGACTACTGAAAACATTAATTTAACAATTTTGGATAACATGCGGCAGCCTAGTAAGAGACATGATCAACATTGTAGTGATTAGGCCTTCAATTGATATTACTCTTTTGAAGTTGAATCTGATTCCAACTCATCCAATGATGATGAAGATGATGAAATACAGAAAAATTCATCGCTTTCTTCTCCTTTTCCTTCTGACAAGCTTTCCCTTTCTGAGACTGATTTGAGTAATTTGGCATCGACTTCTCTTTTTATTCCAGAATATGGAATTTTCCTCTTTGAAGAAGTTAAGAATAAGGAGCTATGCCTAAATTCGAAAAGGAATGATGATGTTAGAAAGGGAGAAGAATGGTTGACTCTTTCTAACCCTTTTTTTAGTTTTGATGGATTTGGAGTATGTGATAACTTTCTTTTCACAAATTTGATTGATGACCGATCCATGTATGAGAATGAATGTTGTTTGTTAAGGGCTGAGATTGATCACAAGCAAAGGTAGGATGGGGAAAATACTAGCCTCTTGTGAGAAGAAGATGAAATCTACTCCCAACTAGAAATGCCAGTTTTTGCTTTACACCAACCTATAGAAACAATTGCCCTCCATAAAAATAGCTAGACTCAAAGGTGACGTGATGAAGCCAAACAAAATATTGTTTATTGTGGTAATTTTTCCAGAGCTCAGGAAAATTTTGAGGAAGATAAGGTCGATGAAAGAGTTAGAGCTCAGAATGATATATCCGAATTGGAGATGCTTGGATTGACAATTTTTGATTGTGAGAGTTGGTTAGCAAAGAATGATTTAGCCCCGACAAAATGACAGCAAGAGGAATTTTTTGATGAAAAGTGGCTTTTTGGCAGACCATTGGTCTATAGACACATTCCCATCTACGTTAACATTGGGATATCATGGTTCCTAAATGCGTTTTAGAGATTGTACGAGAAGGTGAGCCTTTTTAGGAAGGGGTTATTCTTCTCCTAGCTGGTTAATGGGTTTGCATGATCACGCCTTTTCTTTCCTTTCTCTAGTAGGTTAGTCTTACCTTGTAAATAATGCAATTTTGGTGTGTTCATTTTTGGCTTTCTTCTTAGTGTCCTTGCTAACTCCGTGCCGAATGGATAGGAATTAGTCCCACATGCTAAGTTCTCTATGTCCTTTACAGTCCTTGTCCCTAGTTGGAGCCACTATTACCTATAAAGGGACCCTTAGTTTTTATATCAGGTAACTATGTTCTCTTTCCACCTAAGTCTGATACCTAGGCTAAGTTGGGCGGTCTTTTATTGTTTTTCCTGAAATTGGGCGGGGTTTTAGCATGTTCATCGAACCTATCATTCTACCACCCATGTTGTTTGTGTCTTGGACCCTGGCAGTGTTTACTTCCCACTTTCGAACTAGTCCTTTTGAGGTGGTCGTACGAACATTAATAACCCAGTTGATGAAGCTGTCATGTTTCAAAAACATGAAAAATTCACCCACAAGTTATACCTCGAGCGGTATTCTTTGGGTTGTCTCAAACTTAGGTGAGGTTTTATCAAGTTATGCGAACCATTTATTTTGCCACTCATAAGTTTGTGTAGTGATTAATGCAGTAACATTAAGCTTATCTATTTAACTCATGCATTATATAGAAAAGGAACCAACATTTCCAAGCATAATATGAACAGAAAAATAAAGAAGCCATGCATGTAAAGACACATTGATATAAAAAATGATATTTTATTAATATATAAAAACGTTTTTACATTGCTCTAGCACTACAAAAAATGTCTGGTTTGACTACAAAATTATGTTCGTGAAAAAAAGACAAAAGGGCGTTTATTTTAGGCACATAGAGCGAATATCAGAGTGTGAATGCCTTCAATAACAACTTGTAGGCGTTCGACTTGAGTTGGTTATAAAAGATTCTCGTGTGACTAGAGGAATTGTGCAAAAAGTCCCATGTCATTTCTTGCCACTCGTGTGCGCAGAAGAACCATGGCTTCCTCTAAAGTTTCATCCTGAAGAGCTAACACAATGTAGATGGTGTCAAATATCACTCTAGTTCGAGGATAGTGGTTGAGCCCATTGATTGCCACCTTGACGTGATGATGAAACTTAGGATTTACCAGGTGCTCCAGTTCTCTCACACCCCAGTCATGATGGCTAGAAGTCCTGACGACTATATAGATAAAGCACTCCAGCATAGTCATGTTGTGCACATGATCCTGGCTCAGAAATGCCTTGCCAAGGATTTTGCAAAGCACCTCCTCCTCCACTTCACTCTGCACTATGAATAATTTTTTCAGTTGGTCCGAGATGTGACTATACAATGGATTGTATTCGATCTCCTCTAGAATAATGTAGTCATTGGCTAAATTACCATCCCTCTGAGAGCTCGCCATGTTGGATGCAACTGATTGCAAAGGAAAGGTGACACTGGCTGAATTTATAGAGTTTTGGTTGGACATGGGTACATTCTCCTAAGCTTGATAAGATGTTGATTTGGTTCCCATTTATGACTGGCTTGCGCTGCTCTAAATTACAATTTCCCATTAGGCAGCTCACACGTGCCACCGCTTAATATTCCTATGCATTGCATTGATAGTTAGTTGTATGATTGGTCCTTTGGAGACTTTTGGTGGGATCATAATCAGTTTTCTTTGCCGATATTTATTCCTCTTCCAAATTCAAATGATTCCAACCATTTCTCCAAAGAAACGCTAGGAAGACAAGAAGTTACTGATTTAGTAATGGCTTTGGCACCCGTTTAGTGGCATTAGCTATGTTATAAATATTAGATTGTAAGGGATGAAAACTCTTTCTTCTCCTTTTTTTGATACACCTAGGGGTGTTATCAAGAAGGAATAAGCATTTATTGTATAATATAATGATTTATAATCTATGTGTTATGAATTTAATGATTTTGGAATGCTGATCTAGGAATTATGCGTTCAATGCATTTGTATCTTCTTTGAAAGATAAGCTATGTGTCTTCATTTATTATAGTCCGATCCATCTCTTGAATTAAATGATCATAAATTTTCAATCTTTGTATTGACAGTTTGTGGTTTTATTTATGCCATCCACGCTAGGCCCATATTTATGGACTAGTGTTCATCACCTTTCCTACTTTTTGGTTAAAAGCACACCCATTGTGTTAGAATAGGACAATTCATTTAAGATCTAGTGAGGGAGCTATACCTTGACAAAATTTACAGAAAATTCGCAAATATAATTTCGATCTTTTTAGATCTTATAGCAGATTTTATTTGGTGCCAAATCTAGTCCTGGAGTCATAGTTTAAATAATTTTGTTAAGAGACATTTCATTCGCTAACAAGGATGCAATGATGAAATGATGTAATTAATTGATGAACTCTCGTATGTAATGGACAATGGTAATGATGTTAATTCATGCTTTAGTTATTTTGATTAATATGGATGTTATTATATTATTGATGGAGTTTATTTATTGTGGTGATTTACATTTCATACTAGTTTCGTTAATGGGATTCTAGTAATGTAACCTTAGAACCTTAGAGGACATAGTGTAGATTACATGTTAACTTATATTCTGCAATCCTAGTATGTTGCACTTCAAAAAAAAATTATTCCATTTTTTATGTGTTGTAGAGTGTTGTCCTCTAGGGTTTTGTGGCGGGGCATTACACACTTTTACTACTATATATAATATAGAATAAGAAATACCTTGAATAGTGGGGATTCAATATAAATAGATCTCCCACTTTAATTCCTGGGATATAAATAGACAAGAACACACAAATTCATAGTATTAAACCAAGGTGCAGTCTCTAAGATAAGTATTAATGAAAATACAATGCTAAAGTATACTCATATTCTTATAAGTTAATTGATCATGGCCAATTAAATATTTATTAAGTTGAAAGAAAAAATTTAATTATATATTAAAAAGCTAAAAGATATGTACAAGAGGGCATAGCCCTTATTTATACAACCACAATAAACCTTGTGGAATTGTAACCAAAGGAGCATAATAATATTTTATAAATGAATGGATAAAGAGAGAGAGTGGGACAAATATCAAAGAATATATACAACATCTACTAGATAAACTTCAAATAATTCCATATCAATAGATAGGATGTTACACTCATGATTAATTAGGAACTTTGGTTGTAAACAAATAGAACCATGACGAATCCCTTTGTGCATGTGCCACCTATTGTCTCTAAGATTAGAGGTCCTTTATGATCTAATGGGGAATGAATCATAATTAACCATAGTGAACATCAATTCTTGGCTTACAATCAATGTTCATTTTGGATAGTAGGCCACATGCTAGACTTGAAGTAGTATGCACCACATTAGATGTGTATTGGTTGACCAAAAAAATTAAAAACACTTGGTATAAGATGAAAGAGTGTTGCAAAATGAAGATGGACTCCATGTGAAATTTCTTAAAATAGATAACTTTGTTGTATTTTGATAATGGGAAGGACTAACAAGCTCTAGAGTATTAAATATCACCTCAAAAGTAATGACTAGTGCAATCCAAAGGGTACCTACATGGAAAAGGCCTAATAAGTTCTCTAAACCACAAGGAATCATCCCAAAAAGGGGGAAATCATAGGGTTAGCCTAGGAGAAGATATTAGAGGATAAAGTGAAGAAGTCCATCATCATTGGATGTCTATAAAAGATCAAACACTAGTCCATCTAGGAAGATGTTAACATGGTCTAACCTTGAGAATCTCTAATGAGTTAAGAGGTGGGATACATTGTGACATAAGTATATTAGGGGAAGAATAAAACATATTGTTAGATGGATGATAAAGAACTCATAGGATTTATTCTATTGAGTTTCCACAAGTATGAAGAGTTGTGAGGTCAATCAACATGAGGAGGCAAGACCTAACATATAGTCTAGGCCCACAAGTGAAAAGAAACTTAAGAATTGATGAATATTAGTGTTAAAATATCTTCAAATAGACTTAATACTTGGATGAATTAAAGAAACAAGGGGCCAAAAATAATACCAATAATTTAGGATCCAAAAGAAAGCTTCCTTATACATCATTAAATCTATAACTTAATCATTAATTTATGTGTATTAAGGAAATGATCTAGGGGAGAGAATCTTGAGTAGCTAGAGAACCCCTATAGGGAGAGGGGTGGGGGTGGGACTGCCTAACTTATTTATTGGGTAAATTAATGAGGAAGCTTGACCTTTCAACAATAGGAATTTGATCAACTCGACTTGAAGGGTACCCTATGAATTTAAAAGGGATTTGAGTGTTTAAAGAAATATACTAAAAAATACCCAAGTAATCCATTTATGTTAGTATGGATAACTTGAAGGGAGTGTAATAGTAAAACACAATGCATTTGTGGTGACTCATAGGGGGATCTTACCTAAAATATGGAAAACCTAGAGCATTATACATTAGGGTTAGAGTAAAAAAAAAAGGATAGTATTTTATAGTTGTAGCTTCTTCAAGAGAAGATTTTTTTTTCTTGGGTAGATATTATGTTCATTTTTTGTGGACCAATTATGTCCATCACGCCATCAAGGGGGAAGCTTTAGTTGGTCTAAATTTCATGTTTAGAAATATTCTATGGGATAGGGGAGGTGATTTGACATAGTCATGGGTATTAACCTCATGTCCCCATGCGACTGCTTAGCTTATTTTGGCTAGCAGTCATTGCTCAACTTATTTAGGAGTTATTTGTGGAGCTGATGTCCCCATGCGGCTGCTTAGCTTATTTTGGCTAGCAGTCATTGCTCAACTTATTTAGAAGTTATTTGTGGAGCTGATGGCCCCATGAATGCTTAGTTTTTTGCTTATTTTTAAGTAGCTAGCTTAAATTTGTATTAATAGTATTAAAATAATAATTTGTACAATAAAAAATTTAGAAAAAGAAAAAAAAAATCAAATTTTAAAAAAGAAGGAAAGAAATTTGTGGAGCCACGTGGATTTTTAGAAATATGCAGTTGCTGCTTATTTCCAGCCCCCCCTCTTTTTCCACAGCTTATTTTCAATTCCTAAACAATAGTTGCTCCATTAAAATAGGAAAAGATTCCAAATTATCCTTTCCCAAAAATAAAATCTATGCATGGGAACACCCCTGCTGCTTAAATTTAAGCAAAAAATAGAGTTAAGCAGCCGCATGGGGACACGAGGTAATCTATGAAGAAAATCACCACATAATAAACATGAAGGGAAAGCAAACAAAAGAGAAATAACCATAGAGGGAAAACTAAATAGGTGATAAAAAATACCTTATTAGATGAAAATGATTTCAATTGGATATCCAATTTTTTTTTGGATTCTTCTTATTTAAGCTATCCAAGGATTTTAAGCTCATTATCAAGGTGAGGATACCTACGTGACCTCTAAAGAATGCGTATCCTTCTTCAAACATTACCAAAATAAATAAATTTAGGCTCTTGGATGGGGGGTAGATGCGTAGGCTAAGCTATATAACATGAGGACCAACTAACTACTTATAAAAGGAGCATGAAGCTAGGGATTGTTAGCTACTATCTTTATATGTGCACTAATTATTTAAGATGGCCTTGTCCAACAATAAATAACTGGATAAATTAATATCCCAACTGAGAAAAATGAGAGAAAAATAGGGATAAATTAATATCTCAACTAAAAAAATAGGGAAATATGAAATCTTATGGGAAAAAAATTGAGGGGACACTCATATTTATTTCTTGCTAAGCTAACAAAAGGCAAAAATATTTTGAATTTGTAGGATCATTTCTTCCTTCTCCTTGTGGAATGCTCACATACAAGATGGTCATTTCTTTAATGTGCATTGGATTATATCCATGATAATATATAAATAAGAAAATTAAGAATTTGAATGCACATGCTAGTGGATTTTAGGTATTAAGAAAAACCACTTTTAATTGTACTTTCCTTGTTATCAATATTAGTAGATCTATAAATGCACAAAAAATCTAAGTTAGTAGTGGTATTGATCCCAAATTGATTTTTTGTTATTATTAGCATTTACTTTTCATCATTTTTTTGATAGATGGAAGTTAGAAAATATATTTTTAGATAGCTAGAGTTGGTTAATTTCTACATAAAAATAATTTATGATGGTGGTTTTGATCAATATATTTGGAGAAAACAAAAATATTTATTAGAAAGAGGAATCACCCAAGTTGACCTCAAAAGATCTAAATTAAATAATAACTAAATATGTAAAATAATAAATAATATATTTATCATGATAACACATTGACCAAGGTGACTAGCACCTCCCATGCTAAGGAGATCAATCTTGACAACAAGATTGAAAAAATTAGAGAATTAAAAAAATACTTTCTAATGGTGATGTTGGTCCTTTCTTCTAAAATTGTTTGAGGGAAATTGATTGTAATGAAGTCTTTAACCTTGGAATTGTTAGACAAGTCTGGTAGAGTGGTTTATTTTTATGCATCATGGGTGATGAGTAATTTAGTCCTTAGTGATGTAAATACAATTATCAGAATAATCCCATGGAGGGTGGAAATATTTATGAATCTCTCGTTGGAAATTAGAAAGAAGTAATCCCTACTTTCTTGTGCCATCTAAAGAGTTTTTAGACACTCCATGGTGATATTTGTGTAGGTAATAACTTGGTAACTATAGGATTCCTCATAGTGATTTGTGATACCTTTAATACCTAAATATCACTACAAAACATTATGTAAAAATTTGGGCACTTCATTTATTTTCCATTTTCAAGTAGCATGCCACACTTGCAAAGTGGGAAGGAGACCAAAATCCCAATGAATTCTATAATTGAGGTCCTTCAATATCACAAATCATTGATACTTGATCATTGTAAATGTAGTAATAGTTTAATGTATGTTTATGTGAAGGTCACAAATAATTGGGAATATAGTCACAATACCCTCGAAGAGTTTACACTTTACTTCTACTAGCTCATGCTTTTTATAGAGTGTCTCTACTACTTGCTAGCTCCTTACATGCTCATTTCAAATTTCTACATGTTAGTTCATCTCTTAGGAATCAATGAATCGCTAAGAATTATTCAACAACTAATTTATGGGTAAAAGCACAAAGCCGTGTCACACTTTCAGCCAACTAAATAGTTCTGAGTGAAACATTTTCGGCTGGAAATGTTTTGACCGAATAGGTTTCGACCGAAACCATGTGGCCTATATGTGGCACACAGAGTTTCAACCAAATATGTTTTGCTTGAATCCAAAAAATATATTTTTTTCCCTTTGTCACTTTGAATTTGGCTTATTTTATATACGTGGTTTCGGTAGAAAGGGTTTCAGTTGAAACTATCTATGTGGCATCCTAGTTGGCAGCCAACTCAACTTTTTCAGAATTTTCTAGAACTTTCAACTTCAACTAAGTATTTCTTCAATCAGAATGATGTTTTAAGAAAAAAAATCCCTTTTGTAGAGCTCAGAGTGGTGAATCCAAATATGTATTTTTTTTAATATTTTGATTAGTTTTAATATATTTTATTTTTAAAATAATGCAAGTAGGTTGTTAAAGTTAAAAAAGAGGCTGATTAGAAATTAAAAAAATAGTAAAACATATTAATTTTTTTTGAAAAATATATGGTGCACTAGAGGAGAGAGTCCTCTTCAAAAGGTTATAATTTGTTTTTTGAAGATGATTAAAAAATAGACAATAGTTGACGTCCAATGAAAACTGTCAAATTCTAAAAAGCTTGAATTTTAAATGTTATTACGAGAAAAATATACATCAAAATTTCATTTTTTTTTTATGTACTAGATATTGAAGTCACCTATTTGAATAAAAAAATTAGGGGAAAATGAAGCTTTTTTTTTATTTGTTTCTTGACATCAAGTGAACATCACTTTTTCTTGAAATTTTCAGCATTCCAAAATTTGCTCTTAAAGTGATAAAAAAATTTAATCAAAAAAATTTAAAAAAAATCTAAAAAATTATAAGATTAAACTTTATCAATATTTATGTCTTTCGTTAGTTTACATCATTTGAAATTCAAAACATAAAAAACAATTTTATGTGGTTAAAGTTCAGATTTTTTTTTGCTATTGGTTGATTTCTTTATAAAGTGTGACATAGGTTTGTGCTTTTACCCTTACTACTCTTGGCATTAAGTTTCTCTTGCTAGATTAATTCAAATAGTCAAGTTTCCTTGGTGGTAATTAATTTTAGCTTTCATTTGATACCATCTAGTTTAAAATAAAACACTAGGTTGTCCTTTTGATGGAACTTTACTATACTTCCACGAGGAATGTCTAGGGAACCAACCCCAACTAACCAATCCTTGGGGTTCATGTCCTATGTTGATTAGGTTGGGATATAGACTATGTTCTCAAAATGCATGATCCATGAGCTCAAATAAAAAATAGATTAAAGCTAGGGAGTGGTACACCATGATGAATAAGATTTTTATCCACTATAAAAGATTACGAGTCCATTTAAGGGGAACTAAAATATTCTAAAACCTAAGAGAACAAGGTAATATTGGATTAAGAATTCAATGTGGACAAAGGATTCAATATTGGAGTAAGGGATAGTCTTGTAGAAGTATTAACTATGCATAAAAGAAAAAGGGTTTTCTTTAAAGGAATTAAATAAGAGGGTGTAAATGAGGGTTCATTTGACAAGAACTCATAATTTTTAACATCTCAAGTGGACACTACTGGACATTCATAATAGCCTATTGATGAGGAGTTTGGGAAGAAGAGGAGAGGACTAGAGCTTAGGGGAATGATATTTATCATTAAGAATAAAGAACTAGAGCTATTTGAAGGGATATCCTAAGAAAATAAATCTGGGGGGAGAGTGGTCTCAACTACTAGGAATGAATGAGAATGTGGGGCTTAATGGTAGACTCTAGGAAAACCTTGTCAAGAGAGACAACTTGGGGTATAATTGAACCTCAAGAACCTTAATATGGACGATTTTAGGTGTGGAAGACATTATATTTGGATTGAGAAGAGGTAAAATTATAGGGAGGATGGATGTATTCACATTTCCTATAAATAAATAAGTTGGATAGAGACTATAGTATTTACATGTTGCTATACTTACATTCCTATAACAGTTGTGGTATCCAACTAAGCTAAGTGAGTCTTTAGATATATAAACCTAATTTTTATTACAATATTATATGCTTGATTATATTGTCACTTATTTTTTTCTCATGCCCTTGGAATCTAGTTCATATCTCAAAGTTGGTTGCTAATCCTTTAGATTTATTAGATGTATCCTTATGGTTTTTAGGATTGGGTTGAGGTCATTGTTCCCAAGATTAAACTTATTGGAACATGGGATATATTCACTTGTATAGAGTCCCTATAGGAAGAGCCTTCTATAGAGTATATTGTGGGGAGTTGTGAGTTTTCAAGTTTTTTAGTATAATATATATGTTGACTTATATATGGTGATTCTATGGTAGTAAGTTGCAATATAGCATAATTTTTTTTACATGTTGTGGTTCTATAAAATCAACCACAAGTCATCTAGAAGAATAATTCACAAATGTATATAAATTTAGTATTTATTAGAAGAATGAACAATGATGCAAGAGCACTTGCAACACAACAAGAGTTCATATAGCATAATCTAAGAGTAGGATAATGTTTTAAAAGATGACATAAGATACCAAATATAGTTAGAAATAGAGTTATGTTTTTTTTATTTACCAAAAGCAAGGAACTAGTAGTGGTGATTATACTAGACACATGTATGCATATTAATAGTGTTAAGGTTGTAACTATTAATTCAAGTGTGTAGCAGTGAAAAAGTATGCAAGGAAAGTATCCATATATAGACTTCACACTTGGTAATTCATATGGTATGTTGAAATCATGTTATGGTTTTATTATAGTTCTATGACTCTTGGTATTCAATAGGTTGGTTGGATAGTTATAGGGCCAATATTCTCATGTGAACATTGATATGTGTCATATGAATACATTGAGGTTATAAGGTTATAATACACATAAGCTATATTATACATTGTTGATGTGTGAGTAGAGCCTTTGTAAAATAATTATGATGTAGATTGAGACTCTATAAAAGTTTTAAGACCTTGTTGTATTGATTCCTTGTTGGTTCTAAATAATTTGACTAAGAATATCTTTTGGTGGTGTGTTTTCTCCCCAAAATGTTTTCCATGTAAATATTTGTGTCTTACATAAGAATAAATAGGAATCAAGATGGATGAAGAGGATAACTATATTGTATTTCTTTGTTCCTTACTTGATTCATGGGAAAACCCGATTATGTTTATGTTATCCATGATTTTGACCTCATTTTTTTAATGTTTCATGTTAATTAAAACATGTGTCATCAAATTGATTTCTTTAAAGTCATGCTAGTCTTCCAAGTTGGATATCAAGATTCTTTGTCACCTCAACTTGGATGAATCAAACACATTAATGTTTGAGTTAATAAGTTTGGCTCATAAACACTTATTTAAAATGTTGAATCACTTCTCAAGTTAGACTCATCAATTTTAAACCATAGTTGCAAGTGATTTAAAGTCAAATTTTGTCTCCTCAAAATGTCACAAATTCATTTAAACCAAGTCATAAAATACTATCAACCTAGTGATTCATGTTAAGGCAATTGAATATTTAATCAAATCTTATTGGTAGCAATAAACATTTTAATGCACTTTGATAGTGATAGAGCCTTAAGATATATTTTAGAATTTTTATTTGCTTCATAGTTCATAGTTTTATAAAGGCATAAAATGGATGAAAAAGTTATTAACATATTTATAAGGGATCTTAGAGGTTGGGACACATTAATTTTAGGGTTATTTAAAGTTTGGATGTACTTATAATCAATTCAAGCAAGTGTGATATTTTAGTTTTAAAAAGTGGTCACAAGGTTTATCATAGAATATAAATTCTTCCCAAAATTTTGATAATTAATCTACAACAATGATTTAATTGATTGTTGTTGATTGAGAATCGAATAATATGCATATATAAACTTGCATTGATGGATACACAAGTGGAGTCACATAATTATAATTCAGTTTTTAATTCACCTTTCAAAATCTGAATTTGTATTTTCATAATCTCACATGGTCATAGATTTACTTTCAAGTTTTTCTTTGTTAATTTCAAAAAAAATTAATTGGATCAATTAAATTTTTTGATGGGAAAGGATTCGACGTTTTAAGTATAATTTATCTTGGAAATAAAATTTTAAAGTGCTTGCATGAAATCATTAACTTAAGTTTGGAAGTTTCTGCATACATTTTTAGGTTGCAAAGATGATGATATGTAAGTTCATAATTTTAAATATTTGACATTTTATTTTAAAATAAAAGAAATGCAATTTTTTTACATATCATTAATATCCATGAAACTACTACTGATTTCCAACAAAAATAAAATGAGAGGCTATAAGTTTATTTTATAAGACAAATGTGAGTGTAGGATCAATGCATAGTAATCAAAATTTATGGAATTCACACTTGCTTCCGCATCCTATAGTTTCACAAAAAAAAGATAAAATTTGAACTCACAAAGTTGGCATGTAAGCAATTAGGAAACTTATGAGTTACGATCCCAGTTCCAATTCATATAATCTTAAAAGGTATTAAAATGGGATAGATTTTCTTTTATAAAGGAAAATGGGGAGTCCTATAACTCTAATGAACATCAAAAAAGTAAAAAAAATTGTAAAGTGCATATAACATCACACCTCCCATATATGATAGAAACAAAAGGACAAAGTTAATATTTATTTGTTTAATTGTATAATGTAACTACATACTTGCAATATTATGTGTTGCAAAGGAGAATCCACTCCCAAAAAATAATCTACCCCATGGTCTCCATTCCTACAACCTTAATGGCCATGCCATGAGTAGGAGTATTGGATCAAGGAAATGTACATAATGGATTTGTTTAAGAGATATTAGAAAATTTCAAGCAAATTGTCATGACCTTACTTTTTTATATCATTTAAAAACTATCTTGTACCTTATAAATAAATAAGCAACTATTGAATTATTTTTATATTTGTATTATTATGTAAAATAACTAATTTCGTATATAATTATCCCAATCTCTAATTATTAATTTTACTAATAAATTTTAATAATATTAAAATAAATAAATAAGTAATTTAAAAAAACTAATTATGAAATTTGTTAATATAAAATAAATATTAAAATTAACAAAGATTAAAATAAATGTTAAAATTTTTACCTAAGGATTATCATAAAGGTTAAAATTTGAATTAATAATAAACATGTAAAAGTAATGATGTCACTATTTTTTATTAAGCAGGGATTTTGAAAGGGCCCTGATCCCTTTTACAACAAGAAATATTTAGTAATAAGTCCAACAAGGATGAAATAGCAACAAGAAACAACTCTCGTTGCCAATAAACAACTAAGTAGAACAAGCAACAATGCCAATAGAACGAGCCAAAAGGCCACTCTCAAAGCTACAAAACAACAACCAACAACAACAACCACCCCAAGGGTGGAAAAACTAGACAAACATCAAACCATTACAATCAGGTTTAAATGTGTCCAAGACCCAATCACCCTTCAAAAAAAGCCTCATGGCCAACAATATATGCTATTAATCCATCCATCAAACTATAAACACAACAACCTTTAATAACATCCACCCCAAGGTGGCCAAAATAGCCTCCAGAACGCAACAAACCACCCAATCAATGTTAGTAGCAGTGAGCCAGAATAAAGAGGGCGACCAACATAACACGCTAGCAAGTCATCCATTGAGTTGTAAAAATAGTAGCCCTTAAGAATGACCACCCCAAAGGTGGTTAAGACAACTCAAACTTCAAGGAATCCATGTAACAACACCTCCCAAACAATAATTCCTTTAAAACAGTAGCCCCTATATATTCATAGGTCCAACACATCCAAATTCCCCATCATAATAAAGGAGTGAGGAGAAAAAGCTAACCTAAAACACCACTCTTCCCAACACACCAACTCAAAACTGCTCCCCTCTATAGGAGAGGATGAGATGAGAATCAAAACTACAAGAGCCACCATTCTCTTGCACATTTCGCCTCCACCTCAAAAGGAACCAACAAAAAAAAAAGGGACAACCCACCACAACTACAACATCTATCTCCACCTTAGTAGGAGTAGTCTCCACCTCCATAGAAGACCCCAAATATAGAACCCAACAACAAGCCGACACTTTGGTAGAAAGAAAAATCACCTCATCCTTTAGCACCATGAGCTTCAGACACATGAAGGAAGCTATTTGGAGCAACTCAGCCAACAAAATCTCATGAGAAGTAGCAAACTCCAAAGAGAAAGCACACCCCAATAGATTTTGGGCCTTTGAAATGAACTTTGAATGAAGCCCCAACAAAACCAAAATGTGTGAAACCAGGGATTCCACAACACCCTTAAATATCAACAACACCCCATCCACAAATTGAAAAAGCAAACCATCAAAGGTCAACTTATCCAAAAAATCTTTAGGGACAACTCCTACAAGAGCCAAAACCACCACTGCCATAGAGAAATCCACCAAAAAGGTCAAACTAGAGACTAAAACCAAATTCACAACAGATACATCAAATACAACATAAGAAAGAGAGTGTTGCTTCAAAATGCTTGAGTAGAAGGACAAGACACCCAATTGCAAAAAGAGAAGCATAACACCAAATAACCACAAACCATAGCTAAACCAAAGTACCCAACAAGGATTTGGAGAACATGAGAGAGGGTTTGTAGGGTAGAACAAGGCCTCAACCACCTAGCAAAAGAGAAAGAAAGAGAAAAAGCTTGCACTAGAAAGGAGAATCTCCCAGCTGAAACAAAGCCCATGTTGAGAAAAATCGACAATCACAGAGGCAAAAAACCAACCATAGAGCAAGTAACAGATGCAAGGACCAAGGAAAAGACACCCCCACAACATTGAGGAAGAGAAAAACATGGGATGCCAACACCAAGCCAAGAACCGTCCACCATAACCATGACCAAGATCACATTCAGACCAACTCCTGACCCAACACAAACAAGGTCAAACAAGCAGTCTGGCTCAAAGAAAGACCATAATTGAGGCAAGAGAAACACAAAAGGTGGATATATCTCTATCCATAGAAAAAACACCAAACAACCCACTCCACATTCCCCAAAAGGCACCCAAGGAAGGCTAGACACCACGAGAATCCACTGGCCATCAAGTAGAACCGACCCGAAGATGAGGGATCAACCATTCACAAATCTATACTCAGAAGCAATCGACACCTCCACGAGACTAGGGATTTTCCAAAAACTTGATCCCACTGCAGCTAGCCACAACCACCAAACCTCCAACGATGGAAGGAATTTGTCTTCGTCATCTTCATCATCCACATCAGCGTCACCATCCTCAACATCCTTAGGGGAATTCAAAAACTTGACCCCACCCATTTCATGATGTCATTGTTGAAGAAGTGAAATGAAATAAATAAAATGTGTTTCCATAACTTTCCCTCAAGAACCTTAGTACTTTACGTGACAACACTTCTTATAGGGAAATCAAATTTACTTTAACGTGGCAGTTTTAATCAGAAAGGTAGGTAAAATCAAATTTATTTCTATTATTTTTGATGGTCCACCGCTCGAGATCACCGCGGAAGTAAACTGCCTTTATTTTTTTGAGAAGTTATTTAAGCAACTAAAAAAATTGTGAGGTAAGGGAGACCAAAACATTGACAGAAGAAGAGTTAGAAAAGAAGGGGAGGACATACCAAATAGGAGGGGGCATGAGCATAAGACCAAGCAAAATATAACGCAATAAGGTACTCCTCATTTTGCTCTATGAAATTCTTTCTCTCAAAAATCCAGATTTTTTTATATATAATTAGGTCATTTATCCGGAATAAATAATTTTTTCATATGATTAATGTTAATTAGAATGTGTGACTATTTACTTTGTACCCATTTTTCCATGCTTGGCACATAAGTTGGTAAAACCAAAGTTGTTAGTTAATAGTTCACATACATATGATATGTAGGGCAATAATTCCTGAAGTTTAAATAGATTAAATTCGATGCCCACCTTCCTTTCTTTGTTTTTACATTTTCAATAATCTTTACAAACAATATATAGAGCTATTCATAGGCAATTGCTAGTTTTTTAGATTGCAATTTTTAATGTAACGCCCCGCCACACAACCCTAAAGGATGTTGCAAACAACTACTTAAATAGGCTAATTTTTTTTTTTAAGTACAATTAATATAAAAGTTTGCTTCCCAATGCAACCATCCCCTAAGGTTACAAGACTGAGATTACTTAACCCACAACAACATAAGTAAAAACCAAAACATTAATCAACTCAAGATAATAAGGACGCATACATTCCAAACAAGATAAATACATAAAAGCACACTAGATAACTTCCAATCTCATTTATCCATAATTAAATATTACAATTACAACTCTCATTCCCTGAATGAGGCAAGTCCAATAAATAGGATTACAATTACAAAATCCACCTCGATAACAAGATGGGTAAATAATACAAGATCTACTGTAATAGAATAAACCAAGAACTGATACTGAAACCAACGAGCTCTCCAACTGGAAGTCTCATCCACATGAACATGAAGATAGAACCCAACGGATTAAGATGCACGCCACCCAACCAAGTGGAACCCAAATGCCCACCCCCCATGCTAGGAGATAGTAACAAGGAATCCTAGCCAAGACCATCTACCTCTACACACAGGCTAAATCACCACTGAACCAAACTGACACATCCAATCACATGTACCACACAAGCACATCACAAGTACAACTCAAGTACCACATAAGTACAACTCAAGTACCATGTAAGTACAACATAAGTACTACTCAAGAGTATCAAGAGTACCACACAAGTACAACTCTACATGGTCACATTGCTTCCAGAAATAAAACATAACAAGTATGTTACAAAATCCATACACATAATAATCGAATACCAACTATAGTCAGATCAGGTAAACCATACCCACAAGATCGAATACCAACTATGGCCACATTAGGTATGTTAAGGAAACCATACCCACAAAATCAAGAACCAACTGTTGTCCTAGACAGAGTGTCATCACATAGTTTGTCATGGGTTATCCTCTGGGATCCTTCTTAGGCTCCGACCCCCACAAGAAAAGGTTATCCTGGTGACCTTTACCGAATCCCGACCCCCATACACTCTCATGCGGAATCAAATACCTTTCGTACAAACAAGATAGATGACCTTGCCATTCCAGGCCTTCCCACTCATCCCAAGTCTAAACGAGCCCTTGTGTCTATGAGTGAGGCACAATTATCTTGATTAGTGAGAAGTACCACCTAATCTTCTAAGTTTTTTTTAGTTATCACTTGATTAAACCACCTCCGTAAGTTACCCAGTTTACCTCTTTCGTGCTCTGGCCCCTACGGAAGCCACTCTTCTACTTGACAACACACATACGATCCAAACACCAAGGGTACCAAAGTGCAACAACCAAGATTACATGACCACTCCTTTCTCAGGAGGTGACATAAGATAAACTCATCTCCAAACACTGGAGGTAACAACAATAACCAACCACTCCTTACAAGGAGGCATAAATCACATAACCAACTCCTTTCATAGGAGGCACACGAATATCCCCGTTCCAAGAAATCGGGTAAACACTGACCATACACCATGCACTACCCAAGGGAATTAACACACATTCAACATCACAAGATGACAACCCCCAACCTCTAGGCTCTTCTGGAAGACTTACAGATTTAAGACACTTGACCCATTTCCCCAAACATGAACATAGAAGAAATAATCACATAAAGCATATGCGAGGAAATAACTAATTTTGGATATATTAAATCCATTCCCTGAATTAACATTCAGTAATCTATTGCATTTAAATAAACAGATTCACAATATGTCTTTTCAGACATGAGAGAAATTAAAACTCAATATTTAATTCCCTAATAGCTTTTAAATAATCATAAAATAAATATTTACTTATGCAATTCATAAAATAACCTTTTAAAAATAACTTTCTGTCCTTACAAAATAAATGTTTTCTCAAAAGACGACTAATCTTGCTATTAAAACATATTACTTTTAGATCCAAGGCATATCGTTTTAAACTAAATAACTGTTCCTTCTACTCGACATAACCATTTTAAAATACTTAACTCATCTTAATAAATATGTTATTTAAAATCAAAATTACTGTTTTCATCAAAATATATCATTTTAAAAAGACTTCATTAATTCAACTATAACATGTTAATTAAAAATTCTCCAATTAAATTTAAAACATACCAATATTTAAATCCCCAACTCATTATATATATATATTTAAATAATTAAATCATCATTTAAATATATTTAAGTATTTAAATCATCATTTAAAGTAATTATTAAACCATGCCATTATTTGAATCAACAGTTTAATATAAATATTTAAATCATCATTTAAACATTTAAAATTTCCCCAATTTCATTTAAAACATTTAAAATTCCTCCATTACCTTTAAATATACCATTATAAGAAAAACAATAAATATATATATATATTTAATATGTAAACTTTAAAATTTTAATATTAAATATTTAATATTATAAAATATTATTTTTAAATATTTTAATATTTTAATATTATAAATTATAATATATAAAATATTTTCTTTCAAAATTTCACAAGGTACACCTTCACTCACACATTCCAAGACATCATAATTCACTTAAAACTTTCAAAATTTACCAACTTTTTAAATGGCCAATAACCAAAAAATTCTTCAAAACACCATTAAAATAGCTTGAAATTTCTTCAAATTTTAAATTTCAAAAACCAAAAATTCTAGCAATACTTGGTTCTAACTCGAAAATTAATAGGGATAATTCTATCCCCGCATTAAAATTCATCATAAAACATGCACAATTTCAATTTTTCTAATTTTATTTTACATTGGAAAACCATAAATTCCCAAAAACTCCATTGATGAAAAGCTTCAAATTTTAAAGTTTCAATTTCAATTTTCTAAAAATACCCTTTGGCTCTAAATATGCCCAATAACACACTTTTAATGTCAATTTCACTTTTCAATGATTTTGAAAAAAAATTGCCATGATGAGGGCACAAATTGACATTTTCCAAAAAAATCACAAAACAATTTAAATGAACTAATTTTGCTCAATTTGAAATCTAAATGGGAAGTCCTATGCTCCCTTAAGGGTGAGCATGACCTCTAAATGACAAAACACAATCAAAGGGAGAAGAAAAAATGAACTTACCTCAATTTTGTTGCCACACACAATCACACAAAGCTTGGAAAACACAAAGACAGATGAAGAATCCAGACACCCGAGCAATCCTCCACCCATTCCTATCCAATCCAAAACAAATCCCATCTCTTTCCATCCACAAATGCATCCAATTCCAATTTTTAAAGAAAATGACAAGGAGAGGGTTTTAGAGCAAAAATCCTCCAAAATGAACAACTTTTCTTTTTTTTTTAAACACAAAACAAAAAATATATTAATATCTCTAATTTCAATTTCAAAATATCTATTAATTTCCAAAATGAATAACTTAATTCAAATCAACACAATTAATTTAATTAATCAATAAAATAAATCTAATCCAAGATTAAATTATTTTATTAATTAAATTAAATTAATTAATAAATTAAATAACATTTTTCACATTATAACAGATTAATTTAATCAACAACTTAAATACATAAAGTCATTTAATTACCCTTTTCAACTTGCAATTAAATAAAATCCTGACAATTTAAACAGTATTAAAACAACTGAACCAGACTAAAACCGATGACACACTTATGACTAGGGTGATGACTTGACATGGGAAACCTAGCTACTATCTCCCAATCGAATACCGTTGGGCATTGGACATGCTCAAACCTGTGAAACCAGGTGGAGTCGATGTCCTGTACCTGTCAACCTGAAAATCAAGTAACAACAACATATAATATGAACAACATAAAATACACACCGTGAAGAGGAAATCTCGGGATCGCAGGGCGCTCGCAAGCGAGTGATGCAATCTCGTCCCCTTCACCAATACAGTCTTACTAACTGACGAATCTAACATCATTAATATGATCAAAAGCATAAACATCATTAATTCAATTATCCACTATGCTAATCCAAAGCATGACATAATGATAACATCAGGACCAAATACCATCACAACAAAATATCACACCAAATCATGATAAATATAGAGATTAACAGTAACCGAGTTCCATAGACAAGGTACTAACAGAAAACAAGACATAACCAAACAAAACACTGTTCGATGAAAAGAGCCAAAACGGAGGGGTCTTACATTTAAAATCATGATTAGAATTAAAATTTGACAATAATAATCAATACACAATTTAGTGAGAAACCTGGGTACAACAAATAGATTTAAGATGCCTACCATTATGTTAACAAGCCTAAATCTTCTTGTTTTAAAACAACCGCATCTTTAACCAAAAAGGTTTGATTTGCAACATTCAAGTTTTTTAATTATTTTTTTAATATATCAAATAGTAATTATTATTGCTAGTTGTTATTTTTTTCAATAGTTTGAAACATAAATAATTTTCTTTTGTTATGTGTTGCAAGCACACTTAATCTTCATACTTGGGTTATAACCTTTCGATCAATATATATATACTTTTATAATCTATAATTGGGTAGTTTGGCCTATGAGTTAAGTTGCTTTGTCCATGTTTTTCCATGCTTGGCAACCATTGTTTCTCTTATGACAACAAAGAGAATAGGTAAATATTAATTAAATAAAGTTGCTGCAAACTATCATAAATAAAATAAATTCTAGTAATTTAAAATATGCCTAGTTTTAGAAGAACAACTAAACTATTGATTTTACAGTTGAAATAGATGTTAACTTTCCTATAGTTTTAAAAATCAAGTTAATGATCAACCCAATATAAGTAATTGTAAGGTTTATTTTAGGTAATAAAAATAGTATGTGAAACTAACAGTATCTAAATTAAGGAGCAGTGGATTTTATGATTAAATCAATAACTATTTTATTAATAATCATAACACAAATAGTCATACACTCTTAATATAAATATACATAGGAATATATTTAGTGTTAGTGTTCTCATATAAGTGTGCACCCTTTGCTAAGTTGATTAAATCACGCAGCCACCTCGTGAAACATGGGATGATCTCCTTGAGTGTGGGCTCAAATTATGGAGATCAACCTCCAGAGAGGGCTGGTTCCCTTGGAACTTCACCTAATTTAAGCTACCTATTGCTTTGTTGAGGGAAAGAGTAAGAGATAACTTGAAAATGGACCTATTTCTTTCTAAGGTGGTGCACAAAATGATTTTTTTAAAGTCTATACTGCTATTTGGACTCAAAATAATCTATAATCTAAACTCAACACATACACAACTCAGTATTCTATACGTCTTTACAAAAGTGTTCCATAACAAGGCTTGGTATGTTAAAAATAGCATTTAGAAGGAGCTATACATGCTATCACAAAATAAAATCTAATCTTAACTAGTTAACACAAGTTATGACCTATAAAAATGCATACTTTCTACTCAAGGGAAGGAAAATAGGACAAAAATCAAGGGAAAGATATCACCACAAGATTACTCATCAATTATCTAAAAGATTTACACAATAAACAATAAATGAGAAGGTAAAAATAACTTCCTTTATTGATCAAAAGTGTTACATACAACTGTGTACAAGCTTGAAAATTGAGTTACAATATTGTCCTAGCTTGAAAGAACTCAAGAAAATTTTATAATACATCTAAGAGAAAAAAACTAGTAAAAATACTGCCATAGGCTAGATGATAGGAACATGTGTTTTTTGAGTCAAACTTTCCTTGGGCATACAAAACTGAAAAGCCTATTTTGTAGCCCCTAAAACTACTCAAAAAAGGTTCTTGAGTGAAGAAAAAGTCTTCCCTTGACCTCTTCTACTATCAAGGCTCATAAAGCAGCTTCTAGATGCTTGGAAAAGCTTCAAACTTGGTTGAAACTTCCTCCTACATTCCCTCCATATGTTTGCACAACTCAAAAAACTGCCCTATATGCTCAACTACCCATAAATGCATAGAAAGAGGTCATGAAATAGTCACAATGTCAAAGAGGATGTAGGAGATTATTTGAGATTCTTCTACTTCACTATCTTCTTTGAAGGACTACCACTTGTTCATTCTTATCACTGCATCCACTATCATGCAACAAGACTGCCTTCCTTCATTGTTAAGGATTCATGGCCATTGTGTTTGTCATATCCTTTTTTCATTCATGATTGTGCAACATCTATTTTGTCTATGCTTTATCTTCAAACTAATCTCCATAGGCTATGATGTCCCCTTATATTTCATCATTATTGTGTTGGTGCTGGACTAGAATAGGCCTAGGTCTATCCTCCATGCTCCCATATCTTTGTTACTTGGCATCATTGATGAATTCACGCTTTTCAAGATAGACCTGTAGCTTACTCTACTCTTTTCTCTTCATTCAATAAGACTGTCACTGATAAAATCTTGATGACTATCCTCTAGTCCAACTTCTTCCATCATGCGCAAGTTGAAAGCATTGCCCACCATTAATTGGCACAAGCAATCTAGTAAAATACTACACTAGGATTCCTCTTGGCCAATGTTGGCTATCTTGAAATTATATATACACCATGCAATGCACATGAATGCACATACACTACTTATAGGACTATTTTAATTTTGAAAGCCTCTTTCAATTTATTGAGCATTCCCACATTAACACAACTGCCATTTTGTATTTAGACCCCATATGCTAACAATCATGCTCTTATCTGTGAACTGCCCTCTTCTTCTTTGGTATTCATCATCTCTCAAAGACTATCTGTTATGGGCTATGTCCCATCAAGCTATTTCTCTAAGAAATATGATAGAAATTTTCCACTCTATCTTGATACACTGTCAAATTTCCACTTACAATAATTTGCAACTTAATAAACCTTGTCATTGATTCCTTCATATTCTTCTAGAACTTTCCCTTGGTATGCCTTTACAAAAAAGGACCGATGGGATTGCATAGTATCAAGGTATCCTGAACAAGTATTCCAATACTATAGAAATTTGCATCAAACAAGTTAAACCCTACCAAAATCTATACTGATTATGCTCCAAAACACCAACTATCTCACTTGAAGATTATAATTTGATGGTTATTTCTTTCAAATCCTTAACTTTCTCTATAAATTTCTATGGTGTTCTCTCCAATGGAGAATACTTAAGTAGTACAAGTGCTTTTTCATCTCCTTTTACTATGGTTGTACCCTTCCTAAGCTTCCATATTTTGCATACCTCAAAAGACATTCCTTTTTTTCACCACCTCAATCTTTTTGATCTACTCACACAATTTTGAAAAAACTAGGGACAAGTGCCTCATCATTGCTCACTACCTTTTCTGTGATTTCATGGAACCTCATGAGATCCTCCTCTCACTATTTCATGAATTATAATATTGTTGCAAAACCCGTGTCCATCCTCCCACCTGACTTCCCTCATGGTTGTTCACCTCATGAAATTATGTTGCTTATGAGTGGACCAACTACCCTATTATATTTTTCGTCTAACAAATCCTTTATGAATAAGTGATAACCTTGGCAACAGTGCTTTCAACAAATCTACCTTTTACCATTGTAAAATACTTTCCCTTGAGAAAATTTGTCTCCATAACTAAATTTTATTCTATCAAGAAAAACACAACATAACATAGTCCATGGTTTACAATATTTATGAAAAAAAATAAGAGAAACTAACTATAGAAGAAGCCTTGAACTGTTCCTACATATTTTCTAGTTCACATTCTCTTTGTGCAATATCTTTAGGCTACTCAACAACTCTCCATCTAACAAATTTTAATCTTAGATCCTCTCATTCACAACTTTGATGAGACCAAAGTCATTGTTTCTTCCAAAGTCTTACTGTGTTCTTGTTCTTTAGAAACTTTACTCCTAAAGTAAATTAGCTTTTGACTGTTTTCATCCATTCATTTCATTTTTTTACAACCACTTAATGATATGACCTCATCTCATATCTCAACCTTACTTTCCTTTTAGCTTATGTACTGACATTGTAGTTTCCATTACTATCATGTTCTTTTAACAATTTATCTTACCCATGCTTACCATACCAATATTCATGATTTTGGTGTTCACTCACACATAGGAGTTTTAAAGAGAAGTTTGATAGTGTTACTTTTATTCTTATGCTTTGTCTCCTAAACCTCTATCTTTCATGTCACGAGATTTATCTCTTTCTTATTCCTTGTGATCCATCATTCACCATGCAACTTATTTGTCTCCAAGATCACTTCACTTTACTTTTACAATTGTCAACACAATATCTTCCAACTTTGTCTCTTGTCACATGTTTACAAAAGGACTATCATATATCTTTACTATACTATGCATATTATGACTTACCATTATCATTCCAATGTTGAGTGTTATCTCTTCAATTCCTTTTAATGAGTTTTTCATTATCCACTGTCATACAATCCTCAGAACCATAATAGGTATTGACTATCAATAAGGACCCATAATAATTTAGATTTCTTTTGAAGGCACACATATCACAATCATACTCCTTAGGTCATAGTCATTGACCTCATAGTCCATACATTTTCACAGCCCATTCATTTCAAATCATAGTCCTTGCATTTCAAATCACATGCCTTAGGAATATCAACAAGATTATTGTCCTTCTTCACTTTCCTATATAGCTCTTTATTCTTGTGCCTTCATTAACTTAGGACTGCTCACTTGTGCTTTGATGTAAATTTTCTTCGCATTATGGAGTATGGTCTTTTATGATTTAGGACCCTCACTCAAGTCTTGATGATATGCCATTTTTCATACATATCTACTAGGGCATTCACAACTACACCTTTTGATATTTATAACTTCTAAACCCCTAAAAGGTTCCTGCAGACTTGCTCACTTGTTTAGCTGTCATGTCCTCATTTGGAATGACCTTTCTTTACTAGGGGATTGTATTTTATGCTCATCATAATAGCTTGGGTCTATGTGTGTGTCTCTTCCACTGGCATAGATGAATCATTGTTAGTATAGTTAGACAAAAAATTCTCTTCCTGAAGTTGTATTTGTATGTTTATATAACTATTCAGCATGCATCAAAAGAGATATACCAACATGATAATACCAAGAAATGGACAAAGAATAAGCATGAGAAATCTAAAAATCAAAAGAGATATTTTATTAGTCTTGTTTTCTAACCCATCAAAAGGGGACTACAAAATTGTAAGATATCTCATATGAGTTCTTCTAGGATATGAACTTACAATTTAAGAAAACAATGCTCTTGAGAAACATTCTATTTATTTTTAAGATGGAAATTAAAAAAAAAACTTAGAAAGAAAATTTATGGTATCTAAGGAGGAAATTCCAATTAAGGGTCAAACCTTTAGTTTAACTTAAGCTTGGTAAATATAATAAGCTATGAACATCAAGAGCATTTCCAAACCTTATTTAGTAAGATTATATATTTGTCCTATGTTCTCACCTCGCCTTTCAATGGACCTTGGTGATGAGAAACATAAATTCAATCTTTTAAAGAAAATAAAATAGAATATAATAATAATAGGATCTTAAATAAAACACACAAAAAACATTTACACACCATATGCTCTCACCTCTCCATAAAATGGATCTTGGTGATTAGAAAATGATGAATGTAAATAAAATAAGTATTTTTTAATATATATATATATATATGGAGCCTTTTAACCCAAATTGTATAATAGGTAAACAAGAAAGATTCAATCAAACAACTCATACATCAAAACCCCTTAGGGTGTTCTAAGTAGTAGCTCTTAGAAATTTCATCTCTACTTCATTTGAGTGGGTGGCAACTGATGAAAAACTATTCGGTGAATTGGACCTTGAAAAGGGTTGCATACCCACTTGCATAACTACATAAACATAACATAACTAAAACTACATATTCATCACACATATCAAATCCTGATGTACCTTGATCCCATGGATACAGGGAATGTAGGCAGTCTAGATGATGAATTATGTCTCCAAAACTCAGGTACAAAGGATATAGGTGTTTCCATAACTTTCTTTGCGAATAAGAAATGAAATTTACAATCAAAAGATAATTAAGAAAGTTAAGAAAATAGTCTCTAATATTCAGAAGAATCCCCAAGTTGGATTAGTCATTTACTTGTTCAGTTGCTTGAAATCCAAGGGAGAGTACAAGCCCTTTAATGTTTGAAACTTACGAAGATCCTCAGTACAATAATATGAGCATATTATTATGTATCCTATAGGTGACTCAGGAAATGATTGGTCCTGATGGATCTAAGACTCTCGCTAGAGAAAATTTATTGTTACTTGTCCTATAATCTCACATGGCTATTATGTTTTCCTATCTCGTATTGGATAGAGGTATGGTTTGTTTGACCACTCTTTAAGCCTACATGGCTATTAATTTATTTTCCTATCTTTTATTGGATAGAGGTATGGTCTTTCAAACCACTTATATGCCTAAGGAAAAAAGAGCCTATATTGATTGTGATTTTATTGTCCCAGTCAGACATTTGAGCTTGAATTGGCTATTTCAGTTATTGAATACTTAGATTGACTTAAAGATATTAACCTGTTATCAAAAAAAAATTAAAGTAAAGAGGAAGAAATAAAGAAATAAATTAAAGCATCTTAAACCTAAAAGAAAGAAAAAAATCATAGAGACCTACTTGGGTCTTTACATGTGGTATCAGAGCATATGGATCAAACACTAGGCCTGAAGGTCTACTATTTTGAATACACCATAAAATTTGGTATGAAGATATAGAATAGTATGGTATTACATAATCTTCATGTGATCTAACAATCGTATAGCTTGTTGTTTCAGTCAAGATGAACTCAAAGAAAAAAGTATCTCGAGCTTCTAAAAACTACTTGTGTGAATAAATGCACCACTGATGTAAATAAGTATCTGAAAGGATAAAGTATCTTGAGTTTGTAAAAATTAATTGTGTGAATAAATTTACCATTGATGTAAATAAGTATTTGAAAGGATAAAGTATATTAAGTTTGTAAAATTACTTGTGTGAATAAATGTTCATTTGTCGAATTTTCAAAACTAGAAATGTTGTATTTGATTTCCATGCAAAAACACTCAACTATTTAAAGAATTGATTTCGGATCTATTTATTTTTTAGAATTAAATATGGTTAGAACTAAGAACCCTCATGGAAGGAAATCAACTAACCAAACATAGAATCAGGACCCAATTGGAAACACTAATGATATCATAGAAGCAGTCATTAATTTATTAACAAAATAGAGAGAAAAACTCAATGAATTGGAGCAGTCTGTAAAAGAATTGAAGGAAAGATAGGGAAATTTGGAAAAAAATTGGATCTTCTAGAAGAAAATACAACCAACGACCCTCCTATGATCAAGATGATAATAATCCGCTAGTTAATGAGCCAATGAACAAGTCAGACCAAGGTAAAACCACTTTGGACCTATCTAGAGACCTTAAGAAGATCACTCCCCTAAAATTTGATGAAAAACGAGCTGGGAATGGAGGTGAAGGGTGGCTTACAAAAATGGAAAAGTATTTTCAATTAAGAGATTACTTAGAGAATATCAAGGTAGTATGGGGTGCATATCAAATGATGGGCGAAGCTGCTAGTCGGTGGATCAATATTAAGGAACAATTTAATTATACTAAGGAAAATCTAAGTTGGAGACAATTTGTTTGTCAGTTCCAAAAAAGGTGGCTTCCACAAATTTTCTATAACAAAAAAAAATAGAATTTCTTAGCTTAAGGCAAGGATCTATGTATGTTCAATAGTATTGGGACTGATTTGCTAAATTATTAAAGTACATCCTTATTTACCAAAAGGATGAGAGGTCACAAGAAAGAAAATTTCTCCTAGGACTAAACATAGATATTGGGGTAGAAGTAGATATGTTCTGTCTTGAAAGCATGAATTAGGTCCTAGAAAAAAACTCTTAAACAAGAAAAAGAAACTTTAGTCTTTGGCATTAGCAAGATAAAATTTAAGGAATACAAAATTCACCTATAAATGGAAATTAGAGTCCAAGGATACAAGGGAAGTGCAGTATAATAAGATGAGAGATTTTTCCAAACCAATACTAACTGAAGACCAAGTTTAAAGGAATAATTATAGTGGTAATATAAGAAGAAATAATTAGAATTCACATTCTCGGAATGCTAGTGGACCACCTTGGGGATGTTTTATGTGTGGGGAAAAACACTTTGCAAGCGAATGTCCAAAAATACAAGGAACAACTAAGTATCAACATCCTCATCAACATAAAATTTATGTTGTTGTAAGGAAACAAAAAATTTTTCATCAAAATGTTCCAATGGAAATGATTGGTACACTTTTGGTAGACATATTTCTATTTTGGTAGATACTGGTTCCTCAATTTTTTTTATTTCACCTGAATTAATAGAAAAGATTCCCTTACAAAAAAAGGGTATGGAATCATCATGGACAATTCAGTATGGTAATAAGGTAATAAGAAGAGTTAACAAGTGCCTAAAGGATGCCATCATTAAGTTTCCTGAATTTGAAACTAAAATAGACTTATATGTGGCCCCTTTGGGAACTTATGATTTTATAGTTGGAATAAATTGGTTAACTGATCATGAAGACACCATAGATTGCTATAACAAAGTAGCGGATTGTATAGATGATTTAGGTTATAGATTCAAGATCCAAGGGATTTATAAACCCATTTATGTATAAACAATTTCTGTAATGTAATTATAAAAGGAAAAACAAAAAAAGGAAAATCAAATATTCTTGGTATCTTTGGATTAAAAAAGGAGGAAAGAAGGTTGACTTAAAGCTTGAACGTTATCCTTTTCCTTGGGATTATCAAGATGTGTTTCTTGAAGAATTACTAGGATTAGCTCCTAAAAGAGAATTTGACTTTTCAATCAAAGTTTTTTTTGGGAACTGCACCCATATCTAAGGCACCATACAAGATGACTACTATAGAATTATAAGAATTAAAAATACAGTTGGAAGAGTTATTAGAGAAAGGATTAAAAAGACCTAGTGTATTACCTTGGGGAGCACCAATCATATTCATCAAAAAGAAGGATGGAACCTTGAGATTATGTATTGATTATAGAATGTTGAATAAGGCAACCATTAAGAATAAATATCATTTGCCTTGTATTGAGGATCTATTCAATTAGATAAAAGAAGCCACCATATTTTCTAAGATTGATCTTCAATCTGGTTATCATCAGTTAAGGATAAAAGAATAAGACATTCCTAAGAAAGAATTCAAACTAGGTATGGACATTATGAATTCATGGTAGTACTTTTTAGATTAACAAATTCTCCATCCACTTTTATGAACTTAATGAGTAGTGTATTCCATGAATTTCTAGATAAGTTCATGATAGTATTTCTAGATGTCATTCTAATCTATTCCAAACATGAAGAACACTTAACACATATTCAATCAACCTTTCAAAGACTTCGTAAGCATAAGTTATTTGAATTTTTTTCTAAATGTTATTTTTTGAGAAACAAAATCATTATTTAGGGAATATGATTTCAAATGAAGATATAGCAGTGGATCCAGATAAGATCAAAGAAATTATAGAATGGCCAATACCTAAAATTGTATCTGAGGTAAGGAGTTTTATGGGGCTAGCAAGATATTTTAGAAGATTTATAAAAAAATCAAAAGTAGCAAATCCTATTACATCCTTGCAAAAGAAAAATAAGAATTTTATTTGGATAGAATAGTGTGATAAATCCTTCCAATTTCTAAAGGAAAAATTAACATTATCCCTTATATTTAAGGTAACTAATGGGGGCGGGATGCTACTCGCCAATGTTTCTCCATACACTATAATCAATCTAAGGACCCATACCTAAACTTGAGCTCTGCAACACTCACACTTTCAGATTTACTATCAAACCAGTGCCAAGAACTTACATATTAAAGAATGATTTCTCCTTGATAACATTCATTCATTTATATGCAATAGGAACTATGTTAAATCATATGAACATTACATCCATTGAGCAATTATTAATCAAGTTTCCAAGAAAAATCAAATATCATTATTAATCCACACAACAATGTATTCATTCATCAACATCTCTCATTACAAATATTTATTCTCCTAATGTAGGCTTGAACTTGTTTTCCTTCGATTTTCTCCTGTCACTTCATTCTGGATATCTTTTAAATTCCAACTCAACCATTTCCCAAAATGCTATGATCGACCCTCTTTCTTTTGATATTCTTCTACCTTCAACAAATTCATCCCAAATTTTCACATTGGCCTTAGCACATACTGCATCCATCCATTCGACACCCCATTTGTATAATCTACCTTTTGGCCTCCTTTTGCTTGAGCCAATCCTACTTAGTCGGTTTCTTCTAGGACATAATTCTTCGGCCTCCAACTTGTCCTTGACCTACTCACTCTGTCAGCCTCTCTCTCTTTATTCTCAATGACCACCTTGGCCTATCTCTATCTTGCTTGGCCTTCTATTCAGCCTTATTCTTACTCACCCAACCAACCTCTCCATGATCCATTCGATACCTCTTAAATAATTTTTTGTCTTTCCTTTTTCATCGATCTCAACCAAAATCCAACCGCTACTTACAAATTGTCCACTTCATCTATTCTCCATTGTTCGACTTCCCTTACAACTGTCGACCCATAATCTTTCATAATGGTTCATCCTTCTTGGCCAAAGGCAACTGAATCGACTATCCCACTTCCTGTCCATATAGTGACAATAAAGAAAACCTGTCTCAACTTTCCTTTTTTCTTCCATCAAATCCAAAACTCCCAAGCCAAAACCTATTGCTACTGAACTTAAAATGTGAGAAAACTAAAATTTAGAAACTTAGGTCGATGCCACTGCATCAGACTCCCCAAGGGACAAAAGATCATGTTCTCCTGCACATGGGGCCATTATTCAAAACTCATTTTCATGTATCCTTTTCTTTTTCTTTTTCCATACTTGTTCTGGAATCTTTTAACACATTTTGCCAACACTGTTGCTTAGTATCACACTCGATTTTTATGAAATTACTTGTTTCCACATTCATACTCCAAACAATCCATCCAAGTATACTGAGATTAAATAATTTGGCATTTGTTTCTCCAAACATTGCAACTTCACCCATCGGTTTGTCTACTCTACCAAAGACATGTTCAAGCTTATACCATTCTACACTCATTGATTCATATACTTCCTTTCCTATGACCCAATGCTACAACATACAATCATTTTCAATTCCTTCTTCCTCATCAAAAACGTCAATATCATGCACCATTTCAAAATTTTTCTCAAATTCTCCATTAATCAACATACCAAATAAATTTATAATAACATTCTCATAAAAAGGTTTCCTTATTTCCCTTTTCCTGCACTGTTGCACCTACTTCTGTATCACTAACTAAATCCTTTCTTTCTTCATCCATTGCTGTCCTAATTTCATGCATGCCTCTACAATAATTCTTCCTTTTCCTTCCTAATTTAAACTCAGAGAATGGTGTCCAAAAACCATCTATAACATTATTGTTTTCTTCGCCTTCTTCAATTTCCATCTCTACCTTATTTCCAACATGAATGCATTTATCTTTACCTTCTTTACTCTTTGCTGCCTCAACTTCTTCTTTATTCTCTGCTGCCCCTTCTTCATTTTCCTTGCCTTTGTCATGTCATTCCTCTATTTTTCTTTCAGGCTTCTCATTCCTCTTAACCAACTCACTCTTCATATCATATTCAATTGTAGACTGTCCAATCTGCCCTCTTTTTTTTCTTTCCTCATTTTATATTTTTCTCTACGCATGGATTTTTCATCCACTACCATCCATAACTTCCACTCATTTTCATAAATTTTATTCAAAGCCTCAACATCATCAATATCAAAACCAAATTGACTACTTCTTACCTTGTACACATCATGCTGCTCTTCCTCAGACTTCGCGGTATGCTCTAGGGCCTTATCCTTCTTTTCATCATCTATGGATTTTATCATATTTTCCCATCCCTTGGAATTGTCTTCTTCGTCACAACTTCTATAATATTGCATTGTCCTCTTATCACCATTTTCTCCTATAGTTGTCCCATGCTTCACTACCCATACTTGGGTTTCCATCTTCTTGGGTTGATGCCTTGTTGCCTCTGCACTAGGCCTATCCTCTTGTCTCCTCTAAATATTTTTCATTCCCTCCATCCTTGATGCTAATTTTCTGCCATAGGCTTTCTCTTTAGCCACTCCTTGCTTCACTACCCTTTGATGTATTTTTACAACTGATTTCCTTTGCCAATAGGGTACTATACAACCATGATCCACTAATTTACTCTTCTGCTTTCTAACTTGCAGGTTTGCATTCCTATTTTTAAATTGCATACACAAAATCACCACCAAAACTCACTTTTACCTCTTTATTGGTCTGTTGTCCCAATTTGCTTACATTCTTGGCTTCATGTCTTTCCACCTCTTTCTCTTTACAGGCTTTCTTCTTTTCTTCATTATCCCTCTCTTCATCTTTAGGTACCTTGTAATGCATCATTGCTACAAACTGTCTTATTTTATCTATTGCTGCAACTTGTTTTCTTTCATTCTTATCTTTATTGTCGTCTATGTGCTCTCTTCTTACCCTTTCTCCTTTTTCCTCCAAAGTTTTTTTCTTAGCCTTCTTCATACTTGCATTCACACTTTCAAACAAATCAATAGCAAATAAATCAAGAGACCAAGATGTCTCTTCAAGTGCCTCTTTCATGGACACTATCTTCTCTTCTTCTTCAAGTGCTCCTTGTTGCACTTTCTCTTTTCTCCTTTCCTTACTATCTTTATTCAAGTCCTCTACAATGAGAAATTTCCTCTTCTCTTCTTGTCCACTTCCTACAATCACAACATTATCCAAAAAATAACTCTACTCCAACATATCCATTCTACTTGCAATCTTCTCCATTTCCTCTCAAATTTTTCTGATTTCCACTTCATCCCAATATCTATCCCAAGATGCGATTATGATGGGTCTTCTTACAATTATACCCATCTGTCTTACTACTGTAATTCACAATATTTTCTCAAACTTTAAGTGAAAACTGCCTCTCCTTCAATGATCAGTTCACACAATAAAACATGCCACTTACAAATTATAGCGTAGGTTTCCTCTCCTTTGGCACTCTACCTATGCAAACTTGTTGTATATTTCTATCTTCTAAAACCTACCTCGGGCTACTCTTCCCTTTGCTCTGCCCAGTCTTTTGAACCCAAGTTCTTCTCTCTTCCTCTGTCAATCTTCAACACAAAACTTTCCAATAATTTATGCTTCCATCAATCTAGCAAAATAATCAACAACCATTTACAACCCAAACCTTTTGGGGCTCTAGGTTCCTTCAATAACCCATTAATTTACAATCACACATAACACTCCAAGTTTCTTATGAACATCAAACTACCAAAACAAATAGAAAAATTTTACTACCTAGATATTTTGGGTTCTGATACCAAATGGTGGGAGCAGGATGCTACTCGCCAATGTTTCTCCATACACTACAATTAGTCTAAGGAACCATACCCAAACTTGAGCTCTGCAACACTCACAGTTTCAAATTCACTGTCAAACCAATGACTTGAACTTACATATTAAAGAATAGATTTCACCCTGATAACATTCATTCATTTATATGTAACATGAACTATGTTAAATCATATAAACATTACATCCATTGAATAGTTATTAATCAAGTTCTCAAGAAAAATCAAATATCATTAGCAATCCACACACAATAATTTATTCATTCATCAATATTGATTATTACAAATATTTATTCTCCTAATGCAGGCCTGAACTCGATTTCCTCCAATCTTCTCTTGTCGCTTCGTTTTGCACATCTTTTACATTCCAACTCAACCTCTTCCCAAACTGCCACGATCAACCCTCTTTTCTTCAATATTCTTCTACCTTCAACAAATTCATCCCAAATTTCCACATTGGCCTTAACAAAAACCGCATCCATCTATTTGACACCCCATTTGTATCATCTGCCTTTCGGCCTCCCTTTGTTCAAGCCGATTCTACCTAGTTGGTTTCTTCTGGGACATAATTCTTCAGCCTCCAACTTGGCCTCGAACTACTCACTTTTTCAGTCTCTCTCTATTCTCAATGACCACCCTAGCCTATCTCTATCAGCCTCTCTCCGTCATAAACAACCAACCCAAAATCTACGCAATTTCTAGCCTTTTCTTGCTTGGCCTTATTCTTACTCACCGGACCAACCTCTCCATGATCCATCTGATGCCTCTTAAATCATTTTCTATATTTCCTTTTTCATCGATCTCAACTGAACTCCAACCGCTACTTGCAAACTGTCCACTTCATCTCCTCTCCACTGTTCGACTTCCCTTAGAACTATTGACCCATAACTATTCATAACGGTTCATCCTTCCTGGTCGAACGGAACTAAATTGACTATCCCACTTCTTGTCCATATAGTGACAATAAAGCAAACCTATCTCAACCTGCCCTTATTCTTCCATCAAACCCAAAACTTCCAAGCCAAAACCTACTGCTACTAAACTTAAAACTTGAGAAAACAAAAAAATAGAAACTTAGGTCGATGCCCCTGCATCAATAACTAAACCTAATGGCCATTTTATAATGGTTATAGATGCATCTATAGAAGGATTAGGAGGAATCCTCTTGCAAGATGAAGGAGTAGTAGCATACGAATCCCAAAAAATAAAAATTCATGAAATTAATTATGCTCCCCATGATCTTGAGCTTGCAACCATAGTCCATGTGTTACAAAAGTGGAGGCACTTTCTTTTGGGAATTTTTTTGAGTTAAAGATGAATCATCAACAATTAAAATACATCTTCACTGAACAACATTTAAATGGAAAACAAAGGAGATGGTTGGAATTATTAAGTGAGTATGATTTTGAAATTGAATATATTAAGGGTAAGAAAAATAGGGTAGTTGATGCCCTTAGTAGAAGGAGGCACATATTGGCCATATCAAAACTGAAAATAGACTTAAAACATCAAATACTCTCTGAGTAGGTGAATGACCCATGGTACATGCAGGTTAGTGAAGTCCTTAAGCTATCCTCCATTGAATCTAAGTATTCTAGTTATACTTTTGATCCTGATGGGTTGATGAGATAATAAGGAAGAATATATGTTTCTAGCCTTGAGGAACTAAGGAATGTAATTTTGGTAGAAGCCCACAATGTTCCATACTTGGGTCACCTAGGAGTGAATCTAATGTATCTTGATCTCAATAAGTTATATTTCTAGCCTAGAATGAAAAAATATATAGTGAATATGGTAGCTAGATGCCTCGAATATTAAAGAATTAAAGCAAAACATGTGCATCTGACATGATTTCTTTATCCTTATGATGTGCTGCAATATAAATGACAAGTAATAAGTATGGATTTTGTGCAAGGGCTACCTATTACATATTATAAACATAATTGCATCTTGATAATAGTGGATAAACTTACCAAGGTAGTACATTTTATCCTAGGAAACTTAACTAATGACGCTCTTGCAATAGCTAAAAGGTTTGTAAAGGAAATTTTTAGATTGCATAGAATTCTAGAGAAAATAATTTTAGATAGAGATGCAAAGTTTACTTCTAGGTTTTGGACCACCTTGCAAGCTACTCTAGGAACATAATAAATTTTAGTACAACTTACCATCCAAATCCCAATGGTCAAACATAGAGAATAATCAAATTCTAGAAGACCTTCTTCGTATGTATTGTATGGATCAACAAAATAAATAGGAGTACTTGCCACTAGTAGAGTTTTCCTAAAATAATTCCTTTCAATCAGCTATAGGTATAACACCTTTTCAAGTCCTCTATGGGAGAAAATGTCAGACACCCCTAAGTTGGGATAAATTGGAGGATAGAATTTTAATTGGTCTTGAGATGTTAAAGGATATGGACAATCAAGTAAAAATAATCAAATAAAGGTTAAATGAAGCTTTAGATCGACATGAAAGTTATTTAGATAAGAATAGGACACCTAGAAGTTCCCAAGTTGGTGAGAAAGTATTTCTTAAGTTTGTCCTCATAAAAGTTCCATATCTTTCGTAAGGAAGTCCATGCTAGCTCCTCGTTTTGTGTGACCTTTTGAAATTTTGAAGGAAATCAATCTTGTGGCCTATCGTATAGCCTTACCTCCAACACTGAGCCAAATTCATGATGTATTCCATGTATCCCTACTCAAAAATTATGTACCTGATCCTAAACATATTCTTAATTGGAACACTTCACAAGTGGAAGAACTAGGAACAATAATGGTGAAGCCTTGCAAAATCATAGGGAGGCACCAATTCCAGTTACATAACAGGATGGCAGACCAATCTAAAGTCCAGTGGGATCAATATTCAAATGATAATGCTACATGGAAAGACACTATGGAAATGGAATAGCTTTATCCACATTTATTTTAAAGAAAAACAAAGTTTTGGTTGAACTATAAAATCGATAAACTTTAATATTTTTATTTTTTTATACATTAAACTATGCTAGTTATTGAAATAATTTCCTATTATCATGAAAAAAGAGAGGGGCTTAATAGAACTATTTCCTTTTAGTTAAATAATTTTTTTTTTTTTTTGTATGATGAATCATTTAGTTGTGCTAGGTAGCAAAAAATTTCTACTATGTGAAAATGAAACTTTATTTTGAATCTATTGATTTCTAGCATGCATCTCTTAATGTTGTATCCCCTAATCCTAATATGCATCGAGATGATGCAAATTTTTAGGGGGGAAGGATGTCACAACCTTACTTTTAAAGATCATTTTAAAACTATCTTGTACCTTATAAATAAATAAATAACTATTAAATTATTTTTATATTTGTTTTATTATGTAAAATAACTAATTTTGTATATAATTATCCCAATCTCTAATTATTAATTTTACTAATAAATTTTTATAATATTAGATAAATAAATAAGTAATTTAAAAAAACTAAATATGAAATTTTTTATTATAAAATAAATGTTAAAATTACTAAAGATTAAAATAAATGTTAAAGCCAATAGTGGCATGGTATGATGGTTAAGTTGTTGTGGTGTTATTATTGCCATCAAGGTTCAAATCCCACTGAGGTGTAATTGTTGAATATTTAAATTGGAGATTATGTCCACTGTTTGTGACCTGACCGATTCATAGCTCCGAGTCAAAAGCATTTACCCCTTTTAATAATAAATAAATAAATGTTAAAAAAATTACCCAAAGATTATCATAAAGGTTAAAATTTGAATAAATAAATAAATTCAATGCCCAACTCCCTTTCTTTGTTTTTACATTTTAATACTGTTGACAAAAAGAATAAATAAAGAGACAACAACCAGTTAGAACAACAACAAGAGGAAGCCAACCAAAAAAGCTTCGCCAACCCCCCCACCAAAAAGCTTAACCAATTCTCTCATGATCAAACATTTTAGCCCTATCAGAGATATCAAAAAAATACATATTGTTCATATTCAGATCCCACCACTTAAACCTATTATAACTATTAATACTTAAAGTAATGTCCATGCATAAACTAGAACTACTAACAAAGTTATAACTAAAAGTATGATAGTCCAGGCACGAAAGGCCAACATTAGTAATAGTACCACTAGAAGTATCTCCAGAATAAACCATAGAAGTAGAGAGAAAAAAAGAAAAACAATGATCGAGGATTAAGCATCCTCGATTAGACTCCAAGATTTCAGCAAGTCGTTGACAATGTCTTTCTCTTTAGGCTCCATCTTGCCCGCTAAGTTAGCATTCTCATCCATCAATTTTCTCTTTTTTTGCTTCTTGATTTTTCCCTGACCCGAGACCGTAGCCATAATAGCCTTCTTCATTACCACATCCACCACCCTACAAAGACTCTTCACAACTTTTTCAAGAGTTTGAAATCTGCTATCCTTATCGTCCTCTTGCATCATCTTTTCCAGCCATTCCAATCTCTCTTCCATCTTTTTGATTTTAGCATTATCATCCCCATCAATCTTCTCTTCCTCACAATGTTTTGTTTCCATCACCTTTTGATAATTTATTGCATTAACATTTTCCTCCATCCCATCATTGTCCTCTTCATCCTCATGAGTCTCCTCTTGTTGCGACTCCCCTTCCACTTCCTCATTGTCAAAACCTTCCTCCTCCTTTGACTCAGAATATTCCTCCTCAATAGATTCTCCCCCCAAACTATCTAGGATTTCCTCCGTAGAGGAATCCCTGTCATCCTTCACCCTCTTTTTTCCTTTGCTTTCTTGCGAACCAGAAGAACATTTTTCCTCTGAATCTTTAGAATTTTTTCTATTGTCGAGCCCTTTAGAAGCAACCATTGCAATCATATTAGACCTTATACCAACCGGTGTTGAACACTTAGGGTTCTCATTATCATCCAAAATAGTAATAGTGTTGGATTCCTCCCCCAATTCCCAGATTAGAAGCTTCCTTTTTTTATTCTCAGCAGAGTCGATAAGGGCATGGCTCCTTTTTTCAGGAGTGACTTTTAGGAGATCAGACCATAAAGGATCCTCAGGGTTAGGTGACTTTTTAATGGGGTTTTTAGTAGGGGTGTGAGGGTGAATCTCAATGAGTTCAATTTTTACTGAACTCTTAGGGGTAGGGTCTTCAATCAATCTGAGGGACTAATTTCGTTTCAAGGAGATGTAGACAACACATATTTACAAATGGCTCTAATTAAGTCTTGGTGCAATGATGGATTTTCCCCATTGGTAAGGCTTTGAATCAGGGAAGAGAATAGGAAAAAGGAAGGTTTATCTTTTCGAGATGACGAATATGGTTAAGGATAGGGAAGTGCTAACCATGCATAGTTTGGAAATGACCCTCCAGGGTAAAATATTTCATAACAAAGAAACATACATTATGATACGGGGGAGGGAGTAAAACCCTAGAATAGCCATTCTGGAATCGCTTAGCCTTCTCCTTATCCTCAAAAAATTTCACAATATAGTCTTGGTATTTTCCATTGCTTACCTTTACTACCTTCTTTCCTTCATAGGCAAGTCTAGTCACCTTTGCAATGAGCTTTGCATCCACGTTGAAATGGAGACCGTTGATTCCAAAATTTGACAAGGTAACAACCTTTATGGGAAACTCAGTTAAAGGGGGGACCTATTGCACTAAACTGAGTAACCTCAAGAATTTAAAGAAGTTGAATTCTTCTATAACTGGGGTTTTGAATGGGAAAATGAAGCAAATATAAAAATAAAGATCTAACTAGGGTGATGTGCCAAGGTTTAGATGTAAGGAATGATAAATCTATTTTTTAGATGTGATTTAAGGGCTCGTTCAGTAATCTGCTATGTCCCGAAATAACAAACATCAAAGAGAGAGACCTGAATAATTCATTTCATAACATAAAATAATTTTACAAAGAGATTTACTAAAAAGAAAGAGTCGGAGAAATGGTTCTAAATCAAACATTCTATTCAATCATTGAAGTTGCAAACAAGTTATTTAGTAACAACACAGTATAATTCTTTTGAAATAGTTAAGAAATAGAGAGACCAAATTACAAGGGCACAGTCTGTGAGTCTTTACAATGATCTAACAAAACAAAAGGCCTGGAGTCTTTCTAATTTTTTTGCAAGTATTTTGAACTCCTTCAGAAGAAGCAGTATTTATAATAAAATCCCCAGCCTGGTGAGCTATTAACCGAAAAGATCCTTCGATTATGAGAAATGATGTATATGGCAATGATTTTTGTTAGCCGTTGCAACAGAAAAAGATTCGATCCATGACTGTGGTCATCCCAACACTAGATGCATCCCCTGCAAATGATCGCTGTGGTCTTAGCAGAATAAAGTGTCAACATGTGTCGCCCACTCATGACAATAGTTATAATACGTGGTAACTATTGTGAGGCTATTGCTTTCTTCATTCCCCAGCACAATGAAGTCTTTAGAAGATCCATGTGGCAAGCAATCGGGGCCCGAGGTTCATTCTTCCCTCCTTGTGATGAAAACCTGCACGGTGAAGACACGTGGAGGTCTCCTAAACATACTGCGTTGTGGGTGGGGACCACCAAGAAATGTGTGTGGACTGATGCTACATGGCATACGGTCGGGGTCCGATAGGGAAGCGACGGGAAGAGGGACTGAAGAGTGCAAACTGTCGATACGTGGAGGCATGGTGGGCAACATTGAAAAGCGAAGGAAAGAATCCTTGCGAGGAGCACCTGGCTGGCAAGTGGAAACATTCAGATAAATCCTTGTGAAAGGAACCCGATGTTGCATTTGATAGATGGGCATGGCCGATACTTAGCAAAAAAAAAAAAACCCGAAGGGAGCTTGGGGAAATTTATATTCACAGCTTTTGGAGACTATCAGGGGTGTTTCGCCTACGGAACGAGGAACCCAAAATTTTTGGTTCGTAGACCAGAGTCCTATCCATTGGGTGACACAATCATAGCTTAGAGAGGGCAGTCTATAGAGGCAACCATTCGGCCTTGGATGGAGTCAAAATTTTGCGTAGAATCCCTTGCGCTTCATGTAGATTGATCATTTCTTTGTAAGGTAGTGTCATCGATAAACCGGCCCAAGACTCGAGCTAGAAAATAAGCCATGTAATTAGATGAGTGATGATCTGAATATCTTTTACAACAAGAGGCTGACCAAAAATTTGAAAAGTAGACACATCCCATTGCTTCTCTTCAATTTTTGTTGCGATATGCTCCGTCGTGGCCACTGATTCATCTCCAAGAAATGGGGATCGTAAGCCCATCTGAGTTAGGTGGGAGAACCTCACCCACATGCTATCCATAGTCCGATCCAATGTGGTGGCACATTCACCAACATGAAGGATGGATACATCGCAATGGATGAACCTGTTAGTTGTTTTAGTAGCGACCTTTCGATCTTCAATCCCTATGCTCGCCAAGACTTCATCTGGGACCATATATAGCATGTCCAACAACCTTTTAGCTTCTAAAACTCTCTCTAAGATGGATTGAGGGAACTACTCAATTGCTTCACGAACATACCTACCCAAACTTGTTGCCTTCACCATAAATTGGAGCATTGGTTGTAGCATCAGGAAGAAGGCCTTAACTCTTTCCCAGTATGAAATATATAACCGCTGGGCTACCTGAAGAAGGTATGACCAAACGACAAGAGGTTGGGCTAAATTATTTAATAGGACTATCTCTGCATCCCTTAACTCCATATTATGCATGAGCTTTGCAACCTTTTGGTTTGTGATGGTGAGTTGTCCTTGCAGGATCTATAATTCTATGATCTAGCTTGCCTTAGTTTGTTCCTTGTTTGCTGCTTCCTTTTCCAAAGAAGACCTTATTTCCTAGACCTCATTCTCTATTTGGATTTGGCGGTCATTGAAATCCACATATTTTTGCTACATCTGTCGCTCTAATTAAGCATGTTGGTGGCAAAAATCTTCATCTCTTCGTTGCATTTCTTGCTCCAAATGTGCCAACTAGTCTTGATATCCCTGGTTCTTCTATTGTAGCTCAGCGACCAGGTTAGGATCAAGAGATTGGAACTTCACAAGTTCCTCTCAGAGCTTCACTTGCACCATCACCGTTTGTTGGGACAAACACTTAAACTCAACATCCCTCACCTTTTCCTTGGCGAGCAAGACCTTGACCCTTTCCTTGACGCTTTTCATCTCTTCTTCCCTCTTCTTGAGCTAGTGATCAGACTTAAGAAAGCTAGTGGTCACCACCTGCTGCATTTCCTCCATGAGCTCTACCTTGTTCTGAGGTTAGGCTATGCTTAAATTGAGCCCTATGGTGTACATATTGTAGTCATTTGGGTGCATCTCTCCTTACGGTTTGTTGACAGTTAGGTACATAGTCATAAAATGTAGCAACTGCTGAGCCACATTAAAAATAGTCCGCACTTTTGGCTTAGCTGTCCTTTTAGCGTCTTTAGCCTTTTTCTTTTGGGCTTTGATTTCTCATTCCTGCTTAGTTTTATCGCCCTTTGATAAGAATTCTTATGGTGATCTGATGAGTCCACCTGCAAAAGGTGCACCGGGAGGAAGGGCAAAAGGAAATTAGATGGTAGTGGTCCTAGGTGGCTTCATCTTTGGAACACTAACTATTTGAGGAGAGAAAGGAGGGATATTCCAATACCTGACCTACGAACCAGTAGGAGGACTTAAGGGAAACAGAGTCATGGAAGATTCCATCTGTTGGGAAGACTGGATTGGGACTGACACGACAATGAAAGGAGAGGTATCAACGATGGTAGTAGGGGCAGAATGCAAGGTGCTTGGAGACACAGAATGGGCCAAGGCGAATGGTGTAAGGGTCCACATAGGAGTAAAGGAAAAAGGAGTCACATGAGAGAATTGTGTGAAACCCCCCTGTGATCATTCAAGCAGAGGCCAAAATGGAAGGGTCAATGCTTGAAATGAGAGGTGCTGCAGACATAGCAGGGCCAAATAAGGACTGTGAAACAAGAGAAGAGGGAGCAAAAGATACCTGCAGTGCGGATGATTACGATCCTTCACTCGTTGCAGGTTCTTGGCTTGTTGTAGGTTCCTGTGAACACTCTTCGGAAGATGCTTTGATGCACTATCGCTTTGCTAGTGGCAAGTCTTCTACCACTAAAGTTTTAGATTGATGCGGCTGGGTCGTTCTATCCCTTCTTGCGGTCCAGGTGTGAGTCAACGAAGACCTCGCACATGATATGTTTACTCGTATGTTAGAAGAAACCCTACCAGGTTGCTTCATGGCTTTCCCCTTTTGTTGCACCGAGGCCGTTTGAGCTTCTATTGCTAGTTCCACTCCTTAATCTGATTGTGCTTTGGCCTCCTCCAAACTGGAGTCTTTCTCCTCACTATTGTTGGAATCCGTATGTTCATCATTCCACAATTTTTCAAACTTGTCATTCACTTCCATGCTATCATAAGGGGCCTCAGTGTACCAGGTCTCTTGGCAATATATCCAGAAATTGTTAATCTTCTCTTCCTTCCAGTTGTAATTCTTCGCCAGGTTGTTGTGTAGAGTAGCCCCAATCTGCTTTATCTTATCATAATTCTCGGTCCAGTAGTAGAATCTAAGCCAGGAAGGCTAACCACCTTCGGTTGGAATATGAGCTAGGTTGACCATAAGTTCATCTACATCCATCATTGGATTTCAACGCTTCTCCCAGTAAGGTCGGGGGTTGTGTGTTACCTTGACATACTCATTTGACAAGTCATCATTGGGGTTGTAATTCCATTTATCGCAAATCCATACCAGCCCCAGATGAGCCAACTTTGCTTCAAGAAAGTCATGAGTCCTCTTTTTGGCCATGATCACAGTCTTGAAGCTCATTGGGTAGCTGAAAAATCCTCTCTTTGATTTTTTGTTGCAAAAGGTGAAGTCAATAATTGATACCTGACGAAATACTTCAAGTACCAATACTCAATCTGTAGGACACGGTGAGAGATGAAAGGGTTCCCTGGTGAAGCCACGCAATCGAATAAATGTGAAGTCCCTGCCCAAAACCAATCACACTTCAGAGTGAAATTTTGCATGAACTCAGTCTGGTCTGAGTTGAACCATAAGACACTGCTTTCCTTCCTCAAATCCTACAAAATTGGATTTAAGAAATAATCTGAAAATGAGTAATAATCATATGTTGAAGAGAGGAGAGGAGTCCAAGTGGAAACCAACTTCTTCCTCTGGTTTTCGTCAAAAATAGACAACCCCAAATTACTTTGGAAGAAGTCAAGGTTCTGATGCAAAAACATGTGGGTGAGGAAGGATGGAAACTTGAACCTCTGTTGTAGTTGGTACTCTGCTATCTAGTCAAGCATCGCTTGGGCAAGGAATTCCATGAAATCGTACCAGAAAAGATAACGTTGCCCGCGTAACTGAAAACCCAAGACCAGTTGAAACTCCTAAACCTCTTTGTTGGTGTCTAGGCCACAAACAAATGCCATCATTGAGAAGGCATCCTTCATATCATCCTTGAAGTTTTTATGTGTTGCTAGGATTTGTATTGGCTTTTTCTGAGCTTCTTCTACCTTTGTGCCTCCGTGTTATAAAAGTTCAAAGAAAAATATTTGGTTCTCCAATAGGTCTCTCCTTTTGTTGGTGTGAATGACTCCATTTGAGATACTTTCGAGTTTTGTTTTGGGATAGACATCATGACCTAGATAGCCTCTTTGCAAATAATAACACTTAGCTCCCCACCTTTTATGGTGTTGGTATCTGGGTAGAAATGTCAGATGGCCTCATCGACCAATTCAAGGCAGTAGTGTATGAGTGGGACCATATATTGTGGAAGCCCACTGAACCAAAAATTTTGTGCCAAGGAATCCAAGTCGCTATTCCTTTTCATTCTTTCACAGGCTGCCTCCCTAAGCATCTTAGGGTTCTTCGCAAGGATGGGATTATGAATATTATCCCATTCTTCTTTAATTCAACTCTGATTTTTGTGGGGACTCTTCTTTTCTGCATCCTACGTATTTACCCATGTTGGCTTGTCTGGTATACCAGGTGAAGCATAAGAGATATCTTCAAAGACATAGGTGGCTGGGGATGCATGACTTGAAATAAAATTTGGGCTCTCTCTTCTTGTATTTCTGATTGGGAACTTTGAGCGGCCTCCATCTTTTGAAAACTTCTACTAAGAAAGAACACTGAAGCGGTATGAATGGAACCTAGAACACTACGTAGGGCTTTGAACTCAGACCTAGACAACCTCCTGCTTTAGGTTCAATCCACACTGGGGTAGTGAATCTTCTGCAATTACCTTTGCATTTAGCTGCTTTGTTGCTTGATGCACCAAACCTGGTTCCCTTAACAATTATACTCTTCCAAATCCCTTTGTGTAATCAAGAAGTTTTATGTTGTGTTTAGCCCTTGCATGCGACACTTTGCCTTTTCTTCGATTTCTTGCCTTCAACTGGTAGACAACGGTTACATTTTTGCATTTAATTCAACATCTACTGTCAGCTTCTCTATCCATGTGAAATGAAATACTTTCCCCTTTTGAAAAGACAATAATTCATAATTACATAAGTGATAATGTCCCTTCGGTGTGATTTTCTTGGAAATTTGAGCTACTGGTGAAATGCTTGCTATCCTTTCGCACGCCTTAGCAATTAATATCCCTAAAAGCATAATTAAGCTAAAACCGTAATGAGTGCTTAGAAAAGATTTGCGTTCAACCTTGGAGCTTGAAACTACTTGCATCATGACACCTCAACATCCGTTCGTATGATCCATTGCTTGGGACTACCACCAATTTGCACTAATTGATTGCTGCTCCTTAATCTTACATGTAACAATTCATACCTACATACGTAATTGAGTTGGAATATCGAGCTAGCCTTTTCGTGGGATTTTCGAGTTAACACTCGATTATTATCACGCTTGGTATGCAAGCTACCTTGGATATTTCTATAAATAGGCCATAATATAGTAGCAAAATCACACTTAGCGATTAACAAAAGATAGCATTAGGTGATTAGATAGGATTATTGTTTAAGTGGTTGAGTAGGTTGTAAATTTACGTAGGGCTTAGACTTGGGTAGTTGAGTAGAGACTGATACGATGAATAATCCAGTCAGCCTAGTGTGTAACAAGTCTCAAACAACCTTTTTGGGAGAGATTTCAAATAGGTGCCTCAAGCACATGACTAAAAACAAGCACTAACTAGCTATTATAGCCATGAAATGGGTCCTGGGTAGGGATTGTATTGAGTATGAAGACAAGTATCGGGTGACTGATATTTGCTTCCATTTCGCTACCTCATTGCTTGATATTCAAGTTCCAAAAGCCATGATTCTTTGTTTGATGCTCCAAATTTTTCCAAAGAGGCACATTGGAGGTCTTGGTGAGGTGGTGAGCAATGCAGTGTATGGCCTGGGCCTTCCTATTGCGAGTGACCTAAAAAGGCACATTGAAGAAGACATGGTGGTACCATGGGTGCCATTCTTGAGCGGTTTCTAGCTTCATTCACTCACTGAGCATCGTGAGAGGGCCACCCGTGCATGCCACTTTCTACTGTGTTGCTATAATGTAGTGTTATTTTATGACGTGGACTGGTATACTGACTTTAGGAACCTTGTGTTCCCTTCGCCGCTCGTTCTGGGTGTTGATGCTGCTGCTCCAAGTCCTATTGCTGCTTGTGATAACCTTCCTGCTACCTCTAACAATGCTCCTACTGGTGAAGATAATGCTCATTCTCTAGATACTTGAAGCTTAAAATTCTTTTTCCCTTTTTGTATATATATGCCTGGAAAAAGGGCTTGCGTACATATATATATAAGGAAGCCATACACATATAGTCAAACTTTTGAGTGCATGGCCTCAAAGTCATTTTGACAATGTTTCTATCATAGTATATATAACGAATATACTTACTTATCTTAAACTCCTTGTTTTCATTCTTTTGTTTGTGCAATATGGATTGAATTGAATTCTTCGCATATGAATTTATTTTCTACAATATGAGCAGGATAGTCCTTCTATGTTCTTGTAATAATGAGTTTCATGAATTTTCTTGCTTCTAGTATTCATGAAATTATTGAAAAAACCAACCAACAAAACATGAATGGGAAACTAATTACATTATTCACATATTTACACCCGGGTGAAGTGACTAAAGCTTAATTGAACAATTTTAAGTGAATCTCGTTAACCAGAATTCCCAGTGCTTCTTGTTCCATGTTCTCTAATTTGAATGCATTCTATTGTTTGCACTTAATTATTTTGAAAGGACCCTCCCAAAATTTGTGGAATTTTCCATGCTGGCCAGGCTTTACGAGCCTTTCATTGAATTTTACTACCAGTTCTTTGCACTTTAGACCTTGGTCTGAAGCTTTCTTCTCAAACCACTTCTTAACCACCTACTGGTGGTTGGACATGGCTACTAGGGCTTTCTCCCTTTTTTCTTGTACTTCCAGCAATTCGGCCAACCAAAATTACATAGCTCCATTCTCCTCAATTTCTAGAGACTTGAGTAGCTGTAGAGAAGGTATCTCCATAGAGATAGGAAACAGTGCTTCCTTCCCATACACTAGTTCGTATGGAAAAGTTTTCAGGGCTTGCGTAGGAGTTATGTGGTCTACCCATAATGCTGTCCGAAGGTTCTTGTGCCACTCCTTCTCATGATCAGACATGATCCTTTTAATGAGTCAGAGTAGATTCTTGTTAGTTGACTTGGCTAGGCCGTTCCCCTGCAGGCAGTAGTTTGATGATGTTTTCAAGAATATGCCATGCATAAATGTGAATTGACATACCTTAGAGCCTAGGAAAGCTTTGGAATTTTCCGAAATGATAGTCTTTGGTAGGTTGAATCTCATTACTAACCCCTTGAGAAAGTCCACAATTTATGCCTCTGTTGCATTCTTCAGGGGTAGGGCTTCAGTCCACCTCGTGAAGTAGTTCGTGGCTATGAGAATCCACTTGTGGCTAGCACTGGAGGTAGGATTGATCATTCTGATGAGATCTAGCCCCCATTACACAAATGGTTCATCCGTTACTATTGGATTGAGAGGAATGAGATAATTTTTTCTTCTCCCTACATAGAATTGGCATTCTTTGTAGGCTTTTATCATGTTGTAGGAGTCATTGAATAGTGTGGGCCAGAAGTACCCATCATGCAGAATTTTGATGGTGATTGTCTTCATAGAGAAATGTCCGCCTCTAGGGCTGCTGTGAAAGGTGCTGAGAATTTTCTTTGCCTGCTCTGTGGTGACACACCGTAGGACACCATTGAAATTCCTTTTGAAGAGGATCCCTTCAATGAGTGAGTACCCACTGTTCTGCAGTCGGTAGAATCTTCTTCTTTAAGAAGTAAGTCCCAGAGGATACTTGTCGGTGTGCATAAATCTTACTCTATCCACCAGCCAACAGCCTTTGGCTTCAAACTCAATTGTTAGGACCAACTGTTCTTTCTCTTCTTCAATTTCCATTTCTTCATCATGCACCAAATATTCACACAACCCTCTTCCTTTGACAATCTTCATAGGCTTGATCTCAATGTTGTATTCTAGGATCTTGGTGATCCAATTAACCCTTTTTTCGGTGATTTCTTCTTCCATAATGTATTCGCGCATGTTGGAATGTGTGACATAAACAATCACCTTATTGCAAGATATAAGATGTCGAAACTTCTTGAGTCCTTTTACAATTGTGAATGCTTGTCTCTCGACGAAGTTATAGTTTGTCTCATATTCCTTCAAGGTCTGGGAGTGAAATGCTATCGAATGTTCTCCCTTCCCTTCATCATCCTTTTGAGTTAGAACAGTAGCGATGCTTGTGTTGCTACTAAAGACATACATTATGAAATATTTTGACAAGTCTGGATTTACCAACATAGGAGCTGAAGAAATAGCATTTTTGACCCTCTTGAAGGATTCTCTTGCTTCTTTTGTCCATTTGAACAATTGGTCCTTTTTCAGCATCAGGGCGATTGGTCTAATTATTCCTACAAAGTTAGAAATAAACTTAATTACAAAGTTAACCTTCCCTAGAAATGATTGGACTCCTTTTTTGTTGACTGGAAGGGGAAGTTCCCTGATTTCTTTTACCCTTTCAAGATCAATAGCGATTCCTTTTTGGGACACTACATGTCCCAATAGTTTATGTTGCGGTACTTTGAAGACACATTTTTTTGGGTTCAAGGATACCTTGAAATCTTGGAATCTTTTGAAAACCTCTTCTAGATGATCAAAATGGTCATATTTAGATTTGGAAAATATAGTCAGATCATCTAAATAGATGAGGATAATCTTGTTGATCAGTTCGCTGAAAGTGATGTCCATCGCTCATTGGAAGGTGGCTCCTACATTTGAGAGGCCGAAAGGTATCTTAGCATACGTGAACGTTCCTAACTTGGTGGTGAATGTGGTCTTCTATTGATCTTCTTCTTTAACCTGAACCTAATTGTTTCTCAAGAAACCATCCAATAGAGAAAACATCTCTGAACCTGCCATAGTCTGCAAGATTGATTCCATGGAAGGCAGTGGGTAATGATCCTTTAGTGATTCCCTATTGAGGTTGCATAATTCAACACAAAGATGAATGTCTCTATTCTTCTTTCAGACCAGAACGAGGTTAGATACTCATGTACTATGCTTGATTGGAAACAGAATCTTGGACTGGATCAACTTCCCTAGCTCTTGTGCCATTACGGCTTCGATCTTTGGATTGACGAGCCTTTGTTTTTGTCGAATAGGTTTAGCACCTTCTATTAGTTCGATGGTGTGCTGGATGATGTCAGGATCATACCCCTTGAGGTCATCATAAGACCAAGCCATGACCCCTTCGTATTTTTTTCAAAAGTGCATAAGTTTATCCTTTTCATGCTGCGGAACTCCTTTCCCGACCTTTAGTATTCTAACATCTCTGACCTCAATGTTGGTGTAGTCTACTTGGTCTGCTATGAATTTTATCCTATAATTTCTTGCATCATCACAATTGAATAGATTTTTGAGTGTGACTAGCCCTTTCAAAGTCTTGTTTGATCTTAGCTGAATGATCTTCCCTTCATATGCTTTTTCAATCTTCGGCTGAAATTTATTAGCGAACTCTCTCGACTATTGAATGAACAAGGTGATGTGTTCATCACTTTTGAAAACTTTCCAACTCTGATCATTATCTAGGATGGAGTGTCAGACAATCACTCACATAGAGTCTATATTTTTAATGAAGTCGAAGATAGGATCAAATTGAGATCCTATCATTGCCATGCAATCCGTAGTTGAATTCCGCTCTCTTGGCAATGCGTGGATGTTTAAATCTTTGAAAATTTCAACGAGGTCCAATACCCTGTGTCTATAAGAATGCATGCATACATTTTTTGCAGTAGAGACATTCCTAATTTGATTGATTATAAGTTTAGAATCTTTGAACACCATTATTTTTTTGACGCCCATGCATCCAGAAAGGCTTAGACCTTGCACAAGACCCTCATATTCGACTTCATTATTTGAGCAAGGAAACTAGAAACAAAAAGATTTGAGAATTTTCTCATTGGTTGGAGATATTAAACATATCCTGGCACCAGTGCGAACCTTGCATCTTGCGACATCAAAGTGTAGTGTCCAGATCTCTGAGGTTTGTTCAACGATGGAGTCCTTCACTATCCTGGGGAAATCTTGATCCTCATCATAGATGATGTAGGTGCTCAACCCGATAGCATGATAATTGCCGAAAGGATTGGTGTTTATATACTCACTCAAGAAGACCTCCTCTCGATCAGCCTGGTCTTCGGTTACCTTCTCATCTCCTATTAGTTCGATACCAACAATTCCTTCTTTGGTGCAAGAAGTATGAACGACTTCAAAGTTGATCATAGATTCATCAACTACATGTTCTAAATGCATAGGTTCTTATATTATCTTCATTTTAGCCCCATGCTTGGTCTCGAGAATTAGGTGGGACTGATCCAAAGAAAGGTATCCACCTATCTTTGAGGTGAATTCTTGAGATAAGAAGATGCCGAACATAGGAGGGACATCTATGATCATAGTATCTTGCAACACTGTGATACTAGGATAGGAGAAAAAATTCAAGGGGAGGTCTTTAATGAGACCTACAGTTTCGACCTTGTTCCCATCCAGCTGCATAACTCCTCTCTTTAAGGGCTCATAGCTAAGCCCTAAGGCTTCAGCTATCTGCTTGGGCATGACTGTGGTGCTGGCACTGGAGTCAATCATGAAGTTATGTAGTAGCTTCTTCCCCATAATGAGAGTTAAGAAAAAGGGTTTAGGTTTTAGTTTCTCCTCTTTGATCTCAGTCGAAGCCTCCTCTATGGTATTTGCAAAAACTTTGGCCGGAGGTGATGAGTCAGTAGCCTTTTCAGAAGTTTGTTCTATCAATTGCACAACCGCATCTTCCCGAAGGGCCTTTTGTAGTAATGAATTTTTTTTTGGAATGGCTATGATATCCCAAAGGGATACATTAGTAGAAGATTTATTCAATTGTTCCACTATGTTGAAAGGTGATGGATTTGGAGGCTTCTATTCCTTGGCCCTGGTGATAACAATCTCCTTGCGTAGTTGTGGTTGTAGAGCAATTATTGAAGGGCCAAGGGATTGGTCTAGGACGCTTCTAGGCTATAGAGTGACCAACTCACCTATGAATCTCCTTTTTGATAGAGTGTTGTAGTCGAATTGTACTTATGGAGTCTCCAATGTGGATGCTTCATATGTGAACATCGCTTCTTCTCCTTCCATCCATGAAAAAAGGGTGTGATTGGGAGCTATGTCATTTTCTTATTCCAAGGACATTCCTTGCATCTGTGCAGTAAGAACCACATTATCCATTTGGGGAGAGGTGTATGTATAACCTCCTAAATTTAGTGTCATACCTTGGCTTTGTTGTTCCACAATTTTTTGTTGTAAATTTCCACGCAAACAATTTCGAGGCATATGTGCGTCACTGCAGGGGAAGCACCAAGGATTGATATCTTTAGCAAGGATTTTCTGCCTTGCAGTCAGATCTCTACTTGTGCTTGATTGAGCAGCTCCCAACAGAGTCGATATCGGTACTATTTGGTTATTTGTTTGAGTCTACGGATTTGTGCACACGACACATTGATATTGGTTATGTGGGTAGGAGGATCTGCAGCCTTGATAACTTTGGTAGGCTAGTATTAGAGGAGCGACCTCATTATGCTTGCTAGTGGTTACTTCATTGGTTATGTTTTGTAACATTTCCTTTATGTCACTTATCTCATCCTGCGAAGCACCAAATGTAGAAGCAACATTCTATGGCACATTTGGATATGTGTACAAAGACATGGGTGGCATGGGTGTGCTAGTAGATGGGATCTCTTGGGCGGAAGTTGATACTTTAGGGAATATTAGCATAATGGGCCGAGGTGGCAACTTCCCAGCATCGATCAGATTATTTTCCACCTTAATCACTACGTTGTATGCATCCGGTAATGTGGTCCCGCCAAGTGACTGGATCATCATTGATGAATTTTAAGTAGAACATGAATGCCAACTCAACCAGTGGATGGATGGAAGTCTGGATTCTCTGCTAGGTTTTATGGAACCAAGCATTAAAGTTTGTCATGGCTTCAGATGGGGCCTGCTTGATTGTTGCTAACTGATGATATAGCGAAGACCTGTCTCCATCATTTAAGAATATTTCATAAAAAGGATCTCTGAGCTGATCCCAAGTAATGATAGTGTTAGCAGGTAGAGTGCGATACCAATCTAATGCTTTTCCTCTAAAATAAGTTGCAAGTAACCTTAGCGCTATGTTCTGATCTGTAACTTCGTGTAGCAAACACACATCTGCCACATCTTGCAGATGTTTGAATGGTGTTCTTGAGCCATTTTTGGTAAAATTAGAAATGGATTTGAGAGTAGATATTGGGATAGGGGCCCGAATGGCAGGTGCAACTGGGGCTACAAGGGGAATTCTGACATCCCAAGCCACATAATTTCAATTTGCGATTTGCAACATGGTTGGTGGAGGGATTAGAAAGCTTACTGGGTGAGTTTGGGTTCGTGTTGTTACTAGTGGAGGACTAACAAGCTAGGATTATTTTCCATTTGTGACCTAGTAATAGACCGATGGCTTATACACCCTCTTTTATTTTTGGTACATTTAAGTTGTACCACTGGACATGCCAAAAAAAAGAAACTGTTGTTGCCAAAATTTGACAAGGTAACAACCTTTATGGGAAACTCAGTTAAAGGGGGGACCTATTGTGCTAAACTGAGTAATCTCCAGATTTTAAAGAAGCCAAATTCTTCTATAACTGGGGTTTTGAATAGGAAAAGGAAGCAAATATAAAAATAAAGATCTAACTAAGGTGATGTGCCAAGGTTTAGATGTAAGGCATGATAAATCTATCTTTTGGATGTGATTTAAGGGCCTGTTCAATAATGTTATGTCCCGAAATAAAAAATATCAAAGAGAGAGACCTAAATAATTCATTTCATAACATAAAATAATTTTGCATAGAGATTTACTAAAAAGAAAGAGTCAGAGTTATGGTCCTAAATCAGCATTCTATTCAAATAATTGAAGTTGCAAACAATTTATTCAGTAACAAAGCAATATAATGCTTTTCAAATAGTTAAGAAACAGAGAGGCCAAATTACAAGGGCATAGTTTGTGAGTATTTACAATTATCTAACAAAAAAAGGTCTAGTTTCTTTCTAATTTTTGTGCAAGTATTCTGAACTCCTTCAGAAGAAGTAATATTTATAATAAAATCCCCAGTTTGGTGATTCAGTAACTGAAAAGATCCTTCGATTATTAGAAATGATGTATATGGAAATAAATTTTCTTGGCCATTGCAACAAAACAAGATTTGAGCCATGAAAGAGGTCATCCCAGCGCCAGATGCATCCCCTGCAAATGATGGAAGTGGTCCTAGTAGAACAGAGTGTTGATATGTTTCGCTCACTCATGACAATAGTTATAATACATGGCAATTGTTGTGAGGCTATTGCTTTCTTCATTACCTAGCGCGATGAAGTCTTTAGAAGATCCACGTGGCAAGCAGTCAGGCCCTAAGGTTCATTCTTCCCTCCTTGCGATGAAAACCTACATAGTGAAGACACATGGAGGTCTCCCAAATATACTACATTGTGGGTGGGGACTACCAAGGAATGTGTGTGGAGTGATGCTACGTGGCATATGATTAGGGTCCGATAGGGAAGTGATGGGAAGAGGCATTGAAGAGTGCGAACCGTCAATACGTGGAAGCATGGCGAGCGCTGTTGAAAAGTGAAGGAAAGAATCCTTGCGAGGAGCGCCTGGCTAACAAGTGGTAGCACTCAGATAAAGCCTTGTGAAAGGAACCTGGTGTTGCATTCGACAGATGGGCATGGCCGGTACTTAGTAAAAAATAAAATAACCCGAAGGGATCTTGGGGAAATTTGTATTCACAAAGACCACCCATTTTGACTTTGCCGTCATTCTAGGCATTGGCGAACTTGTAGCTCAGCTTCTCATTATACCCTTCCATGGCTACAAAGTAAGGAATGAAACCAACTCTCTCGAATAGACCCTAGAGCTCCACATTTTTTTGCAACGAATCATATTTGCATGGTTTTGTTTGCTTCCTTCGGCCACCGATGATGGTCTCTTCATAGAGGTTGTTTTTTGAGAGGAGGAAAACCTCTTTACTGTGCCCTTCTTCATTCTCAACAATGGCAACCGACAATTCAAAAAACTCTGTATTAATAGTGACCTTGTGGTTTTCATTTGAGGAGATAACGACTCTAAACTATTAGTTTAAAACTTGAAACAACATTGGTTATCACCTTTACGAATCCCATCATAATTAAATCTGACAGCTCTGCCACCCTTCCTAGTGATAATTAAGTTTATTTTATTACCAACCTTACCATCGTCACTTGCACATGTCAATCTGTCTTTTCCAAATCATCCTTTGTTTTTTTATCATTGTGAAGAGCATTCATAATTTCCCCATTTAAATCTTTCCTTTCAATGCACGAGCCATGCCAAATAGATTGTCCTTTCCCTTTCATTCCTATTATTACTTTTGTATTTGGTGTACCTTTTTCCTCATTCCACTCCATCCATCCTATTAGAAAGTTTGAGTGCCACCTAGGATCCCCTAGGGCCACCACCCTTTTTAATTATAGCTACTCCGACCATCATTAATCCAAGCGTTGGATTTGTCCTTTATTCTTAATTTGTCCTGGGTGAACACTTATTTTATTTGTTTGGACAGATCGGAGAAGTCCCATAATTTTAAAGCTTCCTGTCTCACACCTAAGTTAGCCAAAGTATTCATGACCCTATTACCCTCCCTAAGTGTATGATGAATTTTATATTGTTGGAAGAACTATAACATGTTTTTATAGTCATCCAAAAGATTCTTTATTTCCTAGGGAGCTTCAACATTATTATTAAGATAATCAATAATAAGTTTGGAGTCACCTTCAATGATCACCTTTTTGCACCCGTTATCTCTAAGGTAACCAATTCCAACCCAAGCAACATATGCTTAAACAAATTTTTTTGTTGCTATTCCTAGAAATTTGTTGTATCCCACCACATAGATACTGCTTTCATCCCTAACCACTCCTCCAGCTCCAGCTACTCCTTGACCCCCTTTTGAGTAACCATCAAAATTACATTTCACCCATCTAGGATTAGGGGGAATCCAAACAATACTTCTTCGTTTAATCTATTTTTCCCAATTCACATTGTTCAAGTCATGGGAAATTCCCCATTGCTGCTTTATTCTTAACTCCTGATAAGTGGGCCCTTTCTTAGCCTGGGTATACTCACTGCTTTCAACATTTTCCTGAATCTTTCTCCTTATACTCATACATAGATCCTTACTACTCTTAGTAGTATCCCTAAAAACCCTATCGTTTCTCTCTTTCCAAAGTTCCTAAACCAAAAAAAAGGGAACTTGTCTCTATAAATCAAGAATTATATTATGGAAGTAAGGACTAAAGCTCCATCCTTCACAAACATTTTAATAGAGATAGGGAAGAACCAATCCATCTTAAGAGTCTTAAAAAAAAATTCCAGACCCCTTGAGCATAAGGGAATTGAAAGAACAAATGCATAATACTTACTTCATATCTATTGTAAAGATAACACCTATTAACCAAGTACCAACCCATTTTCTTAAGATTATCCATAGTCAAAATTTTCCCATGTATAACTGTCCACCAAAAATAGTTAATTTTTGAGATTAAGTTTTTTCTCCATAGTTTGATCCAATTAAATTCCCCTCTATTGATGGGTTGTTGATCCGTAGCCTCATAGGCTAACTTGACAAAGAATCTTCCTATAACAGTTTTGGTCCACATCCATTCATCCATCGTATTTTTTGAGAAGAGGTCTGAGCTTTGAATCTGATTCTTCAGTAAGTCCAATGCAACATCCTAATTTGGCCATCTTCCACCCTTTAGAACAACATTATTCAAATAATCTTCAAAGTCAACCCATTTGGGTCTCAGGTCTTCCCCGTCCAAGTATCTAGAGGTCTTTTTACCAATACTTCTTTTTATTTTGATTTTGATTTTCTGCAAGTCTTCAGTAGCTAATAAAGGGGAATTGATAGACCAAACATCCTCCCAAAAACCAATGTTCATCACATTTATAACCCTAACTTTTTCTCCTCTATGCAGGATTCCTCTAATTTTTAGTAGATTGTTCCAAAAGATAGATCCACAGGGAAGCTCCTTCTTCCTAAGAAAACAACTAGCTTCCTTATTGTTTAAGTATTTGGCCCTAATAATTTGTACCCAATCTTTTTCCCCTTTCAAGAAAAACCACCCCATTTTAGCCACCAATGCTTTATTGAACTTTTTTAATATGCGGATCCCCAGACCTCCTTCCCTCTTTGGAGTACAAACTATTTCCTACCAAACAAGAGCTATTCTTTTTTTTTCTTCCACACCTGACCATAAGAATATCCTTTGAATAGATTCAATTTTATCAACTATGTAGGCTAGGATATTGGATATAGAAAGGTAATAAATATGTATATTTTGAAGAGAATCCTTTAATAGTTGAATCTTTCTAGCAAAAATCAACACTTTTCCCTTCCAGCCAACCAGTTTCTTTTGAATTTTCTCCACAATATAATTCCAATAGTTGTTGTTAATATTTTGAGAAATTAGAGGTAGCCCCAAGTAATTAGCAAGCAAGTCCACCTCTTGACATCCAAGGATGTTTTTAACTTTGTCTTTTACCTCCTGATTGGTATTAAAGAAGTAGATTTTTCTTTTCTGATAATTTATGATTTGGCCCAAGATTTTAGCATATTGATCAAGAATAGCTTTCCATTGATTTTCTTCAACAATAGAAGCTTCCCCCATAAAAATAGTATCATCAATAAATTGTTGATGTGAGGCAGGGGGTAAAGAAGAAGAAGCACAAAATCCCTTTAAGGTTTTATTAGCTAGATTTTTTTGTATGTTGCACCCTAAAGCTTCAGCAACAATGGCAAACATGTAGGGTGATAATGGGACCCCCTGTCTGAGACCCCTTCCTGAAGAGAAAAAATCATGAGGAACCCCATTCACCAAGACTGAGTACTTCGGGGTAGTAACACATGCTTTAATCAAACTTAGAAATTTACCATTAAACCCAATTTTTTCAAGAACAACAAAGAGGAAGTTTCAAGAAACCTGATCATATGCTTTAGAGATATCTAATTTCAAAACAATTCCCTATTTCTTAATGTGGTCCATAGAGTGCAACACCTCATGGGTATAAATTTTTTCATCCAATATTTGTCTTCCTTGAACAAATATCTTCTGATTAATTGTAATCATTTTATTCAAGACTGATTTGAACCTATGAACCATGATTTTAGAGAAAATATTATAAGTAGTGTTACACAAACTTATTAGTTTGTAGTCATTCATAGAAGCAACATCAGTAGATGGGAATTAAGTCTATGAAGGTAGTATTCATCTGATTTAAGAGCCTTCATGATCTAAATAAATCCCTCACTACATTGAAAAGGTTTGGAGAGACAATGTCCCAATAAACCTGGAAGAAGCTTGGAGGGAATCCATCCAGGCCTGGTGCTTTAAAATCACCAAAAGAGAAGTCAACCTCCTTCACTTCCTTCATAAAAACAACCTTGGATAAATCCTTTAAATCCTAATCTGTGATCACCTTGGGAATGACCATCAAAAATTCATCCAGTTCAGAGTTATCAACTTCAAGCAATCCTGGAAAATTTGAAAAGAAGGAAACAACCTCCCTAGCAATGTTTTCTTCACTCTCGAGCCTTGTCCCATTAGAGGTGGTTAGAAATATGATCATATTTCTTCCTCTATGCTTCAAGTTAGATTGGTGAAAAAACTTAGTGTTTCGATCTCCTTCTCTTAACTATTGGATTCGAGATTTCTATTTCCAGAAGATTTCTTCTTTTTTGTTTATTTTATACCATTGTGCTCTCAACTCCCTCTCTTTGGTAAAAATATCCTCATCAATAATTCCAACTTCCATTAGGTCTTGAATCTCCTTAATTTTTAGGTTTAAGTCCTTCTTAATGGTAAAGGTATTACCGAACGTGTACTTGTTCCATCCCTTTACCTTTTCTTTGATCCTTTTCAATTTTTGAGTTAGTCTAAACATTGGAGTGCCATCACAAGGTAAATTCCACCACTCCTCAATTAAATATTTAAAGTCAAGATGGAGTGACCACATTATTTCGTATCTAAAGGGGCAAGGCCTCTTAGTCATTTTATCATCCCATTCCAAAAGGAGAGCACTATGATTAGACCCTGTTCTTGGAGAAGCAACAAGGGAGAGATTTTACAATACATTCAAGTTGGAGGAGATTAGGAATCTATCCAGTTTAACTTGCATCAAGTAATTACCCTATCTTATATTGGACCAAGTAAAGAGAGATCCAATTAGAGGAATATCCATTAAACCAACTGAGTTAAGGAACCCTGAAAGATCCATCATGCTATCAAAGAAATCAGTTAAGCCTCCACTTTTTTCTGATGGGTATAATAGGGAATTGAAGTCTCCTCCTAGGATCCATAGCTCATATTTAATATTAGTAATAATTCCTTCCAACATATTATAAAGATCAAGCTTGTCTAATCTTGAATTGGGGCGATAAATATTAACCATATTCCAATTGATTGAGGTATTCGTGTCTTCTAGACTAATTAAGAGACTATTTTTTTTTCACCTTCAATCTTTTGCTAAACCTAGAAGAGTTCCAACACTTAGCAATCCCTCCTGATGCACCCTCTGCATCACTAACTTCATAATCTACTCCTGGCCAGAGCCATTTCAACACTTTCTCAAAGCTCTCCTTTTTCATTTTCGTTTCCTGGATCAATAAGAAATCCTATTTTACATCAGCTAAACAAGACTTTAGCACATGTTGCTTATAGGAGCCATTAAGTCCCCTGATATTCCAAGGAAAAATACGCATTAGCATGAAAAAAAGAAGAAATATCAGTCTGATACTACTTAGGGTGGGAGAAATAACTCCCTTCTTTTTTGTTTTATTCCCTACCAAAGAATCAAGAGTTCTCTTCTTACCAGATGCCACATCTCTTATTGTTTCTTTGTTTCTTGATTCTTTTAATTACGATCTACCCACTTATTGTTTCCTCCTACATCTAGTTTTTTATTTTTCCTTAACATAGTGTTTATCCAATCCTTCTCATTTTTTCCTTTTGGTGTGTTATCCTCCCCCAAATTTAGGTCTATTATCATGACTTCAGAGGAAGGGGTCAGTAGCATTTCCATTTGGCTAACAATCTCTCCTTCTAGAAACTCACCTTGCTATTCTCCTATCCTTTGATCTTTAGGTGAGGATATCATATAGTCCTCCATTACTTTGCATAGTTCAAAAGGTTTCTCCATTGAAGGTTGGGAAGGAAGCACATTAGCTATTTCCCCCACAAACACCCCTTCCAAATCCTCATTTGGAGCTTCCTCTTTCATACCTAGGTTCTCGTCTTATTGTTCTTGAGGAGGGGTGGTTACTTTTTATAAGAAACTCAAGCCTTTATTTGGTATTGGGGTTTCCTACTCCTTTATTTCAATTTACTGCATCTTTGATTCTAGAGATGCTTTCCTATAGGCATGTAGTGCCCCTTAGTTTTCTTACCATTTCTGATAGTTACTTGGATTGTATTTGGAAACTATGATACTTGTTTGATGATACTTAGATAGTATGACACTTTGATGCACAACTATGATGAAACATTATATCTGATGTTATGATGATACCATGTTTACTAGACTAGTTTATTGGGTTATGTCAGCTATCATTGATATGAGTGTTATGTGTTTATTGGATGAATGTTCTATCATGATTTGATATCAATTTATTGTGTGTCAATGTATTGGTGAAGGGGAACAAGGTCGCATCACTCGCTTGTGAGCACCCTGTGATGTTGCAATTTTTCCTTCACAGTGTGATTGACTATTTTCTCTATGCACATGTTCGACTGTGTGATTTTTTGCAAGCTACAGGTACCAAGCATCGAATACACCTAAATTTATAGGTTTGATCATGCCTTAATCCCAATGGAGGTTGTTGTTTCAGAGATAGCATCGGTTCCCCCACATTGAACCATCATCCTCGTCAAGGATGAGTATCGGTTTGTCACACCCCGTCTGTACGGTCAGTTCATGTTGTTATCATTTTACTCTTCGTTTTTGCAGTTCAATATTGCTTGTCTATACGTCGTCTGAGTAATGTGATTGGTGAGTTCCTTTGTTTAATTATTACCTTAAATAAAGATAATTGAAATCAAAAGGCTTTGGGTTAATTAAATAAAAGTTTTTATATAGGTTATTCTCTGATTAAATTAAATTTATTAAAAGTACTTATTTGTTTTTAATAAATTAAACTTTATAATGTAAAATGAAATATTTAAATAAATATACTAATTTAATGGGATTGTGCAAGCAAACTGTATGAGAAATTATATTAATAAAATAAATATATATTAAATAGTTAAGTAAGTGTGTGCAATTGCAAATTATGATTTAAAAGTCATAAAATAAAAACAAGTTGAGTAAATTGTGAATAGTGGGAAAATATATAAAAGAAAATAAATTAATTAAATTAAGGGAGAATGCAGTTACAGAGAGTGGGGAATAATAAATTAATTAGTGGGAGTTAACTAGAGAGGGGCTTTTGGATTATTTTTTTGGAGAAAAAACTAATGTTGCATTCTTTGTATGGGAGTTTCTTGTTCTGGTTTTGGGAGCTTGTTTCTGGTTCTTGAAGGTTTGATACTTAGCTTGGAGGCTTGGGGTTATACTATTTTGGAGGATTTACACTAGAGTAGAGGTTTGTCAAAAAATTGAAGCTCTTGGAAGGAAGTTGAAGTTGTATCTGAGATTCGGATCTGACAACACTTTCAGCTCTGTGACTCGAAATAATTCAGGTTTCATGCTTTTTCCTAGTCATAATGTTTGCTCTAAAACAAATAATGCAAATTGTGCTATCTGAACAAAACAAATTATTTGAATTCGAGCTATGTTTTTTCCATCAGTTTTATGCTATTTATTAATTTGTAATTTTCTCTCCAAATTTGTTTGTCATATTTTTGTCTTGGCTCAAATCATGGCTATGGAACCAATGATTGCATGCAATTAAGAATGGTGAATTCTTGGTAACCGCAGTATCTTTTTCCCTATGCATTCAATATCCTCATTCTTAACACTTATCATATTTTGTCGCCCCTGTTTTCTTGCAATATAGTTTTCTATTATTATCGTGTACATTATACTGAGGCCTATTTAGTAATTATCGTGTATACTTTTTAATTGAAAACCAATCAAATTTGTTATTTTTCATATCTGGAAACCATACACTAGATTTAGCTTGCATCTTTCACTCAAGCAATGTGTCGCCCCTATTTGTTAAGTCTTCTATATTTATCTGGAAATCTTCTCTAGTCGCCGCCCCTCTTCTGATGAGTTGAGTCTTCAATTGGAAAACCAAAAGTAACTGTTACTCATATTGTTGTACTGTAAACATGTTGTTTGTGGCATCCGATGGTTTGTAGATTTCGGTGTATATTTTTTTATGAGTTGGGCAATCCACATATAGTCTTTATGTTGAATTTTCAATGCATTTTCATTATGTATGGAGTTCGCCATTTGTGAGGAATATAGGGTGAGTTCAAATCTGCATAAGACCATAGGTTTGACCTCTCTCATTGTGTTGTGGGTCTCACCTTGTACTGGCATCTTCTCCTCTAGTCATACAATGACTTAAATGTGTAAATTGCATGTTAAATGAATGAAAAATTTCTCCTATTCGTTGCCTTGTAACATCTTAGTGTTCGGCACTGGAATTGTATGGGTATGTTTATTAGCATTTATATAAAAGTTTTATGTACATATGTATTAAAATTCAATTAGTATCGATGGATTTGTATATTAGATCATATTGAATATATAATTATATATATATATTCTTCGAAAAACATGTATTGTTCTATAGCTTGTTCAACACGCCTTGAACAACAAGCTACCAATTGAATTAAAGTATAGATTCATTTCCTTTCCCCTTTATATATACATATATATGTATATGTATATATGTATAAATATATGAATATATAATGATATCTTTGTGAATTAAAATTATGTATTTGTATTTAAATCAGATTTCTAAATAATAATCCAGAATATATATATATATATATGTGTGTGTGCATTTATGACATATATTTTGGTAAATTTGTAAATATAGTGAATTATTATATTTGGGAGTATAAATTTTTTATGGATAGTTGACTGTGTATAAATGGAAGAAATAGATTGTGACATTAGGATAATTTTAGTTTATGTTGAATATCATGAAACTACAAATGGATATATTTTATAACACTATGCTTAGCATGGTTTTACTGTTGTTCAAATTGTTAATGTGAATAAATTATCGATGACTTGGTATAGAAGGTTGGAACCCCCTCTTAAATTTAATCTTTTATTGTCGTCTTGAATCGTTTATGTGAAATAAGTGAATGGATGTTGTTTGGAAGCCATTTTTCAATATTGTTCATGTTAGGTTTATTTTGTGAAATGATTTTTATGACTCTTCCAAAAGCAAAGAAAATTATCCTTGATGGAATTCTTGTTAATCCTTGAGATGAATGTTTTCTATTAAGTTGGCATATGAAATTTATCGGCCTTGCACACTGTATTCACCTATGTGATTGAGCTTTTGAAATTGTGAGCGAGAAGGTTTATGCCTCGCCATGTTGTATTGTTATGAATTTATGTGATTGTGCAAGTGGCTTTTCTCCTTGATTTTGTTGGGGTCTCCTTGTTGTCAGTAGGGGAGTGGCTCTCAATGGGGGCCAACACACAAGGTGGTGCTTGGATAACCTATGTGGGGGTTTTTTAATGATGTGATAACCTAAAATGAACTAGGGGGAAAAGGTAGTAATAACACTAATCAAGATAAGTTAATGCCTCACTCATGGTTCAAGTGCTCGTATAGGTTTGAGATGGGCCGAGAAGGCCTAGAATGGAAAGATCAACTACCTCATCTTCACGAGAGGTATGTTGATTCCGCATAGGGTTGCATGAGGGGCCAAAGATCGGTAGAGGCTACCGGAGTAACCCAAGATGGGGGTTGGGGCCTAGGAAGATCTACCTGGGTAACCCATGCAAACTATGTGATGACACTCCTACAGAAAGATAGTAACCCCTTGTCTCTTTTTTCCTTAGATGTCGTGTGTGCCTCTGGAAGTGGTGTATGGTCGTTTGATGTTGTACTTCACTTGCTCATTGTTGTCATGTTAGTGTTATGTTGTCTATTGCCTTTTTCCTTATTGTGATGGTGGGACCCTTTGCTATCTCCTAGCACGAGGGTGGACCTTTGGGTTCCACACAGTTAGGTGGAAAGTGCATTGTTCTCCATTGGGTTCCCTCTCCTTGTTCATGATTATGGTGACTTCTTTTGGATTGAAGACTTCAACTTTTGTACTAGTTCATGTAGATTTTCTTCCATGTATTGTATCATATTCTAATGTATCATGTATCATACTTGATGTACACTCCTCACATGTATATGAGGAGATATTCATGTTCATATATACATATGCAATGATGTAAACTGAGGTTGACTCTATTATGTAAAAGATTGGGCTGCAAATGTTATTGTAAATGCAATTAAATGAATTAATTCAAATGATCTTTATTGAATAAATATTATGGATATCATATTCATTACTTGATTAAATGAGATGATTAGATGTATTTCCATTTTTTTGTTAGAATGTATTAATGTAATGGTTTATATTTCTTGCTAATTTGGTTAATGGGAAAACTAAGTAGCGTTGTCACATACCTTAGAGGAATTAGATTAGATCAATGTTAAGTGTTTCATTTGCAATAGTGTGTTTAACGCACTTCAAAAAAAATTTGTTCTATTTTATGAATAGTTAGTGTGTTGTCTCCTAGGGTGTTGTGGTAGGGCATTTACACATGGTATTAGAGCCTAAGTTCTAACACTAGGTACTTTGGGTATATTATGAGCCCATCAGGTTGTCTTAGTAGTGTTGAATTGTGAAGTTTATATTTTTCCCTTGTTGACCTCGTCTAACACCTCAAACTTGTCTTTGGTGGTGTCTATGTAGGATAATGCCTAGAGGTAGGGGTCATGGTTGAGGATGTGGTAGAAGTCATAGTGGTGGCCATGGGGCTAATCGCTAGGACTCTCCCTCTCAGAGATCCCATGAATCTGATCATGAGGAACAACAAAGTTCCTAGAATAATTAGGGAGGTGCAGATCAGAACTTGGGTCAGTGAAGATTAGAGGGTGCATAGTTGTGTCACTAGAGGAAATTATTAGTCATCTTGGTCTCAGATTGTAGGGTGAGAAGTTGGTTGTTAGAGAGAGGGAGAGGTCTCCCAGGAGAAAGGAGGTTACTACATAACAAGATGCAATTTTAGCTGGACATATGAGAGATTTGTTGAGAGCTTGTTCTCCTATATTTGATGGGAGTGGTAGTGGTTTGGAGGCTAAGACATTGTTAATTGATCTGAACAGGTGTTTTTCTATGCATCCATATGGTAGCTATACCAAGGCCAGGTGCACTATCATACATCTCTGAAGTTTTGCTTCCATGTGGTGGCATTTGGAGGAGTATAAGCTCCATTTGGATATAGAATCAGTCTCATGGGAGATATTATTAGAGAGATTCAAAGTTTGGTTCTTGTTCGATCATTGGCGACAGTTTCGTGTAGATGAGTTCCATGAGCTGAGGTAGATGGTGATGTCAGTTGAGCAGTACAAGCGAAGATTTTATGAGCTCAAGCAATATGCGGGCATAGGTGATGATGAGGGCATGTTAGTACAACACTTTATCAGGGGCTTGAATGCCCGTATCAGTGGGGGTGTTCAAGTGTTTGAGCTGAAAACTATGGATATGGCTATGGAGAAAGCTCAGATAGTTTAGGAGAATTTGATTATGGCTTTAGGTGGTCATACAAGGGTGCAGATTGGTCAGACTCATTCAACATGTCCTTCTAGGAGTCATCAAGCACCCTCTAAGGGTAGTCAACAACAACAAAAACACTTGCAGTCAAAACATAAGAGCTCCCAGTCTTGATAGGGTGACAGGTTTCAGTTCAGGAGTGATAGGAATTAGATGTGAAACAAGTGTTATTACTTTGATCAGCCAGCCCAGAGTTCATAGTCTACAGTTAATAAGGGAAATTTTCAGCAGTCTAGTGCACCTCCAAGCGGTAGAGGTTTTGGCAGAGGTAAAGGTAGCTTCTCTTAGGGTCAGCAGGGTCACATTGCTTGACAGTGTCCTTAAAAGGGCACATCTGGTTTTGGTTGGAGACAAGTGGCTTCAAAGCCAATAGTAGGGGATGCAGGCAGATCACATAGATTTTTTTCTATGGTTGATAATTTCCAAGCTGAGCACCAGGGTACAATGGTTGAGACATCAAGTGTGTTACAAGGTTGTAGAGTCTCTATTCTCTTTGATTCAGGTGCTTCAGATTCCTTTATTTCTCCTTCCGTAGTAGCGCGATGTGGACTAGTGGCAGTAAAGAAGGATGATAGGTGGTAGGTCGAGTTGGCCTCCAGTGCTAAGGTCACAGCTGAGTCTCTCGTTCGATGTTGTAGTTTGAGGATCAACTGAGTCTCTCGTTCGATGTTGTAGTTTGAGGATTTGATCTCTTTGCACCATAATAGACCTTCATGTTATACCCCTTGGGTCTTACGATATTGTATTGGGCATGAATTGGTTAGAGGCTCACAGAGCAGTCATCGATTATCGTCATAAGTCTATGCAGTGTGTCAATGAATTTGGTAGTGAGGTTGAGGTAGTTGGGGTTTAGAGGCCTATTTCTTTGAGGATGATCTCAGCTATGCAGTTGAGGAGGTGTATGTGGTAGGGCTATTAGTTGTTTGCAGTGACAACTAATGATTTGGAGTTAGGAGAGAGCTAGGAGGAGGTGTCTCTTAATAGTCATCCTATCCTTAGAGAGTATGTTGATGTCAATCCTAGCGAGATACCAGGGATTCCATCTAAGCGTGTCATCGAATTTAAGATAGATCTTGTACTAGGAGCTGAACCAATTTGACGAGCTCCATACTGGATGACCACTCAGGAACTTAAAGAGCTCTGGTTACAACTTGAAGAGTTGTTGGAAAAGGGATTTATTCATCCTAATGTCTCTCCTTGGGGAGCACTGGTGATTTTTGTGAAAAAGAAGGATGGGTCCCTTTGATTGTGCATTGATTATCGACAGTTGAACAGGGTCACAGTGAGAAACAGGTATCCCTTGTTGAGGATCGATGATCTATTTGATCAGATCAAGGGTGCTAGGGTATTTTTGAAGATTGATCTTAAGTCAGGATAGCATCAGTTGCACATCTTCAAGGCAAATATCCATAAGACCACATTTCATACTCATTACAGACACTATGAGTTCACAGTTGTGTTGTTAGGGTTGACAAATGCGTCGTCGATGTTCATGAGTATGATGAATGGTGTGTTTCACACCTAACTTGACCAATTTGTCTTGGTGTTTTTAGATGATATTTTGATCTATTTGAGGACCATGGAGGAGCATGAGGAGCACTCGAGGCAGGTGTTACAGTGTTTGAGAGAGAACCCATTATAAGCAATTTTTTCAAAGTGTGAGTTCTTCCAGACAAAAGTGAAATATCTGGGTCATGTTATCTCTGGTAGGGCATTGTCGTGGATCCTTAAAAGATCCAAGCTATCATGGATTGGCTTGCACCCACTAATGTGGTAGAGGTTTGTAGTTTCATGGGTTTCACAGGTTACTACCATCATTTTGTACAAGGTTTTTCGAGGATAGCCCACCCCATCACTTCCCTACAAAGGAAAGGGAAGAAGTTTATTTGGAATAGTGCCAAGAAGCTTTCTAGACTCTTAAGGAGAGATTGACTAGTGCACCTATATTGGTTGTTCCTGATCTTACTGGGGATTTTATGGTTTGTATAAATGCTTCCTTGGAGGGTTTAGAAGCGGTGTTGATGCGAGATGGTCGTGTGATTTCCTATGAGTCTCACAAATTCAAGAATCATGAGATGAACTATCCTACACATGATCTAGAGTTAGCCGCTATGGTTCATGCTTTGATGAGATGGAGGCAATTTCTTTTGGGGAATCACTTTGAGCTACACAGTGATCATCATAGTTTTTAGTATATTCTCATACAACCTAATTTGAATGGTAGGGAAAGATGATGGATGGTGTTCCTATGTGAATATGATTTTGAGGTGAAATTTATTCAGGGAAAGGAGAATGTGGTTGCGGATGCACTTAGTAGACATAGACATGATCTATTGGTAGTGACTCTTGGTGTGAACTTGAGAAGCTAGATGCTTTCCTCGCTTCCTTCAAATAATTGGTATCAGGAGATGAGGACCGAGGTGGAGTCAGGAAAAGCTTTAGAGGGTTGGTTTGCGGGATATTCTATTGTGTCAGATGGTTTGTTATAACATTTGGGTCGTATTTATGTACCTTCCTCATGAGATCTCCATACTTTGATCAAGTCAAAGGCACATTGGGCACCTTATTCAGCTCATTCGAGTGTCAAAAATATGTACATAGACCTTTGAAAGCTATACTTTTAGGTCAGAATGAGGTGAGATATTGCTGATTTTGTGTTGAGATGTCTGGAGTGTCAAAGAGTGAAAGCAGAACACTAGCATCTTGCAAGTATTTTGCAGCCTCATTTAGTTCTAGAGTGGAAATGGGACATTATCTCATTAGATTTTATTGTTGGATCACTTGCTTCTTCCCATCGGTATGATGTCATTATGGTCACTATGGACAGGTTGACAAAGGTGGCTCACTTATCTCCTTTCTGATCCTCATATAATGCTTCATCAGTGGCCTGAGTTTTCATGGAGGACATTGTTAGGCTACATGGTATTTCTCACCGGATTATATCAAAAAAGATCTAGTGTTTACTTTGACTCTTTGGACATCCCTATAGCATGCATTGGGGACTCAGTTGAACTTCAATTCAGCTTATCATCCAGAGACTGATGGGCAGATTGAGAGGGTCAATCAGATCCTTGAGGATATGCTTCAAATGTATATCATGGATCAATAGTGACGATGGGAGGACTACCTTTATTTATTGAAGTTCACATACAATAACAATTATCACAGTTCTATTGGCATGCCTCCCTTCCAGGTGTTGTATGGTCATCCTTATTGGACCCCGTTGAGTTGGGATCATTTGGAGGATAGGGTTCTTCTTGGTTCGGAGATGCTTTAGGAGATGGAGTAGTAGTTGTTTCACTTAGGGAGCATTTGGTGGCAGCTCAAGATAGAAAACACAAATATGCTGATGCTCATAGGGTTGACAGTTAGTTCTCAATTGGTGACCGAGTGTTCTTGTGGGTGTGGTTGTGAAAGAGTCTGATCCGATATGGAAAAGGCTCTAAGCTCAAACTGTGCTTTGTTGGGCCTTTTGAGGTGTTGGAGAGGATTGGTCCAGTAGCTTACCATCTTTCTTTACCATCCAGTCTCTTGCACATTCATGATGTGTTTCACGTTTCAGTTCTTAGACCCTATTATCTTGATATATCTCATATCCTTGATTGGAATGCATTATAGGTAGAGGATGGGAAGTTGGATTTGGAGCCCATGGGCGTCATTCAACACAGACAACGTACCCTTAGGGTATGACACTTTGAGTAGGTTAGGGTCCAGTGGGATCTAAACAATGAGTCTTCTTCTACATGGGAGGATGATTCCAAGATGAGAGAATTATATCCATATCTGTTTACAGGCTTCCAGGAGTACGCCTAGTCCAAGGGGGGGGGGAGGATGTAGTTCCTCTCAATTTTCTTACTATTTTTGATAGTTACTTGGATTGTATTTGGACACTATGATACTTTTTTGATGATACTTGGATAGTATGACACTTTGATGCATAATTATGACGACACATTATATTTGATGTTATGATGATACCATGCTTGCTAGACTAGTTTATTGGGTTATGTGAGTTATCATTGATATGAGTGTTATGTGTTTATTGGATGAATGTTCTATCATGATTTGATATCAGTTTATTGTGTGTCAATGTATTGGTGAAGGGGAACAGGGTCACATCACTCCCTTGCGAGCGCCCTGCGACGCTATGATTTTTCCTTCACGGTGTGATTGACTATTTTCTCTATGCACATGTTCGACCGTGTGATTTGTTGTAGGCTACAGGTACCAAGCATCGACTCCACCTGAATTTCCAGGTTTTAGCATGTATTAATCCCATTGGAGGTTGTTGTTTCAAAGATAGCATCAATTCCCCCACATTGAGCCATCATCCTCGTCAAGGATGAGTATCAGTATGTCACACCCCCCATCTGCACGATCAGTTCATGTTGTTGTTGTCATTTTTAATCTTCGTTTCAATTGCAGTATAGTATTGATTGTCTGTACATTGTTTGAGTAATGTGATTGGTGAGTTCCTTTGTTTGATTATTACCTTAAATAAAGATAATTGAAATCGAAAGACTTTGGGTTAATTAAATAAAAGTTTTTATATAGTTTATGCTCTAATTAAATAAATTTTTATTAAAAGTACTTATTTTTTTTTAATAAATTAAACTTTATAATGTAAAATAAAATATTTAAATAAATATACTAATTTAATGGGATTGTGCAAGCAAATTGTATGAGAAATTAAATTAATAAACTAAATATTTATTAAATAGTTAAGTGTGTGCAATTGGAAATTATGATTTAAAAATTATAAAATAAAAAAAAGTAAAGTAAATTGTGAATAGTGGGAAAATATATAAAAGAAAATAAATTAATTAAATTAAGGGAGAATGCAATTACAAAGAGTGGGGAATAATAAATTATTTAGTGGGAGTTAACTAGAGAGGGGCTTTTGGATTATTTTTTGGAGAAAAACTTATTTTTCATTCTGTGTATTGGAGTTTCTTGTTTTGGTTCTGGGAGCTTGCTTTTGGTTCTTGAAAGTTTGATACTGTAGCTTGGAGGCTTGGGGTTATAGTGTTTTGGAGGATTTACACTAGAGTAGAGGTTTGTCAAAAAATTGACGCTCTTGGAAGGAAGCTGAAGTTGTATTTGGGATTCAGACCCAACAACACTTTCAACTCTATGACTCGAAATAATCTAGGTTCCATGCTTTTTTCAAGTCATAATGTTTTCTCTAAAACAAATAATGAAAATTGTGCTATCTAAACAAAACAAATTGTTTGAATCTGAGCTATGTTTATTCCATAAGTTTTATGCTATTTATTACTCTGTAATTTTCTCTCCAAATTTGTTTGCCATATTTCTATCTTGGCTCAAATCATGGCTATGGAACCAGTGATTGCATGTTAAGAATGGTGAATTCTTGGTAACCGCAGGCTCTTCTTCCCTATGCATTCAATATCCTTATTCTTAACACTTATCATATTATGTCACCCCTGTTTGCTTGCAATATATTTTTCTATTATTATCGTGTTCATTATACTGAGGCCTGCATAGTAATTATCTTGTATAGTTTTTAATTGAAAACCAAGCGAATTTGTTATTTTTCATATCTGAAAACCATACACTAGATTTAGCTTGCATCCTTCACTCAAGCAATGTGTCTCCCTATTTGTTAAGTCTTATGTATTTATCTGGAAATCTTCTCTGGTCGTCGCCCCTCTCGAGTCTTCAATTGAAAAACCAAAAGTAACTTTTACTCATATTGTTGTACTGTAAAAAATTTGTCTGTGGCATCCAATGGTTTGTAAATTTCGATGCTTATATTTTTTATGAATTGGGAAATTGAGATATAGTCTTTATGTTGAATGTTCAAAGCATTTTCATTATGTATGGAGTTCGTCGTTTGTGATGAATATAGGGCGAGTTCAAATTTGCAGAAGACCATAGGTTTCGCCTCTCATTGTGCTATGGGTCTCACCTTGTACTGGCGTCGTTTCCTCTAGTCATACAATGACTTAAATGTATAAATTGCATGTTAAATGAACCACATATTTCTCCTATTCGCTGCCCTGCAACATCTTAGTGTTCGGCACTGGAATTGTATGGATATGTTTATTGGCATTTATATAAAAGTTTGATTTGAATATGTATTAAAATTTGATTAGTATTGATGGATGCGTATATTAGATTCTATTCGAAATATATATATATATATATATATTCTTTGAAAAACATGCATTATTTTGTAGCTTGTTTTGCATGTCTTGAACACTAGGCTGTCAATGGAATTAAAGTATAGATTCGTTTGTTTTCCCCTTAATATATATACATATATATATATATGTATAAATATATATGAGAATATATAATGATATCTTTGTGAATTAAAATTCTGTATTGGTATTTAAACCAGATTTTTAAATAATAATTGAGAGAATATATATATATATATATATATATGTGCATTTATGGCATATATTTTGGCAAATTCGTAAATATAGTGAATTATTATATTTTAGAGTATAAATATTTTATGGATAGTTGATTTTGTATAAATGGAAGAAATAGATTATGACATTAGGATAATTTTAGTTTATGTTGACTATCATGAAACTAGAAATGGATATATTTAATAACACTATGGTTACCATGATTTTATTGTTGTTCAAATTGTTAATGTGAATCAATTCTTGGTGAGTTGGTATAGAAGGTTGGAAACCCCTCTTAAATTTACTTAAAACAAGTGTCGACCACCTTATCAGCCAAGGTATTATTACTAAAGGTCGATGGCAGTCACTTTCCAAGTGAGTTAACAATTATTTCCTCATACTTGTAGTCAGCCTTAAGGCCTAATGAAATATCAATTATAGGACTCGATACACATGTGACTTTATTCAAAGACTTTTGCTATGATATAAAGCTCGATTCCCTGCAATGTGAGGTTCAATTCATTGACATTTCCATGATATTGTCTTTTTTTTTTCAAACAAAATGCCAATGGATATCATCTTGTAAGTCGAAGCTATATAAATAGCTATAAAATGTCAAACCTGTCAAACTAGAACTATACCACCTGAACATAGAATCATAATCCTGAAAACAAGATGCCTTGTAATCTGCACATGGAGTCAAGAGATCAGTACCATCAAAACCATCATCACAATGCCCAAGTCAAAACCAAGTATGCCAAGACAAAATATAAACAAGAGTGCCAACCATCTGAATGTAAATTGTGCAACTGATAATCAATCACCAAGATGCCAATTTGAAACATAATTTTGACATCACGGACAAATACCAAAAGAGAAGTTGAAAAAACTCCCCCTTTGTCCTTGATGGAAAAAATTGAGCCATCAAACCGAAGAACTAAACCAGAACCAAGAGCTCATAATTCTCCCCCTTTTTGTCACAAGGACAAAGGGAAAAACTGTGAAATGCCAAGAAGTTGAACATAAAATAGTTGCAGATATAGCAATGGAGCAACAAGTAGAAAACCAAAAGAAGCAACAATAAGTTGCTAAGAGAGCTAACAAGCTCCCCCCAACACCAAGATAGAGTATTAAGAGAGTAGAGATTGAGAGACAACTCCCAATCTAGACCGAAGTCTTCAAATACCTCTTTAGCCAAAGGCTTAGTGAAGATGTCAGCTATCTGTGCTTGTGTAGGAAAATATTGCACATAAACCTCATTAGCCAACACCTTTTCATGAAGAAATTGAAATTTGATAGCGATGTGTTTAGTGCGAGAGTGAATAACAGGATTTTTGGAGATGTTAATCACACTAGTATTATCACATAGAATAGAAATAGGTTTAGGAACTCCAATACCCATGTCAGATAGAGTTTGTGACACCCAGATTACTTGAGTACAACAAGAGGTGGCAGTAATATATTCTGCTTCAGTAGTGGAGAGTGAATCAAATTCTTGTTCTTTGTTGTGCCATGCCACTAATCGATCACCAAGAAATAAAGCAGCACCACTGGTGCTTTTCCTATCATCCAGACAACCAACCCAATCAACATCAGTATATGCAATTAATGAAAAATCATTGCTTCTAGGATACCAAAGACCATAATCAAGAGTGCCCTGAACATATTTAAGAATCCTTCTAACAACATTAATATGAGATTCGTTAGGAGATGACTGAAATCTCACAACCATGCAAAATGGCTGCATTATGTTAGATCTAGAAGCTGTTAGATATAACAATTTGCCAATCATTGACCAAAGTCAGTTGGATTTACATTAGGAGAATCATCAACCTTGCTAAGTTTGTAGCTTGTAACCATTGGAGTGCTAACTGGATGACATTCATCCATTTGAAATTTCTTGAGCATCTCTCTTGCATACTTTGTTTGAGAGCGAAATATACTAGTTTCAAGTTGAGAAACTTGAAGACCTAAAAAGAAAGTTAATTCTCCCAACATTGACATTTCAAACTCAGATTCCATAATCTGAGAATTTTTTACTCAAGGTAGTATTGTTGCAGCCAAAGATAGTATCATCTACATAGATTTCTACAACCAAAATATCAGAACCTTCAATTTTAACATAAAGATTGTTGTCTACACCTCCTCTAATAAAACCTTTTGAAATCGGATGATTATCTAGTTTAGAGTACCAAGCTCTAGGAGCTTGTTTTAGGCCATATAGAGCCTTTTTCAGCCTATAGACATGATTAGGCTTGTTTTTGCAAATGAACCCTTCAGGCTATTCTATATAAGCTTCTTCATCTAAATAACCATTCAGAAAAGTAGTTTTGACATCCATTTGATATACAGTAAAGTTCTTGAAAACCGAATAAGCCAAGAATATTCTAATAGATTCAAGCCTAGCTACAGGTGCAAAGGTTTCACCAAAGTCAATACCTTCTTGCTAAGCATATCCTTTGCACACATACCTAGCCTTGTTGCAAACAACATGGCCATTTTCATCATGTTTATTTTTGAGAATCCATTTCCCTCCTATGACATTTTTGTCATCTAGTCTTGGGACTAACTCCCAAGTATGATTTTTCTCAATTTGATCAATTTCTTCCTGCATTGCATTAAGCCAACATTCATCAGTTAGGGCTTCATCAATTTTTTTTTGGCTCAAACTATGTAACCAAGAAAAAAGTAGCAAGCTCAACTATGTGAGTTTTTTCATTAGATTTAACCGTTCTTCTTATTTGAACTCCTATAGATTTATCTCCAATAATCAAATCTTTAGGATGGTTTCTAGCAAGAGATTTTGAAGGGATTTTTGTTATACATTTTTCAAGACTTGTTTCAACATTTTTAGAATTTGATTCAACTAGTTTAGGACTTGTTGATTCTACTTCAGGCTTTGCTATTTCAAAGCCTTGTGAATTTATTTCAAGTTCAAATTCTTCTTCCTCATCTTCCTGCATAGGTTCAGCATCTAAAAGCAGATTTTCATCAAATTTGACATTGACAAATTCAATAATCTTACTCAACCTATTATTAAAGCATTTATAGGATTTTCTATGAGTGGAGTATCCTAAAAAGATACCTTCATCAGATTTAGATTGAAAGCTGCCTAAATTATCATCTCTCTTGATAAAAAACTCACAACCAAATATTCTGAAGTATTTAATTGAGGCAGATTTACCATACCACAGTTCATATGGAGTGAAATTGGATTTCACTTTGATTTGTACTCTGTTCAAGATGTAAACAGCTCTATGAACAACTTCTTTCCAGTACATGTTTGGCAATTTTGCTTTATCCAACATAGTCCTTGCCATCTCTTTTATTGTTCTGTTCTTTCTCTCAACAACCCCATTCTGTTGAGGTGTTTTGGTAGCAGCATATTGTCTTTTTATGCCATGTATTTCACAATAGTCAATTAATTCTTGTGAGGTGAATTCACCACCTTTATTAGATCTCAGATATTTCAATTTTAAATCTGACTCCCTTTCAACCATTTTTTTAAAGACTTTGAAACGTTCAAAAGCTTCAGATTTATGCTTGAGAAAAGTAACCCATACCATACGAGAGTAATCATCAACAAATAACATGAAATATTTCTCACCATTGATAGATCTAGTCCTTGTAGGACCACATAAATTTCTATGAACAAGTTGCAGAGGCCTAGTATAAGAATGTTCTTTAGATTTAAAGCTCACCTTTGTTTGCTTGCCTTTGAGACATTCTTTACAAATTGCATTTTCAGGTTTTCTTAAGATAGACAAACCTCTTAAATTCTGGTTTTTGCTGATCCTAACCATATTGTCAAAGTTAATGTGACCTAGTCTCTTGTGCCACAACCAACTTTCTTCAACATGACTCATTAAACACATACCTTGATTATTTTCATTACCAGATGTGTCAAGAAGATTGCAAACATTTCCCTTAGTCCTTCTTCCAACAACAATAGCCTTTCCAAGCTTATTTTTTATCTCAAATCCCTGTGAGGTGAACAAAACATGATAGCCACTATCACAAATTTGACTAACACATAGAAGATTGTGCTTTAGACCTTCTACATAATACAAATTGTAGATAGGAGTGTCCTCATTCAACAGAAGTGAACCTCTACCTTTGATTTGTATACTAGAATTGTCACCAAACTTCACATACCCGTGTATATAATCTTCAAGATTTATGAATTTTTCTTTTTCACTAGTCATGTGGTTAGAACAACCACTGTCGAGGAACCATAAGTCATTTTTCTTTGAATGAAAGGTTATTTGAACTAACATAGTTTTCTCTATGTTTTGATATTTTTAGGTCTCCAAATCTTTTTGGTTTTCTGTTGTTTAATTTGCAGACCAGCTTTGCACTGCTTATCAGAATGACCCACGGTATTGTATTTAAAGCATCTGATTTGTCTAGCAAAACCAAGGTTTTTCTTATGACCAAATCTAGGTGTTCTAAGATTCATAAACTTGCAAGAGTTCACTTTGTGGCCAAATATTTTGCAGAAATAATAGTACCCATAAAAGAAAGGGTTGAGATTATATAATGTTTCATTATTCCTAAGAGAATAAACATGATTCTTACCAAAATCAAGATGATTAGATTCAAAACATTTGTTTAAAGCAGTATCATTTTACATTGCACCATCATTTGAACATTCACCCTTCACGAACCCAATACCAGTTTTGTCCTTGTTCATTTTTTGCTTACTGAGCATGTCATTCAGTTTTAGAGTACTCTCATACTTCTCAATGGTCTTCCTAAGATCAACAATTTCATGTTCAATATTTTGAATTTCTTGATCTTTATGATTTATACCAATATGAAGACAATCCTCAACTCTCTTGGCTTCTTTGAGTTGAGTCTTCAAGGAGACTATTTCTTGATTTGTGAGTTGCTCTTGAGCAAGATCTTGGGCATAATTTTGTTCTTGAGCAAGCATTTGTTTTTTGAGTTTTCTAGGTTCTTTTAAAGCACATTTCAGTTCATCTTCTAGATCTACTTCTCCATCTTCAACATCATTGTTGTTAGTATCTTCTTGTTGAATGATTTTAGCCATGAATAGGTTTTCATATTCTTCATCTAAAGAATCTTTAGATTCAGTGTCTGTTTCATTTTTGCTGAACAAACTCTTCTTCTTTTTGAAGTTGAATTTTTGTTTAGGTCTATAGGCCTTTTTCTTAGGTAGTTTTTCAGATTTCTCATTGTCACTATTCAGATCACCATAGGGGCACTTTGCAACAAAGTGGCCTATTTTTCCACAATTAAAAAATTTGAAGGGAATTTTCCCTTATATTTTCCAGACCCCTTTTTGAGCTTTCTAACAAAGTGGGATTCTTTAGAATCAGAAAATTTTGATTCAGTAGCCTCATCTTTTTCTTTCCTTTCAGTATTAAAGGCAGTTTCTTTTGTAGAGGAATTGTTTTTACTGATTCTCATTTCATAGGAAGTCAGAGTGCCTTGTAGGTTGTCTAGGGTAAGCTGGTCAAAGTGTTTCTTCTCTTCTAGAGTAGAGACCTTAGCTTCAAATTTAGTCGGTAAGGTTCCAATGACCTTAGTTACAACATCGAATTATTTTACTTCTTCTCCCAGACCTTTCATAGAATTGGAAATTTCATCAACTCTCAAGAAGTAATCAACTACTTTTTCATCGTCCCTCATTTTTATTTCTTCAAACTAGTGTTTTAGAGTGAGGAATTTTGATTGTTTAACTTTTTCATTTCCTTGATAGATAGTTTCAAGTTTAATCTAGATATCCCTAGTAGAGCTACAGTGCATGACTTTGATAAAGACATCTTTAGTCAAAGCACACAGGAGAGCATGTTTTTCTCTTGCATTAGTTTCATATATTTTCTTTTCATCAGAAGTTTTGGGCAATGTAGTTGGTACAGTGTACCCAGTTAACACTACGCTCCACACATCGATATCAATAGAAGTTATATAATTCTCCATTCTGATTTTCCAGAATACATAATTAGTTCCATCAAATAATGGAGCTCTATTCATAGATGTGCATTCATGAGCTTGAGACATTTTGAACAGACTCCAAGGCCAAAATCAATCCTAGGTTGGATAGACCTATCAGAGGACCCTAGGCTCTGATACTGATTGTTGGAGTGAAAAAATACACTGAGAGGGGGGGGGGGTGGTGAATCAGTGTCATAAACCGATTTAACAAATTTTACTAAAACTAAAACAAAACAAATTTATGCTCTCATTTATCAATGATTAACTCATCCATATATTGAATGCAATCACATGTAACTATAATGAGAAGTATGACAGTGAAACATAGCATAATAAAGCATTCACACAAGAAATCAGTGGAACCACAAATGAGCAAAGTGACACAAGATATGTCGAATGGAAAACTCTCCCGGGGTAGAAAAACCACTCCTAAACTGCTCCTTTCTAGCCTTATATTTTAAAATCCACTTTTAACAATGCCTTATAGGCTGATTTCTGAGCACCAACTAAAGGAGCACCAACCCCTCATTTTGAAACACCAATTTCAAGGAGCACCAACTCCTTTTTTGTTTACAGAAAGTAGAATGATACAAAGGGTCTCTTTGTTTCTCTCTTTTCTCACAAGTGCCTCTCAACAAAAAATACCTACAATCCTCAAAGTTCAAGAATGAACTTCCAAAATTCTAGCCATTATCTCATCTTGAGACAACTTGTTATTGAACTTATATTTGAGATTTTCAATCTCAAAATCAAAACATGTATTCCTGTTTAGACAATACAATAGTTGCGATTTTCTCACAGTTTTTCTCAGTCATTTTTCATAGTTCAAAAACAGTTATATTTCCCTCTATTTTTTTTTCTCTTACTAATGTATCTTGATTACATTTCATAAAAATTACAACCAAAAAATATATATATTTACATTCAAACCAAATGAGGTAGTTTTTTAATGTTCCCCAACTTCTATCGAATCTTTTGCTAGATATTACAGTGATTCAAAGAAGTATTCAAAATAGAAGATTGCTTCTAATAGAATGGTCAGGGAAAATGTATTTTGAGAAAGAAGACTCTGAACCCTATCCACTCAAGGAGCCTGCACACTCAATACTATCTAAAAAAGAAACAATATGATGCATGCACCATAAAAATATCTTTGAATACCACTGCAACAAAATGTAACTGAACCCTCATGATTGTGCACCCAGTGACCAAGAGAAAATACCACATAATCCATGAAGAAGAATGATATAATTTTCAGAAAGCATGATTACCCACTAATCGAAAAACACAACCCTTCACAGCATAACCAAAAATAGAAATGATATTCTATCAGGGTATCAAATTCACTTTAGGTAACCAAAACCTTGTCATCTTTGTATGAAAACCAATAAAGCATTTTTAATTTTGAAACAAAGAGTAGTAGCTACCTTATGGTTTTAAACTAAAATCTTTCTTCAAAAATGGAATGATAATACCTATTCGAGTTTGAAATGGTGCAACCGAAAATACCAGATGAGTTTGAAAAAAAAAATTAGCTGGAGAAAACCTTTGAACCTTCTTGCATGCTCGTGCCATCCTTACCAACTTTGTCATAGCTCTCACAAAAGGCAGAGTAACGTTTGTCAGATTGAATGCAGCAAGAGAGAAAAATCAAAGTAACAGTTGTGACTCAACACCCATGGCAGTGGAAGAGATGCTAGGGTTTCAAACCCACAATCTTTGGAAACACAACAAGAATGCCCTAACTTTTCTTTGCAAAGGAATTGATGAATTTTTCATTTGATAAAGTTTGAAGTTCGAAAGGACTAGAGACATAAGAAGAAAAATTATAATGCATTCTAAATTACACGGACAAGCCAATGCAAAGAATGCTGACAATCTCATTACCTCCAGAATGCATACAAACCACCGATCACTTTCATCAATGGCAAACATTAATCGATATCCAATGATCAAACAAGGAAAAATGTTGACACAATTATGTCTTTAATAATTTGTCATGACTACTTAAAACAAGTTTCGACCACCTGATCAACCAAGGCATTATTACTAAAGGTCGATGGCAATCACTTTCCAAGTGACTTAACAATTATTTCCTCATACCTGCAGTCGGCCTTAAGGCCTATGAAATATCAATTATAGGACCCGATACACATGCGACTTTATTCAAAGACTTTTTCTATGAGATAAAGCCCGATTCCCTACAATGAGAGGTTCAATTCATTGACATTTCCATGATATTGTCTTTTTTTTTCAAAAAAATAGATGCCAATGGATATCATCTTGTAAGCCGAAGCTATATAAATAGCTATAAAATGTCAAACCTGTCAAACTAGAACTATACCACCTGAACATAGAATCATAATCCTGAAAACAAGATGCCTTGTAATCTGCATAGGGAGTCAAGAGATCAGTACCATCAAAACCATCATCACAATGTCGAAGTCAAAACCAAGTATGCCAAGACAAAATATAAACAAGAGTGCCAACCATTTGAATGTAAACTGTGCAACTGATAATCAATCACCAAGATGCCAATCTGAAACATAATTTTGACATCAAAGGACAAATACCAAAAGAGAAGTTCAACATTTCCATGATTGGAAAATTTTATTTCTCTTATGAAAACAAAGAGAATAGGTAAATATTAATTAAATAAAGCTCCTACAAATTGTCACAAATAAAATAAATTTTACTAATTTAAAATGTGCCTAGTTTTAGAAGAAGAACAAATCAACTATTGCTTCTATAGGTGCAATAGATGTTAACTTTCCTATAGTTTTAAAAATCAAGTTAACGATCAACCCAATATAAGTAATTGTAAAGTGTATTTTAGGAAATAAAAGCAGCATGTGAAACTAATAGTATCTAAATTAAGGAGAAATGAATTTTATGATTAAATCAATAACTATTTTATTAATAATCATAACACAAATAGTCATAAACTCTTAATATAACTATACATAAGAATATATTTAGTGTTATTTGAATCAACATTTCAGATCAAACTCCATGATCCATCATCAAGAATAAGCATGCAAAAAGAGAGTAGAAAGATAGAAGGAAATAACAAACTAGGAGTGATAAATAGGTGAAGGGGTGAGAGAACTAAAGGGCAAAGACTTAGAGATGACCTAGAAAATGATAAAAAAATTAATAAAAAAGAAAACTAAAATAATTAAATATACTTAAGTAAATGTAAAAAGGAATAGACTAAAACATAACAACAAAAGAAATAAAGAGAATGCAACCTTATATAATGATACATTAACAAAATAATAATAAAAATTATTAGAATATAATAATATCAAAATAAATTAATTATTAACAAATTAATGAGTAATATATTGAAAAAAAAAGAAGAAAAAATTAAAACAAGAACCTAAAAAATAAAGAAATTAATAAAATAATTAAAAAATAAATCAATAAAACCTAAAGAAATAAAATGAATCCAAGAAACAACGAAATAATGAAATTAAGGAAAGAACAAAATTGCAAAAAGATTAAAAATAAAAAATCAATAAACCCTAAAGATATAACATGAAAACAAGGAACAAAAAATAAATGAAATTACGGAATCACCCTAGCCAAAAAGTTGGAGTTCTCAAAACTTTAGCTTTAGGGCCTTCACAATTTGTGATGATGAGCACATTGACCAAGAGTTAAACCACCTTACCCGAGTTTTCTCTCTAAAAGGGTATAAAAGAAAGAAAATCAATCAAGTTATCAATCAGGCCAAATATAGGTTGACTCTCCATCCTAAGCCCTCTCTTTCTCCTTCCCCCCTCTCGCTACCCTCCCCTATGTTGAAGGCATCTTCAAAAAATTGCTAAGATCCTCCTCAAAAAGGGCTTAACTTGCACTTTCAAACCCCTCTCCACTTTAAAAAATCTCCTTCCTTCCTCCAAAGACCCTCCTATCTCTCTCCTCAACTCTAGTGTCCACAAAGTGACATTCTCGTGTGGTATCCCCTACATTGGGGAAATCGTTCACTCGATCACCACATGAATCAAAGAGCATGGTGCTGATATTCGACATGATCGAATCGCAAAATCGGCGCTAGCCGAACACTCATCCAAGACCAAGCATCATATTGCCTTAGAAGACACCAAATACTATTCAAAGAAGACAACTACTTTAGGAGAAAGCTTAAAGAGTCCATTGAAATCAATAATCACCCCTCCAACCTCAACCGAGATGGGGGTTGGAATTTGAGCTTTTCTTGGAAACCTCTTTTGAATAGCCTTTTGGTGCCCCCTCTTGGTAGCTCTGGTTGTTTCGCTCCTTAGTTTTCTCTCTGTCATTCCTCTTCCCCCTTTCCTTTCTTTCTCTTCCCTAGCTTGGTGGCCATCTTTTTCTTCTTGGTTCCTGGTGAGCTTGGTTTCCCCCCCTGTTTTGGGTTTCCTTCATTCTTTCGTGCCTTGTCTTTTTCCTTTCCCTTTTGAGGCGCCCCTTCTTTCCTTGTTGTTTTTTCCTTTTCCCCTTAGCTTATATATATATATATTCCTTTATTAAGTTTTTATCGTGGATATTATGTATTTAATTATTACATAATATCATTATTATGTTTTAAACTGTTTGTAATTTTCTTATGTTGCAATTATGTTCTTTCCTTAATTTCATCATTTCATTGTTTCTTGGATTAGTTTTACTTCTTTAGGTTTTATTGATTTATTTTTTAATTATTTGATTAATTTCTTTATTTTTTAGGTTCTTGTTTTAATTTTTTCTTCTTTTTTATTCAATATATTACTCATTAATTTGTTAATAATTTATTTATTTTGATATTATTATATTTTGATAATTATTGTTTATTATTTTGTTAATGTATCATTATATAAGGTTGCATTCTCTTTATTTCTTTTGTTGTTATGTTTTAGTCTATTCCTCTTTACATTTACTTAAGTATATTTAACTATTTCAATTTTCTTTTTTATTAATTTTTTATCATTTTTTAGGTCATCTCTAAGTCTTTGCCCTTCAGTCCTCTCACCCCTTCACCTATTTATCACTCCTAGTCTGCTATTTCCTTCTATCTTTCTACTCTCTTGTTGCATGCTTATTCCTGATGATGGATCATGGAGTTTGATCTGAAATGTTGATTCAAAAAACTCACACAGTTTCAATCCAAAAATTTGAGCAAACCATTATCATGGACTGTGGAAACTTGATGTTGTTAATATTTAGTGTTAACTAGTGCTATAATTACTTTTACTAGTAAATTTCACTTTTTTCGATTAACATTGTAATACCTTCTAATAAATACCTACAACCTTACTAAAATAATTCTTGTAATAATAAATGATAGTATATACCATTCATTATTTTATTTCATTTTGTATTATTATTTATTTATTTATTCTCTTCGTTAATTATCCCACCATTGTAGTAAAAGCTAGATTAATCCATAGGAAAGTAAATTCTCACTAGGAAATGGATTTAATAAACATATAATAATAAGTCTTGAAGCAAGAACTAGAATTTCTCTAAAAATAAATAAATAAATTATGGTTCTAATGTGTAATTTATTATTTAATTGTTCCTTGAGTTATATTGAACTTCCTCAGCAAATAGTCAGTATTAATGTTTAGATTCTAATAAGAAAATAATAGTATATGTAGTGCCTCTCATGATACTAATGCTTTGATACTGTTTTGGTGTGTGTGTTTGTTTTGGGTTGATTTCTAGTTATGTTCTGATGCATACTTGATACTTTGTTATAAATATTTTCCACCATGTGTGCGATGTGGCAGACAGTTATGTTTATTTGCTTATTATAGTTGGACTTATGTGTGGGATACTTATGTTATGATGATGTTACTGAGTGAGTTATATTGATGATGTGATACTTAGATTTTGATAACTGTATTTAATTCGCGTGAAGGAGATGGGGTGGCATCACTCATCCGTGAGTGCCCTGCCTCACCACAACTCTCCTTCATAATGTGTTTGGATATAAGTTATATGCATATGTATATGTTGTTTGACGTTTGATGTTATGCGGGAATGCAGGTATCAGGTGTTGACTCGACCCGCATTGTCGGGTCTGAGCGCACTTTACATACCCAATGGTTTGATGTGGTTAGGGAGTTGGTAAGAAAGTACCCCCGTCTGTGTCAGTGGTTGGTCCAGTGGTTGTTCATGTCTTATCTGTACTTCGTTCGTGTGGGTATGGTTTTAATTTAAGTCATTTTCTTTCATGAGTTTTATAATGTTGCAAAAGTTGTGATTATGGCTTTGACTAGTGCATTATTATTTTAATTTAAATGCTATCCTATGGTGCGAAGTATTTATTAAATAAATGTTCAATTTTGTTAATGACAAATTCTTTTGGAAAATACTTGTGTACATTATCATTTTTATTATTATTGCAAAATGTAAGTTATCATCTAATTTAAATAAATAAATAAATTGTGTTATTGACTATTTAAAATTAAGTTATGAAAATTATTATCATGATTGATTTTATTATCAAATGGTAATTTAATAATATATTTTTAAATTTAAATATGACTAAGTTAAATGATGTTTTATTTTAATGTTATTTAATTGTTTGTTTTCGAAAGTCAATTTTATTTTAAAAAGGAAATTAAATATTAAAAGGGTTGCATAAATGGTGTTAGTTAATTGAGGAACATGCCTCTTCCAAAATAAGAAATTGAAAAGAATATTGTGACAAGTGGCAGTTGCATGGGAAATATGTTAGGAAATGCATGACAATTTCTGACTTTTTCCTTTTTGAAAATTTATATTCCAAATAGTGCTTTTTCAAAAAAAGCAAGAGAGGAAAAAAAAGAAAAAATGAATTTTCTGTCTGCAACTCAAAAATGGTGAAATTTTTCTAAGAATTAAATCCTCTGTATTGTTTTTTGTCGAATTTTTCTGTTGAAAGGAGATTAGATTTTAGTTTATGCTGGGAATTGTTCTTGAATTGGTTTTGTTGGGGTTTCGAATCTCCAAAATTGTTGAAGGTTGCCGTTGACTGGATAAGCTCAACGCGGCACTTCGTCCTCAAATCGAATTAAGCGAAGGACTCCAGGTATTTTCAAATCCGTGAAAAGATCTCTGTAAATTTTAGTTTAAAATGAGAAAAAGGATTTTAGTTTAAAAAGAAAATATGATTACTGTGGATTTTTGGAAATCTTGTTTTTGAAATCCAATTCTCTATAAATATTTATCAACCTGTAGCTTCCTCCTTCCATTTGTTTCCTGCTCTTTGTATTTTATGCTGGATTCTTGTTGAGAATAATCGAATATTTGTTTCCCTCTATCCACTGTATCTTCTTAGCCAAAATCCTCTATAAAATTCCGTCTATCTGAGATCCTCTCTTTCTTTCCCTGTATTTCCCCAATTTGTTTCGTTCTCTTTTTGAAAGATTTTGTACATTGGGATATGCCCAATTTGTCTTGTGATTATTTAGATGTTTCATATATATATATATATATATATATATATTTATGTATGTTGATTTTAGTTGGCATTAAAAATGTATGGAAAAATTTCTTTTGTGACTGATTTATTTGTTTAACCGGATTTGTGTTTTCTGTTTGTGTTTGTTATTTTCGCGGGTGTTGGTGGGGAGCTTATCCCCCACCGTACCCCCTCCCATCCATGGAGAGAGTGCTGCCAATGAAAACGCCCTCCATGAATGTGTGGAGGGAGCACTGCCAAAGGCAGCGCCACCCCCATATGTTTGGGGTGGGTCGACCGGTTGTGTATACAGTCCGGTGCCCCCCATTAAACTCTATCTATAGCCTTAATGTGAGTTGCGATTTTTGTTTAAGTGGTTCGGATTATATATATATATTATTAAATGTTTACTTTATTTTGTAGCTTTAATATTATTTAAATTTATGGCTGTTATATATATATATATATGTATGTATATATACTCTGTGGAATATTCAGTATATTACTATGTTTTATTTGCAGCAGTAGTTAGAAGATTTAATATTCTTTATTTGGGTATATACACATATATGTATGTGTATATATATATATATGTATGTGTGTATATATATATATATGCATATAGTATATATACATGAAATGGGAATAATTAATTGAAATGAAGAAGTAAGATTTATTCTAAAAAAATTATATTGTTTAAATTCTGATTCAAATTTTCATTTTAATTAATCTATATTTTGGAAACATAAAAAGTTGTAGTTGACAGAAAATCATTTTAAATAGGTTTTGAATTTATTAATTATTTAATTAAATCTATTTGTTTTTTTTGAAATGATTTTTAAAAAGAGTAGATTTTCTCAATCTTAGAAAAAATCAGAATGTAGATTAATCTGTTTGAGAATAGAATTAAAAATCAGATCTTAGAATAATCTGTGTGGGGAAAAGATTTTTAAACCAAAGAATATATATAGTTAAAGAATTAAAATAAATGATTGATTTATAATTGGTTTTAATAGATTAAGTTTAATGTCTTTAATTTTAAAAGTTTATTTTTATGTTTAAATAATCATAGAATTTTCATTGCCATTATTTAATTGGATTATTAACAAGTATTTAAACTTAGATTTTAACAAATCGATTATTAACAAGTATGAAAATATTAGTGAATTCCTCATTTTGATTCTAATGGATGAAAATGTTTATTTGATATGAGACTTGTGTGATTTATAATTTAAATTTCTTATGATTGATGATGTGGCGTTAATTAGTAGAATGTGATATTTTAGTTTGTTCTAGTGTGGAATTAGCATTATCTCCAGAGGCTAGGGAAGTGTGTATGTATTTTTATGTTTGCATCTTTTTGTTATTTTGATACCATGTGAGAAATTATGGGTGGTACCTCTTGTGTTAAAGGTTTTGGGATTCTTTGCGTAGTCACGAGATGGTCATGTCTCGTGTACCTAGTTGTGATTTAAGGTCCTTTTGGTTGTGCATTGAGGTACCCGTTACTGGACTTTGATTTTAGGGTAACTATAGGGGAGAGTGGCTCTTCTTGGGGGCCAATGTACAAGTGGTCACCTTGAAAGAGTTTCTTTAAATAAGTGAAAACCTAATTAATGTACCTAGTGGGTTGGGTTAGTTAACACATAACAAGATAAAAAAAATACACCTCACCCCTGCCATTAGTGCTCTCATAGGCTAAGGATGGGTGGGAAGACTTGGTCGGTAAGGTCACTACCTTGTCTCCACGAAAGGTAAGTGGCTCCGCATGAGTCACCCTATGGGGCGACAACTTGAAATAGGATGTTTGGCTAACCATAGATGGAGGTGGCTCCTAGTGTTTGTAATACCCCTCTGTTTTGCTTTGTTATGCTTTGGTCTATGTGTGTACTTTGACCATGGTACTCAGTTATTGTTTGATCACTATTTTATCATGATGTGGTGATGAATCTTGATGTGATGATACTGTATTCATATGTTATTATGATGGCATGTTTTGAATTGGCATGAGTGGATATTCAAATTATTAATGTGTTATGCTTTTGATTAAGCTAACATGTTAGATACATCAGTTAGTAATACTGTATTGGTGAAGGGGATGGTATCGCATCACTCGCTTGCGAGCGCTCTGCGATCTTGTGATTTCCTCTTCACGGTGTGTTTTAATTATGACATATGTATGCATGTGGATATACTCTTTATTCGCAGGTTGACAGGTACAGGACATCGACTCCACCTGGTTTCACAGGTTTGAGCATGTCCATTGCCCAATGAAATTTGATTGGGAGATAGTAGCTAGGTTTTCCATGCCAAGTCATCACCCCAATCATAGTGTGTCGTCGGGTCTTAGTCGGGTTGAGTTACTTTAAATATTGTTTTTTCTCTTTGATAATTTAATCGCATGTTATTAAGGTAAATAAATGCTTTTGTAGTTAAGTGGTTAATTAAACATATCTGGTTTAATGTTAGAAATATGATTCAATTTATTAATTAATTTAATTTAATTAATAAATAATTTAATCGTGGATTAGATAAATTGATTATGTTGAAATAAGTTATGTTATTCATTTTGAAGTTATGGATATTTGGTTGAAATTGATAAATTAAAGAAAAGAATTTGCATTTCTTTTTAGAAAAGTTTGAATTCAAAAATTGAAAAAGAAACATATTTCCTATTCTGTTTTGAAAAATTTATGAGGGTTGTTGCATGGATATTTTTGAAAATTTTCTTTATTATTGAATTTTTTTTTCATAAGTTTGAGGAGGAAAGATTGAAAGAAAATAACAAAGAAGGAAGAGAAATTGTTGTTTGGGGATTTTGGATTTTTTGGTGAAACAAGTTGAAATTCTTGAGGAGTTGGAATTAGAAGCAGGAATCAGAGCTTCATTGGCAACCTTGCAAGCTTGGGAATCAGGTTCTTCCTTGTGAAATTAATTTGCATTTTGAAAAGTTGCAAGATTATATTAGGCTGTGTGGAAATTATTGGGAACCCAGTATGAATTACAAAACAAACCCATGTTTAATCTTGCTTCAAAAATTGGAAGAAAACCTCTGTTTAGAAATGAATTGCTTCAAAAGAAAAATGAAATTCTTGCCTATAAATGGTTGTTTCTATTTTGTTTCTCATTTTTTTTTTGTAAATTTAGTTTATGGAAATATAATATATATATATTGACATATATATATATATATATACATATTTTTATATATTTCAAATAGTAGGGTTATGCTGGCAAATTTTTTAAAATGCCCAATAGACGGATAAAAATCTGTAGGTTTTTTTTAAACCCTTAATTTTTTTTTGTATAAAAAAAAAAATGCATATAAAAAACGCAAGGGAGGGGAGGCGATGGAGGCTCACCCCCACTGCGCCCCCCATGGGAGGCGAGTGGGGGGAGCCGCGCCCAACGCGACCCCCTTTAACCACTATGACCGTTGTATAAACAACCACTACCATTGTTGGTGGCCATTGTGCACAACGCCACCAACAATGGGGTCGATTGTGTATATAGCTGCTGCCCCATGGCTTGGCTTGGTGTGCGGTTCCCAAGGGACACGTGCCCTAAAACATGTTTGACTTTTTTTTTAAAATAAAAAAAATAAATATATTTTTTAATATTTAATTATTATATTCTTATAATATTAAAAAATTAATATATATTGATATTTAATATTATATTCTTATAATATTAAAATATTAATATATATTAATATTTAATATTATATTCTTATAATATTAAAATATTAATATATATATATATATTTTGATGGTTTATTTTTTATTTTTAATGTATGAATATATATATTTTAAATATATATATTAAAATAATGATTTAAATGATGGTAAGATTTAAATATAATCATGAAATTCTAATTTAAAATAATAGTCAAAATTGTTAATGTATGGTAGCTTCGGTCAGATATGTATGATAGTGATGCAAGTATCACTGTCATTCATGAGTGATCGAAACTATCATACTTCATTATGATATTTCTATAAAGATCATTAAAATCAAAAATATAAAACAGTCATATTAAATTCTATCATTCTCGTGATTTTCTGTATTCATATGAAATTGGAATTCTCTTGAAAGTCATACGCCATCATAATGAAGATCATATACATGTGAGTATATGCTTAACAAATGGTAAATGATTGTAATTACCAGCCGCATCCTAAGGGACGCGTCCCATGAGTGGACGTGCCTCCATAAGTGGAGGCACATCCTCTCATGAGGCGCACCTCTTAGGAGGGGCAGTCTTCTTCGTATTTATGATGGTTTCTCAATCGATATGCAAACATAGAAATAAGATAATGTTCCGCAATCAGCACATTCACACTTAGTCTAAAATCTGGAAATCACAGTTAGAAGAAATTCTGAAAGTTCATTTGAAACTTAGCTTTACTCTTAGGTGTTAGAATCCTTCTTTTAGGTAAGATTTGATTACATCTACATGGTATCAGAGCCACGATGTGCAAATCCAAATCAAATCTTAAATTAGATTGCTCAAAGAAATTCATATTTTCTAAATCGAGTTCACATCACATTCTTCATAATGTCTATTGTGATCAGATTAGAAGAACATCTCTCAAGAGCAGATAATCCAGCATCACTCATGAGTGAAAATATTAGGAAACCAGAGGCTAACCTTAAACTTGAGAACCTTATGCTCTTCACAACCCTTTCTAATCAAGTTTCTGACAACATTCAAAATTGGGTAATTGATAGCGGTTCATCCCGACACATCACAGGGTTTAGAGAACACCTAGACTCCTTAATTGAAAAATTTGATGAAGAAAAAACCATCGGAGATGATTCTGCATACCCTGTAAAAGGGGTTGGAACATGCTCCATCAAATTGAAATCTGGGATTTCTCTACAACTCTCTGGAGTTCTATTTGTACCTAGAATTAAGAGAAACTTTATATCCATCTCTGCCCTTGAAGACAATGGCTACAGAGTCACATTTATGGATGGTAAAGTTCTAGTATGGCCTAAAAACTCAACTATCAAGAAAGCTCATACCATAGGCATAAGGCAAGGGTATCTTTACTCACTTTGCACTGAGGTTAAACAAGCACTCACTCTTGACACTATTGACTCAAATGAAATCTGGCATAGAAGACTAGGCCACCTTCATTTCTGTGCCCTACCTTCTATGGTAGAACTTGTCACTGGCTTACCCAAGCTAAAACTATCTCATGAAGGAACCTGTAAAGGCTATGCCCTAGGAAAGAATACTAAAGGATCCTTCCAAAATAGCCTAAGTAAAACCCTTAATGTATTAGAACTGGTTCACTCTGATCTTTGTGGACCCATGTTTGTACCTTCTAAAACAGTTTTTCTATACTATGTCATATTTGTAGATGACTTCTCTAGGAAAACCTAGATCTATTTCCTTAAATGCAAAGAGTCTATAGAAATCCTCAAAAGGTTTGAAGAGTCTAAAGCCCTCACTGAAAACTTCTCTGGAAAGAAAATAAAAACCCTAAGGACAGACAATGGGAAAGAATATACCTCTGAGATCTTTAAAGAATTCTGCATGAGTGCAGGAATTAAGAGGGAGTTCACTATTGCCTACAACCCTCAACAAAATGGGGTTGTTGAAAGGAAAAACAAAACCATTGTAGAAGCTACCAAAGCAATGTTACTGGACCAAAACATTGAAACATCTTTCTGGGCAGAAGCCTCTAGGACTGCTGTCTATATACAAAACAAATGTCCTCATTCTCATCTTGATAACAAAACTCCTGAAGAAGCCTTTACTGGTTGAAAACCTGACATTAGCCATCTTAGGATTTTTGGCTGCCCTGTCTATATTCATGTACCCAAAGAGAAGAGGTCCAAACTAGAACCTTCTGGAAAGAAGGGAGTATTTGTGGGTTATAGTGAAACCTCCAAAGCTTATAGAATATTCATACCTGGGTAGAAACAAATTGAGTTGAGCAGAGATGTCATCTTCGAAGAAGACATTGCATTCAAGAGGGCCAAAAGTACAAGTGAAACAGAAACCTATTTCCCTAGGATACCAGAAATGGAACCTGCTCCTAAGATTCAGAGGGAGCATCTTGAGGAAATGTCACTTGAACCTCCTACTACAAATGAGGACACAAATGACATTGGCAGAAAGAGACCACTTTGGGCCAGGAAAATGATCAAAGAAGCAGAGGATCTGGTAGCACCTAAAGGAACGTTCAGGGAAAGTAAAAGACCCAAATGATTCTCTAGCTATGTTGCTTTGATGAATAACTTCATAAACTCTGAACCTACCAATGTTATAGAAGCCTTCAGACATCAAGCTTGGAAGGATGCAATGACAGAGGAGTACCAGTCCATACTAAAGAATGATGTATGGGACATTGTGCCTAGACCTAAGGAGAAATCTGTTGTTTCTTCTAAATGGCTCTTCAAAATCAAGCATGTTGCTGATGGTAGCATAGAAAAACATAGAGCACGTTTCATGGCTAGAGGTTTTTCTCAAAAAGAAGGCATTGATTACGAAGAAACATTTGCACCAGTTGCCTGCTATACATCAGTAAGAACAATGTTAGCCATTGCAGCAGCTAAAGGTTGGAAGGTCCACCAAATGGATGTGAAAACTACCTTCCTAAATGGAACCATTGAAGAGGAAGTCTACCTGGAACAGCTTGAAGGATTTGTGATACATAAATCTAACTCTCATGTGTGCAGGCTCAAGAAAGCTCTCTATGGACTCAAATAGGCTCTTAGGTTCTGGTATGAAAGAATTGACAGCTATCTCTTGGGATTAGGTTTCTCCAAGAACGATGCTGACTCCAATCTATAGTTCAAGGTAATCAAAGGTGATATGATTATAATTATTTTATATGTTGATGACCTACTAATAATAGGGGAAGATCACCTCATTACTCAAGGGAAACAAGATCTCATCTTTGAATTTGACATGAAAGACTTGGGTATTCTTCACTACTTCCTCGGGTTGGAAGTATGGCAGAAATCAGAAGGTATTATTCTAAATCAAGGGAAGTATACTATTGACATTCTGAAAAGATTTGGAATGTTGGACTGTAGACCAATGTCCACACCCATGGAAACCAACCTTCACAAATTGAAAGAAGCAGCAGCAGAATCCAAATGTGCAGATCCGACCCTTTACAGACAGATGATTGGATCCTTGATGTATCTGGTTAACACCAGACCTGACATATGCTATGCTGTAAATGCCCTCAGCCAATTCATGTGTGAACCCAAGGAAATTCACTTGATGGCTGTAAAACATATCTTTAGATATCTTCAAGGTACCATTGGATATGGGCTTCTTTACAAGAATGATCCATTAGATCTACATGGGTATTCAGATTCAGATTGGGCTGGAAGTGTAACTGATCGAAGAAGTACATCTGGATGCTGTTTTAGTTTGGGATCAACAATGATCTCCTGGATTTGTAGAAAACAATCATCCATTACACAGAGCCCAACAGAAGCTGAATACATTGCAACCTCAATGGGGGCAAGAGAAGCAGTGTGGCTTCGTAAATTGATTGTGGGACTCTTTGGTGAGCCCTTGAATCCTACAATCATTCATTGTGATAATCAGAGTTGTATAAAGCTCTCTGTGAATCCTGTCTTTCATGATAGATCTAAACACATTGAGATCCCCTATCATTATGTGAGAGATATGGTGGAAAGGAAAGTGATTCAGTTGGAGTACATTAGTACAAATGATCAAACTGCAGACATTCTCACCAAGCCTCTCTCCCAGATCAAGGTAGAGCACTTCAAGAAGAAACTTGGTATGGTAGAAATGTAATTTGTTATTTATGTTTGAAATGCAAATTATTTATAAATTGTACTAATATATAAAGATGTTTAATGTGTAAACTCTTGTGTCATGTGAGTGACTCCATGACTTTATGGGCCTACCCCTCCTGTGTACATTATCGAAAGGTGATGATCTTTCTGATAATGAACACTTTTATTTGACATTGTAAAGTGACGACTCTACAATGATAAAACTATCATAATAGATATCATATGGCTTGATATCTATAAGACATGTCATGATAGTATCTCTTAGACACCTTGATGGATATCATGAGACTTGATATCTGAAGGTCATTGTGATCCATAAGAGATGATCATGGTGGGTGAGTATATCCACGAATATGCCATGATCTATGGTAGACATCATGTGGCTTGATGTTAGTGCACATACCATAATGAAGATATGTATGAAGAATGTCATGTGACTTGACAATTTCAGATGCATATCATATCTTCTGATATCACGAGTTAGGTGATATCATTTTTGGAAGTTATTTCTTCCTAGTTAAAGAGGGAGTGGAGAAATGTTATGAAGAATGTCATGTGACTTGACAACTTTGAGAAAACGTATTATATCACATGTGAAGGTGATATCTTGACTAATTTGATTTGAAATATCTTCCCTAGTTAAGAGGGAGTGTTAATGTATGGTAGCTTCGGTCAGATATGTATGACAGTGATGCAAGTATCACTGTCATTCATGAGTGATCGAAACTATCATACTTCATTATGATATTTCTATAAAAATAATTAAAATAAAAAATATAAAAAAGTCATATTAAATTTTATCATTCCCGTGATTTTCTGTATTCATATGAAATCGGAATTTTCTTGAAAGTCATACGCCATCATAATGAAGATCATATACGTGTGAGTATATGCTTAAAAAATGGTAAATGATTGTAATTACTAGCCGCATCCTAAGGGACGCGTCCCATGAGTGGATGTGCCTCCACTCATGGAGACACGTCCTCTCATGAGGCACGCCTCTTAGGAGGGGCAGTCTTCTTCATATTTATGATGGTTCCTCAATCGATATGCAAACATAGAAATCAGATAATGTTCTGCAATTAGCACATTCACACTTAGTCTAAAATCTGGAAATCGAACTTAGAAGAAAATTTGGAAATCACAGTTAGAAGAAATTCTGAAAGTTCATTTGAAACTTAGCTTTACTCTTAGGTGTTAGAATCCTTCTTTTAGGTAAGATTTGATTACATCTACAAAAATATTGGATTTCTTTTAAAATAATATATATTGATAAATCGGTATATTTGATTTATTTTTAAGGAATTTGTTTAATAGAAGAGTTAATTATGTTTAAAATGATTTATGTAAAAAGAGGAAACAGATATTGGTTTTAAAACAATGATTTCTCTATCGTAGAAAAAATGGTTATTATATATATATATATTTTAAAAGCAATTAGGGAACTAAATGTTGGGTTTAATTTCATCTTTTGTCTTAAAAAGATGTTGTTAATTCAATTTTATTAAGGCAATAAATTATTGAATATTAATAAAAGAAGTGGATTTAGGGAATCCAAAGTAGTGTTAATTATTGTTAAATTGCTTGTTTAAAGGTAATCTCTTCTGTTTCCGCTTGCAGAAAATTGTGTGGTGGAGGTTAACAAGTCTTCCAGTTGGGGTTTTCAGTTATGTGGGTTGTCATATTATGTTAGTCAACTTTTGGATTGCCTTGGGTAGTACGTTTAACCGTATCCAGTTTGTTACCCGATTATCACGAACGTGAATGTGTTGACTGTATGTCATGGATAGGGATTTGATATCCTTAGGTCGCACTTGTGTATCCTTCGGTTGTAGAGTTGTTCCACGTGTTGTCTTAGAGGAGTGGCTTGCAATGAAGGCCGACACACAAAGTGGTGCCAGGATAACTCATTGTCAGTTAGTTAATCTAGTGATAACGTAATTAACTGATTAGAGGATCATGTAGTATCAAACACTTAATAAGATAATTATGCCTCACTCATGAACGCAAGGGATTGTATAGACTTGGGATGAGATGGGAAGGCTTGGAATGACAAGATCGTTATCTTGTCCTTACGAGAGATAACTGATTCCACAATGGTTAGCATGAGGGGCCAAAAGTCGTTAGAGGTTACCAGGATAACCCGAGATGGGGGTCGGGGCCTAGGAAGACTTACCAAGATAACCCATGTAACATTGTGATGACACTTCTCCTAAGTCAAAAATATGTTCGCATCAGTAATACAATTGATTATGTAATTTTGGAAGCATTGTAACCATTGTGTTAAGTGATGTATTTGTATTTGTTTAAGTTGGGTTGTGTTTTAGCCTGTGTCTAGAGGTAGATGGCTTTGGCTAGGAATCCTTGTTACTATCTCCTAGCATGGGGGGTGGGCCTTTGGGTTCCACTTGGTTGGGTGGAACGTGCATCTTACACCATTAGGTTTTTCTTCTTGATCGTGTGGACGAGATTTCTAGTTGGAGAGCTCTTGGGATCCAGTTTCATTTCATGCCTTATGTAATTTAGTTGATCTTGTGATTTATTACCCCTCATTTGTTATCAAGGTGGAAAGATTGTAATTATAACATTGTTTATTGGACTTGCCTCATTCGGAGAATGAGAGATGTAATCGTATTGTTTAATTATGGATAAATGAAATTGAAAGTTATCTCTTATGTTGTGATGTAATTTATCTTGTATGGAATGTATGTGTTCTAAATTATTAAGTAAATGAATGTAATGGTTTTCATTCATGTTTTTTGTTTGGGTCTTAAAGTAAACTTAGTCTCGTAACCTTAAAGGTTGTTGGCAATGGGTAGTGAATTTGCATGTTATTTATACTTAAACAAAAAAATAATTAGTCTATTTAAGTAGTTAATTGCAACTTCCTCTAGGGTTGCATGGTGGGGTGTTACACATGGTATTAGAGCCTAGGTTTAAACACTGGGTACTCTGGGATTATGATGGATCCATTAAGCTCTTCATTGTTTAGTCTTTTAAGTTGTGTACCTTGCCTAATACATTGATGTGTTTGTGTAGGATTATGCCTCCCAGATGCGGAAGAGGTAGAGGGAATGGACGTGGCCGTATAGGTGGTCATGGTGGGAGTCAGCATGAATCTCCTCCTCTTGTTCCTCTTATTCTAGATCAAGAAGAACATTAGGTATCTCAGAATGCACCAGGGGTTAGTGATCGTCAACAGGATCCACCAAGGATTGAGGCTGCACGTAGAGTGCTTGAGAAGACTTTGGCACTCCTTGGTCAAAGGCCGGTTGAGGTTCAAGTTAATCTGGTTGTGAGGTAAGTTCCACCCCAGTCTGAGTCGCATATGAGGGACTTACTCAAGGAACATCCTCCATTGTATGATGGATCAGGCACTGGTTTAGAGGTCAAGACCTTGCTTATAGACCTTGATAGGTGTTTTGCTATGCACCCATATGGTAGTAATACCAAAGCACGTTACGCTATCATGCAATTGAGAGGGTTTGCATCCACACGGTGGAGACTAGAGGAGCAGAAGCTCCATATTGATATTCACTCAATATCTTGGGAGATCTTCCTAGAGCGGTTCAGAGCTCATTTCCTATCTGAGCATTGGCATCAGCGTCGAGGCGACGAGTTTCACGCTTTGCGCCAGATGGCCTTATCTATTGAGAAATATGAGCGATGCTTTTATGAGCTCAAACAATTTGCAGGGATAGGTGATGATGAGAGTATATTGGTGCACCATTTTGTCAGGGGCTTAAATGCTCGTCTTAGTAGAGGTGTGAGGGTTTTTAAACCCAAAACCATGGAGATAGCAGTGGAGAGAGAACGTCTTGTTGAGGAGAATCTAACCATGGTACTGGGAGGTCACATGGGTGTATAGATTGGCAGTTATTCAGCGACAGGGACTAGTGCTCGAGGAGGTCAGCCTCAGGGACGTGTACCTTCTAGATTGGGTGTGGTAAGGCAAGTTGATAGGTGGCAGGTAGATTTAGCCTCAGGTGCGAAATTTGCATCGCATTCCCTTGTGTTAGAGTGTAGATTGAAGGTTGCATCTCTCTATACTACGATGGAACTTCGAGTTATTCCTTTGGGTTCTTATGACATTGTCATAGGGATGGATTGGTTGGAGGCACATAGTGCACTCATAGATTGTCTACGTAAGTCGATTCGATGCATTGAGGCATCTGGCAGAGAGGTAGAGATAGTGGGAGTCCAGAGGCTGATTTATTTGAGGATCATCTCAGCTATGCAGTTGAGAAGGTGTGTGCGTTAGGGTTGCCAGTTGTTTGCTGTTATAGTGGATGATTTGGATCTAGGAGGTGGAGAAGAGAAAGTTTCTCTTGATAGTCACCCCATTCTTCAGGAGTTTTCTGATGTCTTTCCAGATGAGATTCCAGGGATTCCACCTCAGAGGGACATAGACTTTAAGATTGACCTTGTTCCTAGATCGAAACCCATTTCTCGAGCTCCCTATCATATGACCACCCAGGAGCTGAAAGAGCTTCACTTGTAGCTTGAGGAGTTGTTAGAGAAGGGCTTCATTTGCCCTAGTGTTTCACCATGAGAAGCACCAGTTATCTTCGTAAAGAATAAGGATGGTTCACTTCGGTTATGTATTGATTACCGAAAGTTGAACAAAGTGGCCACCAGGAATCAATATCCGCTTCCTAGGATTGATGATCTATTTGATCAGATCAAGGGTGCCAGCATCTTTTCAAAGATTAATTTTAAGTTAGGATATCATCAACTTTGGATCTTTGACTCAGACATCCATAAGACAACATTTCAAATGTGGTATGGTCACTATGAGTTCACAGTAGTACCATTCGGGTTGATGAATGCACCCTCTGTGTTCATGAGTTTGATGAACGGTGTATTTTGTACGTACCCAGATAGGTTTGTCCTTGTGTTCCTTGATGAAATTTTGATATACTCTAGGACAATGATAGAGCATGAGGAAAATTTGTGGCAGGTATTGCAGTGCTTACGGGATAATCAGCTATTTGCTAACTTGTCGAAGTGTGAGTTCTTCAAGATTGAGGTTCAGTATCTTGGGCATGTGATCTCAGGGGAAGGTATTTCAGTGGATCCTGCAAAGATCCAAGCAATCTCAAATTGGCTTGCACCCACGAATGTGGCAGAGATACGTAGCTTTATGGGGCTAGCGGGTTATTACAGACGTTTTGTGCAGGGCTTTTTGAGGATAGGTTATCATATCACCATCCTTCAGAGGAAAGGGAAGAGGTTTGAGTGGTTAGAGAAGTGTGAGGCAACACTTCATAATATTAAGGAGAAGATGACTAGTACACCAATACTTGCGATACTAGATTCGACTGGGGACTTTGTAGTTTGTACAGATGTTTCCTTGGAGGGATTAGGTGCACTGTTGATGTAGGAAGGTCGAGTCATTGCATATGAGTCACAAAAACTCAAGGATCATGAGCTGAACTACCCCACACATGATCTTGAGTTAGCGGTAGTTGTTCATGCATTGACGAGATGGAGGCATTTCCTTCTTGACCATAGGTTTGAGTTGCACAGTGATCACATAAGTCTTCAATATATCTTCACACAGCCCAACCTTAATGCTAGGCAGAGGTATTGGATGGAGTTTCTCTATGAATATGACTTCGAGGTGAAGTATATCCAGGGAAAGGAGAATGTCATAGTGGATGCACTCAATAGAAAGAGACATGAGATATCTAAGTTGACTCTTGTTGTGGATTTGCGGAGTCAGATTCTTTCTGCCCTTCCAACGGATAGTTGGTATTAGGAGGTTAGGACAGAGATAGAAGCAGGGAAACCTCTTAAGGGCAGACATTCAGGATATTCTTTGGATTTAGATGAGATATTGAGACACATGGGAGGCACATCATGCACCTTATTCAGCCCATCCTGGTGTGAAGAAGATGCATGCAGATTTGCTTCAGTTGTATTTCTGGCCAGGGATGAAGCGCGATATCGCGGATTATGTGTTGCGATGTCTAGAGTGTCAGCGAGTTAAGGCTGAACACCAACATCCAACATGGATTTTGCAACCACATTTAGTACCAGAGTGGAAGTGGGATATAATCTCATTGGATTTCATTGTTGGTTTACCCAACTCTTTGAGACGACATGATGTGATTATGGTGACAGTTGATAGGTTGACGAAGGTGGCACACTTCTCACCTATGCACTCTTCCTATACTACATCGCCCATAGCTAGAGTGTTCATGGAGGACATAGTGAGGTTACATGGTATGCCACATCGGATTATTTTTGATAGGGATGTAGTGTTTACCTCAGCTCTTTGGAATTCATTACAACATGCGATGGGGACACAGTTGAAATTCAGTTCAGCTTATCACCCAGAGACAGATGGAAAGACCGAGAGGGTCAATTAGATCCTCGAGGATATGTTGTGTATGTATGTGATGGACCAGCAAACATGATGGGATGATTATCTCTATTTGGTAGAGTTTACTTATAATAATGGTTTCTAGAGTTCTATTGGCATGCCTCCATTCCAGGTATTGTATGGGAGACCTTGTCACACTCCATTGAGATGGGATCGACTAGAGGATAGAATAGTTTTGGGACCTAAGATGTTGCAGGATATGGAGCAGCAGTTGGATAGGATTAGATAGCACTTGGTGGTAGCACAGGATAGGAAGAAGAAGTATGCAGATGCACATAGAGTGGATCGTTAGTTTGCTATAGGTGATAGAGTCTTTTTGCGGGTGCATCCACAAAAGAGTCCCATCCGTTACGGGAAGGGCTCTAAGTTGGTGCCTCGCTTTCTCGGACCTTTTGAGATACTCGAGAAGATTGGTCTAGTTGCTTACCATCCAAAAAGTTCTTATGTCCTTGATTGGAATGCATTACAAGTAGAGGATGGACAACTGGATTTGGAGCCCGTGGCTGTAATGGAGCACAAAACGCTCACTCTTCGAGGGTGAGATATTGATCAGGTTAGGATCCAGTGGGATCGTAGGGATGACAAGTCATCCACTTGGGAAGATGCAGCTAGAATGAGGGAGCTTTATCCTTGTTTGTTCGCAGGCTTCCAGGAGTAAGCCCGACCCTAGAGGGGGAGGATGTAACACCCCTCTGTTTTGCTCTGTTGTGCGAACAATGTTGTTCTCCTTTGTTATGCTTTGGTTTATGTGTGTACTTTGACCATGGTACTCGGCTACTATTTTATCACTATTTTATCATGATGTGGTGATGAATCTTGATGTGATGATACTGTATTCAAATGTTATTATGATGACATGTTTTGAATTAGCATGAGTGGATATTTGAAATATTAATGTGTTATGCTTTTAATTAAGCTAACATGTTAGATACATTAGTTAGTAATATTGTATTAGTGAAGGGGATGGTATCGCATCACTCGCTTGCGAGAGCCCTGCGATCCCGTGATTTCCTCTTCATGGTGTGTTTTAATTATGACATATGTATGCATGTGGATATACTCTTTGTTCGTAGGTTGACAAGTATAGGACATCGACTCCACCTGGTTTCACAGTTTTGAGTGTGTCCATCGCCCAATGACATTTGATTGGGAGATAGTAGCTAGGTTTTCCATGCCAAGTCATCACCCTAGTCATAGTGTGTCATCGGGTCTTAGTCGGGTTGAGTTACTTTAAATATTGTTCCTTCTCTTTGATAATTTAATCGCATGTTATTAAGGTAAATAAATGCTTTTGTAGTTAAGTGGTTAATTAAACATATCTGGTTTAATAATAGAAATATGATTCAATTTATTAATTAATTTAACTTAATTAATAAATAATTTAATCGTGGATTAGATAAATTGATTATGTTGAAATAAGTTATGTTATTCATTTTGAAGTTATGGATATTTGGTTGAAATTGATAAATTAAAGAAAAGAATTTGCATTTCTTTTTAGAAAAGTTTGAATTCAAAAATTGAAAAAGAAACATATTTCCTATTCTGTTTTGAAAAATTTATGAGGGTTGTTGCATGGATATTTTTGAAAATTTTCTTTATTATTGAAATTTTTTTCATAAGTTTGAGGAGGAAAGATTGAAAGAAAATAACAAAGAAGGAAGAGAAATTGTTGTTCGGGGATTTTGGATTTTTTGGTGAAACAAGTTGAAATTCTTGAGGAGCTGGAATCAGAAGTAGGAATCGGAGCTTCATTGGCAACCTTGCAAGCTTGGGAATTAGGTTCTTCCTTGTGAAATTAATTTGTATTTTGAAAAGTTGCAAGATTATATTAGGTTGTTTGGAAATTATTGGGAACCCAGTATGAATTGCAAAACAAACCCATGTTTAATCTTGCTTCAAAAATTGGAAGAAAACCTCTGTTTAGAAATGAATTGCTTCGAAATAAAAATGAAATTCTTGGTTGTAAATGGTTGTTTCTATTTTGTTTCTCAATTATTTTTTTGTAAATTCAGTTTATGGAAATGTAATATATATATATATATATATATATATATATATGTATATACATATTTTTATATATTTCAAATAGTAGGGTTATGTTGGAATTTTTTTTAAAATGCCCAATAGACGGATAAAAATCCACAGGTTTTTTTAAACCCTTTATTTTTTTTTTGTATTTAAAAAAAAAATGCATATTAAAAAAAGTATATAAAAATCGCAGGGGAGGGAAGGTGTTGGGGTTCACCCCCACCGCACACCCCATGGGAGGCAAGTGGGGGGAGCCGCGCCCAACACGACCCCCTTTAACCCCCACGGTCATTGTATAAACAATCGCCACCATTGTTGGTGGCCGCTATGCACAACGCCACCGAAAATGGGGTCGACTGTGTATACAGCCACCGCCCCATGGCTTGGCTTGGTGCACGATTCCCAAGGGATGCGTGCCCTAAAACATGTTTGAATTTTTTTTAAAAAATAAAAATATATATATATATGTTATGATATATATTTTAATATTTTATTATTATATTCTTATAATATTAAAATATTAATATATATTGATATTTAATATTATATTTTTATAATATTAAAATATTAATATATATTGATGGTTTATTTTATTTTTTAATGTATGTATATATATATATTTTAAATATATAAATATTAAAATAATGATTTAAATGATGGTAAGATCTAAATATAATCGTGAAATTCTAATTTAAAATAATAGTCAAAATATTGGATTTCTTTTAAAATAATATATATTGATACATCAGTATATTTGATTTCTTTTTAAGGATTTTGTTTAATAGAAGAGTTAATTATGTTTAAAATGATTTATGTAAAAAGAGGAAACATATATTGGTTTTAAAACAATGATTTCTGTATCGTAGAAATAAATGGTTATTTTATATTTTAAAAAAAAAGCAATTAGGGAACTAAATGTTGGGTTTAATTTCATCTTTTGTCTGAAAGAGACGTTGTTAATTCAATTTTATTAAGGCAATAAATTACTGAATATTAATAAAAGAAGTGGATTTAGGGAATCCAAAGTAGAGTTAATTCTTGTTAAATTGCTTGTTTAAAGGTAATTTCTTATGTTTCCGCTTGGGGAAAATTGTGTGGTGGAAGTTAACAAGTCTTCCAGTTGGGGTTTTCAGTTATGCGGGTTGTCATATTATGTTAGTCATCCTTTGGAATGCCTTGGGTAGTGCGTTTAACTGTATCCAGTTTGTTACCCGGTTATCACGAACGAGAATGTGTTGACTGTATGTCATGGATAGGGATTTGATATCCTTAGGTCGCACTTGTGTATCCTTGGGTTGTGGAGTTGTTCCACATGTTGTCTTAGAGGAGTGGCTTGCAATGAAGGCTGACACACAAAGTGGTGCCAGGATAACTCATTGTAAGTTAGTTAATCCAGTGATAACGTAATTAACTGATTAGAGGATCATGTAGTATCAAATACTTAATAAGATAATTTTGCCTGGCTCATGAATGCAAGGGCTCGTATAGACTTGGGATGAGATGGGAAGGATTGGAATGGCAATATCGTTATCTTTTCCTTACGAGAGATAACTAATTCCGCAATGGTTAGCATGAGGGGATGAAAGTCGTTAGAGGTTACCAGGATAACCGCGATGGGGGTCGGGGCCTAGGAAGACTTACCAGGATAACCCATGTAACATTGTGATGACACTTCTCCTAATTCAACAATATGTTCACATCAGTGATGCAATTGATTATGTAATTCTGGAAGCATTGTAACCATTGTGTTAAGTGATGTATCTGTATTTGTTTAACTTCGGTTGTGTTTTAGCCTGTGTCTAGAGGTAGATGGCTTTGGCTAGGAATCCTTGTTACTATCTCCTAGCACGGGGGGTGTGCCTTTGGGTTCCACTTGGTTGGGTGGAATGTACACCTTACACCATTGGGTTTTTCTTCTTGATCGTGTGGACGAGATTTCTAGTTGGAGAGCTCGTGGGATCTAGTTTCATTTCATGCCTTATGTATTTCAGTTGATCTTGTGATTTATTACCCCTCATTTGTTATCGAGGTGGAAAGATTGTAATTGTAACCATGTTTATTGGACTTGCCTCATTTAGAGAATGAGAGATGTAATCATATTGTTTAATTATGGATAAATGAAATTGAAAGTTATCTCTTATGTTGTGATGTAATTTATCTTGTATGGAATGTATGTGTTCTAAATTATTAAGTAAATGAATGTAATGGTTTTCATTCATGTATTTTGTTTGGGTCTTAAAGTAAACTTAGTCTCGTAACCTTAGAGGTTTTTGGCAATGGTTAGTGAATTTGCATGTTATTTATACTTAAACAAAGAAAAAATTAGTCCATTTAAGTAGTTAATTGTAACTTCCTCTAGGGTTGTGTGGTGGGGCGTTATAGTGTTAGGTAGTCTGGTTAATCCACATTGATGGAGGTGGCTCCTAGAGCTAGGTAGTGTGGTTAATTCATGCAAATCCATGCAATGAATCTCTCTCACTATGCCCCTTTGTTTTCCCTTATTCTTGTTGCCTCTAGAGTTGTTTAAATTATTGTTGATGTTTATGTTGTTTCGTGGGCTTGAGTCATGTGATGTGAGTCCTTTATGTTTGATTTGTGGCAGAGGGTTCTTTCTTATCAACTCCTTGCATGGGCTGTTCCTTCGGGTTCACATGGTCGGGTGGAAACGTACAATGCACTGATTGGGTCCCCAGTTGGTGATCGTGGCGTGGACACAGTTGCATTGATCCCAGAGCTCGCACGAAGAAGATTGTACGATTGAAGAAATCACTCATTATTGTAACTTTTGTATTATGTTGTACCTTTCCCAATGTTATAAGGGAAGTGGCCTTGTAATGTAACTTGGGTTTCATGTTGTGTTGTATCTGTGGAAATATATTCCACAATCGTAATCCTGAACTTTGAAGTTGAAAGGAATAATATGTTATTTACGTTTATAATTATATATCTTATTCTTGTTCATATGGAATGAATGTCATATCTATTATGTTTTATTCACATTTCTTTCTTCCGCTTTAGTTGCAATCTTTTTTAGTCAGTCTGGGTTCGTTCAAGTAAAGCTCCATGCACCCTATGGGAACTAGGTTAATACTATGTGTTATATTTATGTTGTATAATTGTTTAATGTGTTAAATGTAATTGTTGCTTTCAATTTATTTTTTTATTATGTTAATGTTGTAGTTATCCTATGGGGTTTCCATGGTGGGGTGTTATAGTATATATCTTATTTACTCAAGTAGTTTATCTTTGAAAATTTTGTAGCATACATTTTATTGAATTTATTTAGATTTTAGGTGAGTTTGACTTGAAATGTTTAAAAATTATGAAGGTTTTGTAATTTTGATGTTATATTAAATTTGACCTATATGATAAAAGAATTATAAAATTTAACAATATGTATCTTAGTTAATTGAAGTTTTATGCAATTTTTTATTTCCAAATATACTGAAGGTAAAAAAGGGGTAAATCATTAATTAGTGTTTCACATGCATTATAGATTTGATTAATCTTGTTTTCTAACCCATCAAAAGGGGACTACAAAATTGTAAGATATCTCATATGAGTTCTTCTAGGATATGAACTTGCAACTTAAGAAAACAATGCTCTCTAGAAACATTCTATTTTTTTTTAGATGGAAATTGAAAAGAAATCTTAGAAAGAAAGCTAATGCTAGGAGGAAATTCTAATTAACGGTTAGACCTTTGGTTTAACTTAAGCCTAATAAAGGTAGTAAGCTATGAATATCTAGAAAATTTCTAAACCTTATTTAATAATATTGAATATCTGCCCTATGCTCTCACCTCACCTTTAAATGGACCTTGGGGATCAGATACATAAAATCAATCTTTTGAAGAAAATAAAATAAAATATAATAATATGATCTTAAATAAAATACAAAAAGAAAAAATGTATACATCGTATGCTCTCACCTCACAATAAAATGGATCTTGGTGATTAGAAAACGATGAATGTAAATAAAATAATAATTTTTTAATATATATATATATACATATATACATATACATATATATATATATATATATGCATATATACATATATAAATATACATATACATATACATAAGTAACATTTTAACCCAACTTGCGTAATAGGTAAACTAGAAAGATTCAATCAAACAACTCATACATCAACACTGCTTAGGGTGTTCTAAGTAGTAGCTCTTATAAATTTTGTCTTTGCTTCATTTGAGTAGGTGACAACCAACAAAGGACTATTCAGGGAATTGGATCTTGAAAAGGGTTGCATACCCACTTGCAGTTACATAAACATAACATAACCAAAACTACATATTTGTCACAGATATTGAATCTTGTTGTACCTTGATCTCGTGGATACAGGGTATGTAGGCAGTCTAGATGATGAAGTATGTCTCTAGTACTCAGGTACAAAGGATATAGGTGTTTCCATAACTGTCTTTGTGAATAAGAAATGAAATTTACAATCAAAAGATAATTAATAAAGTTAAGAAAACAATCTTTGATATTCAAAAGAATCCCTAGGTTGGATTAGTCTTGTACTTGGCAGGTTGCTTGAAATCTGAGGGAGAGTACAAGACCTTTAATTTTTGAAACTGACAAAGATCCTTGGTACAATAATATGGGTGTATTTTTATGTCTCTTGTAGGTGACTTAAGACATGGTTGGTTTTGATAGATCTAATACTCTAGCTAGAGCAAATTTATTATTACCTATCCTATAAGCTCACATGGCTATTATGTTTTCCTATCCCATATTGGATAGAGGTATGGTTTGTTTGACCACTTATAAGACTATATGGTTATTATTTATTTTCCTATCTCATATTGGATAGAGGCATGGTTAGTCAGACCACTTATATGCTTAGGGGCAGAAGATCCCATATTGGCTGCGATTTATTGTCATGGTCAGACATTTGAACCCGAATTGGCTATTTTAAATTCATGAATACTCAAATTGACTTAAAGATATTAACCTGTTGTCAAAAAAAATATTAAAGTAAAGAGGAAGATATTAAAAATTAACTTAAAGCATCTTAAACCTAAAAGAAAGAAAAAAATCATAGAGACCTACTCGGGTCTTTACAGAAATTCAATAGTTGTAGAGTCACATTCCATGGTATTTATTAGCATCTCATGATCTAGTTAGGGAGAAATAGATGAACATGTTTTGTACATAAAAATCCTCAAAATAACATGATCTCATGAACTGTAATGACCACATTATGTACATAAAATGGATTTATTGAAAACACTTTAGAATTTTTTAAATAAACATAATTGGTAGATGTAAATTCAAATTATGAAACTCTTTCTATCATATTCCCTATCTTTGTATATAGAGTGTTGAAGAAAAATCCAAGCACATGAACTATATAAAAAAAAATCGGCAATAATAACTATAAACCTAATTTATATTATCCTCTACTTGCAATCCCCTTGCCTATGCCAAACATAATAGTTTTGTAAAATGTTCAATAAAAATTCCTCACATATATTTTGTTTCAATGTTGGAACAAAGTAAAAAATTGGTAGAAAGTTCTTAAAAGTGATGTAGTTACAATTGCCCTAATATAATGTATGCAAGATGTGGGAAGCATATACAAGGTATATGAGTTGCTTACTAGAATTCCTTAAAGAGGTGCTATCTAATGGAATACAATAATTTCAAAACTAATTGAAGATGCAAGAGACTATAGAGCTAATTATTAATGCATTATGGAGATTAAGGGAAAGTATAAACTAGATCACTAAAAGATGGGATGGATGTCCCAGTACTCAACCCAAAGTAATGTGTAGTATTATGATAGATGAAGAAGTTACGTCAAACATGAATTATTTTACTATTTATAATATTTGATTTATGAGTAGTCTAATTAAGGCATTGGAAGGTGGTGTTATAAAATTTCTGTCATGATTCTAAATTAATTTGATTCAATTTTGAATAGATGATGATACAAACTACCACCTAGATCTTATAACATATTTTTGAAAATAAATGCATAGAAGAATATTATTGAATGAGTAATTGACAATACTACTTTAAAAACTAACACACCAAAGTCTTTATTACAAAGAATAGTTTTGGGGATACCCTAAATTAGATAGAAATATACACACACCTCATTCAAGTGCATTTACGTAAAACAAGAACACATTTTTTTGTTAAAGGGATTAAGACATTCCAAGAAGACAAATAATTTGTTGGCACAAAAGTAATTATCATTAATTTTTTATTGATTAAATTTTTATTTGTACTCTTGATATAGAATCAAATATAACTAATATATTTATTGACTCTAAGATGAATGAATTATCAATTTACCTTTTTATCTATTTTAGAAGGAAAAATTACAATGCATTGAAACCATTTAAAAAATACCTTAAAAATCAACATCTATATAATTTCTCATGAAATATATGAAAACTTATTTGAAGAAGTGTAAATCTATGAAAAATCATGCTAAATATTAATAAAATGCTATGAAAACTATTCACCCATCAAAATTTAATGAAGATAAAATATTTACTATAAACTCATCTTGTATAAAGTTTGAAATGAACTTTATTTTAATGAATTAAAGATGATATACTGAATTGAGAGATTTTGTAAGATTATTGTAGTGGTTTGTAAAGTCTAAAAGGGAGAAAATTAAAATGGTTGTATGGGAAATTAAATAGCTCTTTCTTATTTATTAAAAAATTACCTTAAAAATAACTTCATTAACATATCCTTTTCTCAATCTCATAGTCATCTATCAAGTTGTTGAAATATTTTAGGTGGTATTGACATAAAATTGCATTGTTCCCTTGAAACTTTGTGAGCTTGGAATTGAATTTTATAGGCACTAGATTTGGATATTATGATATCCTAGGAAAGTTAAACTACATATATCTTTCTAAGTTTAATGGTGGTCTACCAGGAACCCTTATTATTTTATCTCTAACTTATCCCTAGTTCATCCTACCACCACTAGGGTTTATTACTTTTTTATCACCCTATTGGTCAATATTCCCTAAATTTTTGTTCTTATTCTTATACAATCTATTTTTCTTTCAACTTATAATATGGCTAGCTGAGCTCTCAAATAATGCAAGGCAAGTATAATTCAAAACCTATGAACTAAAAAAATAGTATAGTGTAAGGTGTTGGGGTTCGAGATTAGGATACATCATAACTCATGATAAATGTATGCAAGGAAAAGGATGGGTAATAATCTAGTTCTAAGAAACAAAATTATTTAAGGTATCAAGAATTAGGGACTAAGGATGCCAAGGAATCAATTCCAAAAGGATTTAGGTAGAGGGATAACCAAAAATATAACTCTAAAAAAGATATACTATAAATTATTAGGTGTAAGATGGGGTAAAATCAAATAGCATGGACTAAGTGACAACCAACACAAATCTAAGCTAAAATATCAATCTAAACAAGAAAATACAAACAATGCATGAGTAAAATGAAAGCATCAAACTGAAATACTCCCCATGCTTGAAGTTGATTCACTTCCCTTGTCTCTCCTATTTCCTCTTATGCCAATATTGCCCTCAGATTTGTTGATGAAGTTGTGCAAATAGTTGCAAGTAGTAAGCAAGAAAGTTGGAGATAATGGCTGTTAAGGTGAAAATAGAGGAGGAAGGTTTCTTTTATAGATAACCTTTCGAATGGACGACTAAGATTAATCTTCTAGAAATATTACAAGATTGGAAGATGAGGATGAATGAGAGGGAGGTCAAGATTGAAAGTCCAGAAAGATGCCAAAATCAACGGTTGAGAATTGATGCAACCAAAATATGCCATGCATGGAAAAGCTATGATGTTGATGGATATGATGCCCGATGGCTATGACATACATGCAGGCTATGATAGAAATGCAGGCCATGACATGAAATAATGATAGGGGATCTTTAACCAAAATGGAGGGATAAATAATTTATTTTAAATTATTTATTCAAAAATAAAGGAAAGGGACAAGTGGCAAATAAAAAATTCATCCAAATTATTTATTTGGAGAAAATAAAAAAGGAGTATTTAGTTAAATTAATTGATTTAATTAAATGGGGAGAAATTACTATGGATGATTAAATAAGGTTGGCAATTATTTAATCAAAGAAGAACTAAAAGGTTGTTGAATAGATAAATAATTAATAAAAAATATTTAACTATAGATGAAGGGTGAATAATTAAATAAATAATAATTTATCTAATTATAGAAGAAAGAGAGTGATTAGTGACACAATTAATTTATTTTGATTGATCAGGATAGAACAAAGATCAGAAGATGAATTAAAATTATTGAATTAATAAAGGAGTATGATCAAACATAATTAAATAATTCAAATTATTCAATTATTGAAGGACCGACCAAGAAAAATGGCTCTTGCAGACTTAGGACAGTTTTTAGTGTCTACATTTTCCCCCTCTTTGACATAATGCAGTTCATCGAGTTATGTCAAAGAAATTCAGTCAAGAGATGCCCCAAGATGCTACAATGAAATCAACGTACATGTATTCCCCCTCGAGAGGGTAGGCAGGTTCAAAGAACGTGACTGTGCTCTCAAAATAGAAGAGTAGAGGATGAAGGATAGAAGAAATGTTAGCATGGAGAAGATAGAAGAGATGGATGTTAGCATGGAAAAGATAAGGGAGATGGAATGTTAGCATGAAAAAGGGAAGGAAGATGGAGGTGGAAAGTTAGACAGGGAATGATAAGGGAACCAACTTTCATGCTTACATTTTTAAAGTTATCATCATTAGGCACCAAAAATGTGACAAATGATCCACAAACACCATGGTATGACATAGACCAAGGTGTGCAAGGTGACCATTTGGGAGAGACAAACAGTAAAAAAAACAAGGAATGCCCCAACTCATACTAAGGATCCATTATCCCAGTCTTTTTACCAAGAAAAACCACAGACAAAAAACAAAGAAAAGAGGCCATGATCCATCATTGTCCCTCTAAATCCCTTGATAGGACATCCTCAAGGAGACTAGTAACATGAACCAAAATCAATCAAGAAGATAATACAAATCCAAACCAATAAAATGTTTGCCAGAGAGAGTGTTTGCCAATATTAATGATAAAATTGTTTGATTGATTGATTAAGTTGACCAAGATGACCAAACTAGATCGATAAGTTGACAGAGATTGATTGATAAGTTTTACCAAATGATGATGATAGGTTGATAAAGGTTGATTGATTAGGTTGATTGATTGCACTTGACCTCAGGAAGGATGCATCCTGACTAAGGAAAAAATGATTGACAAGGTTGATAAGATTGATTGATTATTTGACAAAGATTGATTGATAAAGATGACAAGCTGACAAATCAATTTGATTGATAGATTGACAAATATTTATTGATAATGATCAAGCGATGTGTCGATACCAAATTTCAAGAAATATATATCCTATTCAAGGCAAGGAACACATCTGATGAAGTTGATCGAGTGACAAGTGTTGACAAAACACCTAACTTTAAGAAGGACACATCCTGCTTAAGGTGAATGACAAAGTTGATAAATTCTAATATCAGGAAAGACACATCTTGATGAAAGACAAGAGATAGGACCGAATGAGACAAATGACATAATGCCCTATTATGATACAAGATCAATGACCAAATTGATTGATTGACGATAAGATGATTTGATAGATTGAAGGATTTTGTTGGTTATGTCTGTATGTTGATTCATGAGTTGGTTCAAATGATGACTCCTTGCAGACCAAGACTATGACCAAACTCAAAAAATCCTAAAGGATTAACCTAGGTGGCCTCAAGGGATCATCAATTAATGGCTTTACCTACGTTATACATGCAGAGACCTCGTAGTTTGACATAACTTGACTTTGTCGTATTTGACAAAAGATCAAATCATGATTTTATTTGGACAACCTAAAAGGACTGACCTAATGTATTGGGGGCCATTCAAGATGAACCTTGCCTATGTAGAAAAAGTGTAGAGACAACGTAGTTTGACCACTCTAACAAAACTAACTTAGACTCGGACTCAGACTCTATTTTTGGGATTTTTGAAGCTTTTCGATGTTTTTGGATTTTGAAATGTTTTGTTTTTTTTTGGAGTTTTGGAAATGTTTAGATTTTTTTAGATTTTGATGTTTTATGATTTTTTTGGATTTTTTATGTTTTAAAAGGATGATACCATGTATTATTTCCCATGAAGATGTAAGTCAAGGAATTCCCCCCTGACAGGTATAGGACCAATTTACTATGTGCGAGGGGAAGCGACGAATGTAAAGGATGTCAAAGCTTTATTATGGACATATGAGACTTTATTATGAATTATAAGGGTCATGAAAAATGCATGTGAAAGATACCCACAATCAACCAAGCAGGCATGCACAAGGATCCAAGGACAAACATGATCTTACCCCTAGTCAAGCTAAAAACCAATTGATAGGTGACGATGACGATGATGAAATTTGACATGGGAAGGATACATCCCAAAATTATGTGAGGTTTGGGAAAGATAATGTGACTAAAAGATCAAGGTCTGCAACAAGGCTAGGAACAAGGCCAAGGAATGTTTTGGATGATGCGCTAGAGTGCATAGCAAGATTTTATGGATTAGGCTTGTTGCATTTGGAATGACTAACCTTAGGTCTAGATGGGATTATGGAGGGAACTTGGATAAGTGGATTATAATCCTTAAACCAATGACAAGGGAAAACCAAGTCCAACAATAGGTATGAAAGTATAATGGATTGATTTTGATAAAGGATAGGAGACATGAGGATTATTGGTTGAAAGAATTATCATATGATCTCCAAGGACTACATCACATAGGAATAATTTTTTTCTCCAAGATATGTGTTTGGATAAATTTTGTGAAGGAAATGACATGATATTTCATGGATAGTGTATGACCAAAGGATAGACATGTGAAGGATTTTCCCAAAGCATGATTTATGTTTGTGCCCCATTTCTTATCAAGATCAAGGTAGGTGGGAGAATGGATGGAAATTTCATGAGAAAGGCATGGGAGTTGAGACAAATTGCCCCCAAGTGTGATGGTCCACATAGATAATTTCTCTTACAAATGATGCCTGTTTGCCAGGTTTTCATCATGGTACTTATCCAAAGCACCATAAAAATGGTTTTCACTATTGGATGAATTTTTTCTCTTTACTATTTTTTTTGATGATGTCACACAAGATGCCTGTTTATCAAGTTTTCATTAGGGTGACAATTTTTTTGATTTTTTATATCAGCTTGATGTTTTGGACGATTGTTGATTATTCTGAATCCTTTGATGGTGTTGATGTAGATATTGGTGTCATGATATGTCAGTAATGACCTTTATGAAGCAGTTGCCTTGTCAGGATCATAGCACTTGCATACAATTGATAGATTTCATTGTGATTCTTGTTGATACTAGAGTTGTCCTTATCGAAATATGTACATCGTGATAGAGTTCCATGTGAGTCCTTATGATAAAGAGTTGTTGTCAAGATGCGACGAATTTGTGAAGTAGGATTTTTAGATTTTAGGCGAGATGAAGGGTTATGATGGATGATGTTAGGTGTGGATGGACTATTTGGTGTTTTGGATGTATCAAATTTTATTTTCCAAACTTGAGATGGTGGATGATGGAGTTTGGAATTTTGATTGGGATAGTGTTCAGAACCAACATTTTTATATGCCTTTCTTGATGAACATTTTAAAGGAGGTGGAAATTTACTATATGTGGTAGTCCTCTTTCCTTGTGGCTCCATATTTTGATAGACTTTTGGATTTTGAATATTTTCTTTGCTTGATCCATTTTTCTTTGGGATCCATTTTAACTTCATTTGTCCACTTGTATTTTTGTTTGATTCAATGGACTTTGACATTTGATTTTGAACTTTGGATTTATAATAATTTTCTTTTTGTTGGTTCCAAATGGAAGATTTATTCATGTTGGAATGACGGTTTATGGTATGGATGGAAGGAGTGTTGACAACAACCTTATGACAAGGACTACTCATGGCCCCATTTTTGATGTTTGTATCAGATAAAGTTTCCCCCAATATCGAGGAGGTACCAATAACATCATTTGATTCTCTAAATGATATCACCGGAAGGCGCAATCTATCACATTTAGAGAGGCTGAAGGAACATTATTAATGTTTTAATATATTAGGATGACCTTAATATATTAACTGGATAGCTACTAAAGCGGATCTAAAATGCACATGCTCAAAATTGATGGAGATGTTTTAATCTAAATGGAAAAGGTGCTCGACATTTAAAGTCAAAGTTGTCAACCATCTGCAAGAGAAAGTTTGTTGAAGATCAAGATCTATGGTTGCCCGCTATCACGTGAGAAAGAGTTGCAAGATGGTTAACGATCGCGATATCAAGGGAATGTTGACATGTGGATGATTTTTTTTTTTTAAACTGCATTGTTTTGTCGAACTTTTGACAAACCTCCAAAAATGTCCAACAAATTTGCAATATGTCTGACAAAAATTTTGTCATAATGACTTGCCTATTTTATCGCAAGTTCAACACACTTCTATTGTTGATCCGACACTTTGGCAAAGGCATGTCACTTGTGTTCTGGCTATGGTTTGTCGCTAGATCGACAAAATGTCTGTCGATATTCTAACGAACACCAGGGCCCTTTTTCGTGGTGGCAACCGATGAAGTTGTGTTGTGATTTAGAATTTTTAAAGGTAGTCAAGAAAGTGACAAAAAATTAGTGACAAAAATTATTTTAGTGGTTCGTCGGTATGCCGACAATATATTGTCGATATTCCAAAAAACATTTGCCATAAATTGGAGTCAAATATAGTAGTGAATGAGCATCTTGGAGATGTTTCTACCTCATCCAGTGATCAAATCAACATACATCAAGAGTCACTTTTTAATCATGATCAAAACCCCTTAACAATATCCAACAATGATCTATTTCAAGGAGTTTTAACATTATTTGATCCTAATAACATAATCCAAGATCCATCCACTAATTATCATGTTGAAAATGTATCTACATCACCCAATGAGATAGAGGACATAGCTCAAGAACTTATTCCAAAGCATGATCAACATCTTTCACCAAAATCTAGCAATAGTCCTTTCCAAGACATATTGACATCCTTTGACCTCATGGTTGTAGATATTGAAGGAATCCTCAACTCAACACTTGATCCAAATCCACTCAAAGATCAAGAGGATATTGAGCCCCTTCCCATGCCTAATGAAGATATCCAAGAACCATTTGTAAGCAATCCATCATTTGAAATTGACCCATGTCAAGAACTTGATCCAAAGCACGTCGAAAACAATTCCAAAATTAATCAAGATCAAGAATATATATCTCCAAGATGCTACAATGATCGACTAATGGGAACTCTCCAATCTATACAAGATGTTGTAAATGATGATCACATCCGTATAGCACATACTCCTCCATCTACCCATGAGATGTTTTCTTTGGATGGACACACATATGATCTTCATTCAAAACAAGATTCCTTTACTCTTGAAATTATTACACAAGAACAAGAGGTTATTGATTCCTATAGTCAGGCCGAGTTGCCAACATTAGGATCAAATATATCCCAAGTTTAGATTGAGAAAATCATGTATGAAGATATCCAACATTATCCACTCAAGGAAATAGGTTGGACCAAATAGGATATTCTAGAGTCAACAAAGCATAAAATTGAAATAACATCTGTAGTGGTCATTTATCAGATAATTCTTGCTAAACAAGACATCTCAAAACAAACAAAGTAAAAACATGAAGGTACTACTTCCACAGTATTGGGGGCAACTTCATCTCAAGAAAACATCAACATAGGGAGCATGAAGAATCCTTATGATGAAACGAATGCCAATAATACAACCAACCACATCATAAACCTTCATCCACCCATCACTCCATCCACAAATTGGGACCAACATCAAAAGAAAGATTTGAATCAAAGAACAAAGAAAGTTATCAAAGAAAAATAAGTTGGGAAGAATAATGGAAAAATAAAATACATATGGATACCAAAAAATACAAAGATAGATCATCCCTATCAAAATCCATCAGTGAAAGAAGCTACGGGGAAAATAAAAAAGGGAAATGTATCCATCAATGACGTCCAAAAATACAAAAGAAGGTTTCTCAAGAAATGTATAAAGTATATCAAGTAGTTGGTCCTAATTCGATGCACACTTTCATATCCACCCATCATTGCTCATCTTCTCAAGTTTGGAGAGTCAAAAGTTCCAATCCATCAACCAATCCATCTATTCCTAATAACACTCCACCATCCACTCCTCCATGGTATACAATTCTCACATTGACCATGTATTGGCAACAACCTTTCATCATAAGCATTCAAAAGGCATTCTATTGCGATGTGCACACAAAGACAAAGTTAACTTTGATATCAACAAAGTAGATCATGAATCTCAAAAGTTGCATTCAAGTGCTCGTATCTTAGCAAAGTAGCTTCTTCAAGTAGGATACCGTTGGCACATTATGATAGTGGCCTCTACATTAGTACCACTATGTGGTTCAACATGAGGGTAAAATTATCAAAAAACCAAAAAAATAAATAAAAAATCATGAACATAGTAAAGATAAAAATTGTCCTCTAGTGAAAACCACTATGGTGGCACTTTGGATAATTACCATGATGAAAACTTGGTAAACATGCATCATGTGTAGAATCGAGCATCTATGTGCCCTGATTCAGGTGGAAGCATCTTATTGTTCAAAGTGGAACTACTCTGAGAGGGGGGGGTGAATCAAAGTAATAAAATTTAAAAACCTTTTATGACATGAAAGGCAAATATGACCTTTTAGAGATCTAGAATAGAATGTAACTTAATATATGCAATATAAAAGCTGAACTTTAAATGATAAGATAAATTACTCAATCAACTAAAAAATGAATTCCTAACAACTCATGTTAAAGAAAAATGTATATTGTTCATATAATGTTGAGTGAACAACTTTTTAATGCTTTCTTTTGCAAGGAAACCAAACTTTCTGATGACAGATAATAACATTTAAACTTTGCACATTTACAACTGAACCAAGACCATTTAGATGAAATTCAACAATGAGAAAAAAATAGAGCATTTGAAGAAACTAACTCAGCATAAATGGCAGAAGGAAAGATTATGCAAGATAGAAATGAATCAAACAAAAAGAGAGACACATAAAGATGCCGAGTGGAAAACCCTCTAGGGGTAGAAAAACCACTCCAAAATGCCTTGTAGGCTTGATCTCAAAAATTGATTAGAATTTTGTTCAGAGAACCAACTCAATCATATTGTGTAGCATCAACTCCTACAATAAACTGAAGCACCCACTTCAAATTAGAAGCAACAACTTCTCTTGAAACAATACCCTAATGATATTGCAACCTATTATGACCTTATAACTGCAATGACTATCTGCAGTCACAAAATCACAATAGGATACAAAATTATTTTTCAATAATGCCCAACTTGAAATAAGCTTTGTAATACAATCAGAGACATATACAATATGAACCCTCTTTTCTTCTTTTAGATACAAAAATGATATCACTATAGTAAACCCTTAAATAATCTGCTAAAAACTCTTTCTCTCTTCATTTTTTTTTCTCTACAAGTCATGGCTCTTGTCAAACATTTCTATCAAGAGCATAAAACAATTATCTCTTACAAAACTCGTATCTACAATAATTAGGGTTTTGTTAAACTGGTAAAATATGAAGCTAAATCATGATACCCATAATGGATTCTAATAATGAACAAATAAATTTCAATGAATACCACTCAAAAAGATAAAACCCTTGAGTACAAACTCGGGTTTTCACAAACTAAAACTGAATTCCAACAAAATCTTAATCAACAAAACAGATAAGATTTCAACCAACATGAGTATCTTCCAAAAATATAAAAACCAAATACCTATCATGATGGCCAAAATGTTACCAACTGATTGAGTAAAAAATCCATAACAGACTCACTCAAACTCAACCAACTCTCAGCTTGAAAACCAGTTGCATACTGTAGCTTCACAATCTTCATGGCGGCGCTGTGTTGTCTTCAAAGCAAAGACAAACAAAATGATAATAATTATGCCCTAACTTCCTTTCGAACCAATGCTTTTTGAATACCTTTACAAATTTTCATAATGCATGAAGTCTAAATCATCATTAACCAAACATAATGATCACCCTAACAACATTATTGCAAATATCAAATGATAGTTGTCGATACATGTGTTTGAACCCATGTCAACTTCCTTGAAATGAATATTTCAACTCTGCCTACTCACAATCTACGCGAGTCACTATTCATGCCAAGACAGAAAAACACAAGTGACTTTAATCAAATTCATTTCTAATGTAAGTGATATAAAGTACCTGTTGTCAAAGAGCCAAGAAAATATAAGTCGACAGTCCAAGTCGATAACCATATGCAAAATGAAGACCAAAGTCTTAAAATATCTTCACAAACACAATGCCGACCATCATAAAGAGTAGGAACACTTTTTTAAGAAACGATGCCTTGTCACTTTAAAAAAAATGACTTTACATTATTTCACAAATCACCTGATGGTCTGCATAGAAACTGAGTCATAGACTTTTTCCAATGATATGCCATGAAGCCAAGAAGGTATTCATCTGTAGTGATAGAATGAAAACATATAAACAAGATATACCTTCATACTGTAGTGCCTTAACTTGTATGAGCCATTTCAAACACTAAAGCCACCATGAAATATTTGTCTACACATACAACTCCAAACATCAATAACATAATCATAATAAAGTTGTAAATCTGACTGAGATACTGAGAATGCCAAGCCATTAGAATGAATAAACAACAATCATAATAAAGCTGTAAATCTGACTGAGATATTGAGCATGCCAAGCCATCAGAATGAATAAATAATCACCAAGATGCCAATCTGAAACACAAGTATGACATCAAGGACAAATACCAAAAGAGAAGTACAAAAATCTCCCCCTTTGTCCTTGATGGCAAAAAATGAGCCATCTGAAACAAAGTGCAACAAGTTCTTCTCCCTGTTTTTTGTCACAAGGATAAAGGGACAACTGTGGAAAGCTAAGAAAACTGAATGAAACAGCTACAGATATAACATGAAGCAAAAAAGCCATTTGAAGCAACAAGAAGCTGCTTAGAGAGCTGAAAAGCTCCCCCTCAACAAATGATGGATTTTAAGAAAACAATGATTGAGAGACAACTCCCAACCGAGAACGAAGCCCTTCAAAGACTTCTTTAGCTAAAGGCTCTGTAAAAATTTCTGCCACTTGTGGTTGTGTGGAGACATACTACATTGTTACCTCATTAGCCAAAACTTTTTCCCTCAGAAAATGAAACTTAATTGAAATATGTTTAGTCCTTGAGTGCATAACAAGATTTTTAGACAAATTAATGCACTTGTGTTATCACAAAAAATAGAGACAGGTTTTGCAACATCAATTCCCATGTTTGATAATGTCTGAGTGATCCAAAGAAGCTGAGTATAGAAAGATGTAGCTGCAATATATTCTACTTCAGCTATTGATAATGAAGCAAAATCTTTCTTTTTGCTATGCCAAGAAACAAGACAATCACCAAGATAAAATTTTGCACCACTAGTGCTTTTTCTATCATCTAAACAACTAGCCCAATCAACATCAGTGAAAGTTGTCAAAGTAAAATTATTATTTCTAGGATACCATAAACCAAAATCAAGAGTACCCTGGATATACTTGAATATTTGTTTTACAACAGTAAGATGGGACTATTTTGGTGCAGATTGAAATCTAGACACCATACACACAACTTGCATTAAATCAGGTATGGAGGCAGTCAAGTATAGCAAGTTGCTAATCATTGATCTATACTCAGTTTGATCAACATCAAGAGAATCATCAGTTTTAGACAACGTACATCCAATTACCATAGGTGTGCTCACATGATGACATTCATCCATTTGAAACTTTTTCAACATCTCATTGGCATATTTTTTTTGTGACAAAAATATTCCTTGTCCAAGCGGTAAAACTTGGAGGCCAAGAAAGAATGTTAGTTCACCTAACATTGACATTTCAAATTCAGATTCCATAATCTTTGAAAACATTTTAGACAAAGCATCATTATTGCAACCAAAGATTATGTCATCTACATAAACCTCAACAACTAGAACATCATCACCTTCAACTCTAACATAGAGATTGATGTCAACACCACCTCTTTTGAATCCATTTGTTGTTTAGTGTGCATCCAATCTTGAATACCAAGCTCTAGGAGCTTGTTTAAGACCATAAAAGGCCTTTTTCAACCTATATACATGATCAGATTTTTCTTTTGCAACAAAACCTTTAGGCTGTTCCATATATACCTCTTCATCAAGATAACCATTCAAGAATGCAGTTTTGACATCCATTTGGTAAACCTTAAAATTCTTGAAACAAGAGTATGCTAAGAAAATTCTAATTGATTCAATATGAGAAACAGGTGCATAAGTTTTACCAAAGTCTATACCTTCCTGTTGTGTATACCCTTTTCACACAAAACATGCTTTGTTTCTCACTACTTTGCCACATTCATCCAATTTGTTTCTAAAAACCCATTTGCCACCAATAACATTTTTATCATCAGGTCTTGGGACTAGTTCCCAAGTCTTATTCTTTTCAATCTATCTGATCTCTTCCTACATAGCTTTCAACTAGCAATCATCATTTAAAGCATCAGAAAAAGCTTTAGGCTCAAAATTAGTTACCAAACAAAAATGTTCAGCAATTTGTGCTTGCTCATCAATGTTTGCTCTTCTTCTTGTTAAGATCACAACATTACTGTCCCCAATGATTAGATCTTGAGGATGATTCTTGATAACAATCCTAGAGGGTGTCTTTGGAGGTGTTACTACCTTAGAGCTTGAAGCATCCTCCTATCATATATTATCTACTTCATCAAATTTAGGAGAAATATCAAGACCTACCATAGGTTCATTTTCAACATCCTGCACATGATCATTATCTAGAAGCAATTTTTCATCAAATTTGACATTAACAAATTCAACAATATCATTCAGCCTCTTATTGAAACACCTATAGGCTTTGCTATGAGTAGAGTATCCTAAAAAGATACCTTCATTAGATTTAGATTGAAAGTTGCCTAAATTTTCATCATCTCTTTTGATAAAACATTTACAACCAAAGATTCTGAAGTATTTAATTGAGGCAGATTTACAATGCCAAAGTTCATATGGAGTGAAATTGGATTTCACTCTAATTTGTACTCTATTCAAGATATAAATAGTTGTATGACAACTTCTTTCCAGTACTTGTCTAGTAGTTTTGCTTCATCTAGCATTGTCCTTGCCATCACTTTCACAGTTTTGTTTTTCTCTCAACAACCGCATTCTGTTGAGGTGTTCTTGCAAAAACATATTTCCTTTTTATGTCATGTTTCTCACAATAATCAATGAATTCTTGAGAGGTAAACTCACCTCCCTTGTTTGACCTCAAACATTTAAGCTTCATATCAGCTTCTTTCTCAACCATTTTACGAAAGATTTTAAATCTATGAAAATATTCTGACTTATGTTTGAGAAAGGTTGCCCAAACCATTCTTGTATAGTCATCTACAAATAACATAAAATACTGCCCACCATTTATAGACCTTGTCCTAGTAGGACCACACAAATCAGTGTGTACAAGCTGCAAAGGTTTAGTTGAAGCATGTTCCTTTGATTTAAAATTAACCTTTGTTTGTTTACCTCTTAGACATTCTTTACAAACAACATTTTCGGGTTTGCTTAGAACAGGAAAACCTCTCACATTCTGATTTTTGCTGATTCTAACCAGATTATCACAGTTAACATTCCCTAATCATTTATGCCATAACCAATTTTCTTCAACTTGACCCATAAGGCATATGCCTTCATTGCATTCATGATTGGAAGAGTCAAGAAGATTGTAAACATTACCTTGTGTCCTTAATCCAGTTGCAATTGTTTTACCATATTTGTTCTTTATAGCACAACCTTGTGAGTTGAATATAACATTATAACCATTATCACAAATCTGACTCACACTTAGAAGATTGTGTTTCAGGCCTTCTACATAATACACATCATAAATGGGTGTGTCATCATTTAGAAGAAGAGAGCCTTTACCTTTAATCTCAATTCCTCTATTATCACCAAACTTTACAAAACCTCATGAATAATCTTCAAGTTTGATAAACTTGTCCTTATCTCCTATCATGCGATTGGAACAACCACTATCCAGAACCCACAATTCCTTCTTTTTGGAAAGAAGAGCAGTTTGGACAAGCATGTATTTTTGTATGTTTTGAACAAACTTGGGTCTCCAAACTTTTTTAGAGATATGTTTACCTTTTTTGCACAGTTTGGATGTGTGACCAATAGTATTGCATGTGAAACACCTAATAGTATTAGGAAAGCCAAAGAACTGTTTGTGACCAAACCTTGGTGTTCTAGACATCATTATCTTGCAATTCTTAATTTCTATTTGAACTTATTACAAAAGAAGAAATAACCATGAAAGAACGCATTGAACCTTAAATTGGTTTGTTTATGCTCAAATGACTACTTCTTATCAGCTGCCTTAAAGTTCTGATTTAAATATTTTGAACACTCACCAGTGCTAAATCCAATACCAGTCATATCTTTATGCTATTTTTGTTTCCCAAGTACATCATTCAAGTGAACAGTACTTTCATAACCTTCAACTTGTTTTTTAAGATTGACAACCTGTTGTTCAAGTTTTTGAATCTCTTTATCTTTATTGACAAGAATAGATTGGAGAGTATCCACCATTCTTTTAGAATCATCAAGTTCAATTTGTAAGCCAATGACCAAACTATCTGAACTATTCTCTTGAGAGGCAATATGTTTCTTAAGTCTTTTTATTTCTTGAAGTACATACAACAATTCAATTTCACAGATTTCTATCTTAGACTATTTTTCTGGTTCTTTTTTTTTTTTGAGTTTATACTTCAGCCATAAATAAAGTTAAGTCTTCATCATCCAGTGAGTCGTTTGACTCAAAATCCGAGTCTTCTTTTGAAAAGAGACTCTTTTTCAATTTGAAGTTAAACTTATTTTTAGGATAAAAATTCTTTTTCCTATGTTGTTTTTCTGGTTTGTCATCTTCATAAGACTGATCACCATAAGTACATTTAGTAGCAAAGTGTCTAGGCTTGCCACAACTAAAATATTTAAAGGGAATTTTACCCTTATACTTCTTTTTTAGTTTCTTGACAAGAAGAGCTTCTTCAGAATTTGATAAATCAAAATCACTGTCATCAGATAAAACTTTCTTTTCTACCTTAAAGGCAGTTTCTTTTCTAGAGGAATTATTTTTATTGATTCTCATTTCATAGGTAGTCAGTGTGCCTTGTAAATTATCTAAGGTAAGCTAGTCAAAGTGTTTCTTTTCTTCAAGAGCAACAACCTTAGCTTCAAATTTATTTGGTAAAGTTTTCATGACCTTAGTTACAACATCAAATTCTTTTACTTCTTCTCCTAACCCTTTCATAGCATTGACAATTTCATCAACTCTCAAGAAATAATCAGCTACCTTTTCATCATCCTTCATTTTTATTTCCTCAAACTGATGTTTAAGAGTAAGGACTTTTGACTGTTTAACTTTTTCATTTCCTTGATAAATGGTTTCAATTTTAATCCAAATATCCCTAGCAGAAGTGCAATGCATGACTTTGATAAAGACATCTTTAGTTAATGCACACAAGAGAGCATGTTTTTCTCTAGCATTCATTTCATATTTTTTCTTTTCATCACGAGATGTGGGCAATGTAGTTGGTATAGTGTACCTAGTTAACACTATACTCCAAACATCAAGATAAATAGAATTTAGATACGTTTCCATTCTAATCTTCCAAAATACATAATTTGTTCCATCAAATAATGGAGCTCTAGTCATATATGTGCCTTCATGAGCTTGAGACATTTTAAACAGACTCCAAGACTAGAATCAATCCTAGGTTGGTTAGACCTGACAAAGGACCCTACGCTCTGATACCACTTGTTGGAAGTGGGACTACTCTGAGAGGGGGGGGGGTAAATCAGAGTAATAAAATTTAAAATCCTTTTGACATGAAAGGCAGATCTAACCTTTTAGAAATCTAGAATAGAATGTAACTTAATATATGAAATATAAAAGCTAAACTTTAAATGATAAGACAAATTACTCAATCAACTACAAAATGAATGCCTAACAACTCCTGCTAAAGAAAGATGTATATTGTTCATATAATGCTGAGTGAACAACTTTTTAATGATTTCATTTGCAAGGAAACCAGACTTTCTGATGACAGAGAATAAAATTTAAACTTTGCACATTTATAATTGAACCAAGAGCATTTAGATGAAATCGAACAATGAAAAAGTATCAGAATTTTAAGAAACTAACTTAGCATAAATGGTAGAAGGAGAGATTATGCAAGATAGACACAAATCACACAAAAAAGAGACACAAAAAGATGTCGAGTGGAAAATCCTCTCGGGGTAGAAAAACCACTCCAAAATGCCTTGTAGGCTTAATCTCAAAAATTGATTACAATTTTGTTCAGAGCACCAACTCAATCATAATGTGGAGCATCAACTCCTACAATAAACTGAAGCACCCACTTCAAATTAGAAACACCAAATTCTCTTGAAACGATACCCTAATGATATTGCAACCTAGTAGGACCTTATAACTGCAATGACTATCTATAGTCACAAAATCATAATAGGATAAAAAATGATTTTTCAATAATGCCCAACTTGAAATAAGCTCTATAATACAATCAGAGACATATACAATATGAACCCTCTTTTCTTCTTTTAGATACAAAAATGATATCACTATAATAAACCCTTAAATACTCTATTAAAAACTCTTTCTCTCTTCATTTTTTTTCTCTACAAGTCATGGATCTTGTCAAACATTTATATCAAGAGCATAAAACAATTATCTCTTACAAAACTCATATCTACAATAATCAGGGTTTTGTTAAACTGGTAAAATATGAAGCTAAATCATGATACCCATAATGGATTTTAATAATGAGAAAAGAAATTTCGATGAATACCACTAAAAAATATAAAACCCTTGAGTATAAACTCGGGTTTACACAAAATGAAACTAAATTCCAATGAAATCTTAATCAACAAAATAGTTAAGATTTCAACCAGCATGAGTATCTTCCAAAAATATGAAAACCAAATACTTGTCATGGCGGCCAAAACATTACCAATTGATTGAGTAAAAACTCCATAACAGTCTCACTCAAACTCAACCAACTCTCATCTCGAAAACTAGCTACATACTCTAGCTTCACAATCTTCATGGCAGCGCTGTGTTGTCTTTAAAGAAAAAACAACCAAAATGATAATGATTCTGCCCTAACTTCCTTTCGAACCAAGGATTTTTGACTGCCTTTACAACTTTTCATAATGTTTGAAGTCCGAATTATCATTAACCAAACATAATGATCACCCTAACAATATTATTGCAAATATCAAATGATAGTTGTTGATACATGTGTTTGAACCCTAGTCAACTTCCTTGAAATGAATATTTCAACTCTGCCTACTCATAATCCACGTGATTCACTATTCATGCCAAGAAAGAAAAACACAAGTGACTTTAATCAAAGTCATTTCTAATGTAAGTGATATAAAGTACCCACTATCAAAGAGCCAAGAAAATATAAGTCGACAATCCAAGTGGATAACCATATGTAAAATGAAGACCAAAGTCTTAAAATATCTTCACAAACACAATGTCGACCATCATAAAGAGTAGGAACACTTTTTTCAAGAAACGATGCCTTGTCACTTTAAAAAAAAATGACTACATTATTTCACAAATCACCTGATGGTCTGCACAGAAACTGAGTCATAGACTTTTTCCAATAGTATGCCATGAAGCAAAGAATGTATTCATCTGTAGTGATAGAATGAAAACATATAAACAAGATATACCTTCATACTGTAGTGCCTTAACTTGTATGAGCCATGTCAAACACTAAAGTCACCATGAAATATCTGTCTGCACATACAACTCCAAACATCAGTAAGAAAATCATAATAAAGCTGTAAATCTGACTGAGATACTGAGAATGCCAAGCCATCAGAATAAATAAACAACAATCATAATAAAGCTATAAATATGACTGAGATACTGAGCATGCCAAGTCATTAGAATGAATAAACAATCACCAAGATGCCAATCTGAAACACAAGTTTGACATCAAGGACAAATACCAAAAGAGAAGTGCAACACTTATCTCATCGATAATAAATCCATTCATCCATGAACCATTTATCCAACCCATTTTCATCTATCTACATTATATTGATCTTGATGAAATTTTTGTGTACACTTTACACTTGCTTATGGTAAACATCTTGGCATGGGTCATTATCATTGATCCTATCCTATCCAATATTATATGAGCTATGAAGCATTATCCAAATGAGAATTCTTTATTCGAACACTTTATCTTATCGCAAGATAATCCATATCCATCCATCCATACATCTATCCAAGCATCCACCCATGGCATTCCATACATTGCTAGACATTGGGGGCATATATTTACATCTTACTTTGGGAATAAATATTGATCTATATCTTCCAACTTATGTGGTGTTCCGAACATTGAAAAACATGAAATAAAATTGGTCAAAGCACTTGTGAGAAAGAATCCAAATCACTAGCCCATGACACATTTTGACAAGAAGATGTTCCTTATCAAGATTTATCTTTCATCGAACATTAATCCAAACAATCAATATCAATTGTAGCCAATTTTCACTTCAGCATCATATCAACTCATTGAAACAAATTTTGTTCCAAATCGAGATTCAAAATCTTGATCAATCAAATCCAATCAATCCATCATCATCTCGGGATATCCATCTCACTTAGATTGCTTAACACTATCCTTGTATTGTTGTGTATCCTTAACAATGTTATCATCATCAATCCATCAATCATATCAATCAACCCCAGCTTGGTTTTTAAAAAAATCCCAAAATAGATCACTGATATCATCACACATATCCATATCGAAATCGTCAAAATCATACAAAAAATCTAAAAAATATTAAAATCATATCAAAATTCCAAAATAGGTCAAAAAGTTAGAAAAAAATATCAAAAACATGGTTTTCGAACAACGTTGTCTCCGAGCTTAAATGTAGGCAAGGCCATTCTTGATGAGCCCCTGAGACACAAAAACACAAAAACCTTTGAAAACTTGAAAATAAAAATATTTGTAAAATAACCCAAAAATTCAAAAACAACCTCAGAACATTGCGAAAACACCAAAAACATTGAAATATTTCACAAAATCCAAAACCACCCATCCAATTTCACTTTCACTCATAATAAATTCTCATCCATAATAAAATAATTGTCACACTCACCCTTTGGTGACACAAATTGAAAAGAAGTACAACAATCAGCAAAAATAAAACCTTTAAACATAAAAATAAAACTCTTGATCATTCTCAAACATGTCAATTAAACCTTATATCAACGGCCTTTCAAACAACCTATCAACTTGCCACCATCCACTAACATGTCCTAGGATGCATCCTTCCAATGGGAATTATCTTTGGCAATCACTTTGGATACTTATCCTAAACAAAACACATCCCTTTGGCTAGAGGTATGAAGAACATTGACTTGTTTGTTCACTTGATCTTTTCTTGTGATTTATCTTATTGTACCCATTCCAATAACCTCTTGATGATGTCTATCAAAAAAATTTAGAGAGAAAGGAATGGGGCATTGATCAATATATTTTGTTTGTTGTGCTTGTTGGATATCCTTGTAAAATAACCTTGGTGAATACTTGCTTTGTTAGATGTGTATGGAGGATGCTTTGAACAACTTGTTGACTATTACATTGCAAGGTTTTTCCCTTTCTTATTTTTTGTCTGAGATGTTTGAAGCATCTAAAGTACATCCTAGAAAGGTTTTCATATGTCAGGTTTGAACAAGGATACTCCTATCGGTTTTCTAAGTCAAAGTACATTGCACTAGATACCACACCATCCTAGTTATCTATACCTTGATGCATCATATCTATATTTTTTATCTAACATAAGGAAATTTGTGTCGTTCATGTCCCAATCCCTGGATAAGTAAATCATCATCACTCATCATCATATCTAATAAAGTCTCGATGACTCATAGACTTGTTGGACTTATGAATCTTCTCACCATTACGGATCCATCCATCTTATTCTTCTATATTTACTAACATTTCTATCCAATTATGTGTGATATCTCATATCCACGAAGCTACCCACGATCGATGACTATCTATATATCATCAAATATATCCACATCATACATCTGAGCTTTCTAGTCCTCTTTGTGCTGAACATTTATTGAATCTTTATTGTGAGATCGACCTAAAAATCAACATTTCCATTCGATTTTATTGAGGGGGAAGTGTACTAGTGTAATTCCTTTCATTGGGGCAGTAGTGGGGCATCCAAAAAAATTAGATTTTTTATTTAATTTTGACCTTGGAAGTGTTAGTCTTTGAAACATAGGCAAGGCCATCTGTCGATGAGCCCCCAAGGCCCCCTAGGTCAAGTCCCTTAGTGTTCATCGAGTCGGGTCGTGTCCTTGGTCCGGAAGTAATCATCATTCAAACTACATCATGAAACAACAAATGAATGAAATCTTTCATCAATCAATTATCTTATCATCCATCAACCTGGTCATTTGATTGGAATGGGGAATTATGTTATTTGTCTCATTCGGTCTTATCTCTTATCTTTTATCAAGATGCATCCTTCCTGGGATTAGACTTTTTCAAACTTATCATTCACCTTAAGTAGGATGTGTCCTTCTTGCAATTAGGTGTCTTGTCAACACTTGATGGGCCAAAATTAGATGTATTACAACAAGTCTTCGCCAGTTATGACGACTTTATTGTAGACCCAACTTCACATGCATAAATCTCTTTCATGCATGACTTTCTTCTTCTTTGCATGTTGCATGTAGCATTGACAGTTTTGTTGATGGTGAAAATGACAGAAACAACGTTAAAACAAAATATTTCTACTCTATTTCTCCTGAAAAAGAAAGACAACATATAGTAGCCTAACTCCCAAGGTCCTGGTAGTTGGTTCTCAACTGATTGGTGTCACCCAATTGGTCCATGCAACTGTAATATTGAAGGGGCCTATGCTAGTAACAAAGAATGCAAGCAATGACTGATTTTACCAAACTGTTTTTAGTAAATCAACGGGTTTCAAACAAAAGAAAAAGATAGATCAGAGGGTAAACTAGTAAACATGAACAAACTCATCTAACATCCAGACATATATCTTCAACAATGAATGTTTTCCAATCAGATCAAGAAAACCAAAGCATGATACAATTCACAGAATAATCTATACCATTGTATGCATCTAAGGTGCTTATTTTAATTCGCCTATCACAACTACTTCAAAGATTTTTAAAAGAACACACATTCATTCATTTCCAAGATCATAGATCAATAGACTTCAACAAATTTAATCCACTGATAATCTAACAAGATAATCCTTAAATCTGGTTTCTTCTAATGACTTTCATCACATAAGAAACAATCATGCTTCAACACAATCACTGGCATACAGATAGATTATAACTTATCAGCCTTATCAAGTAAAATGCAATTCTAACACCATATTGCATAAACCTGTAACTTAATTTAACTGTAAAATATCAAGTAACAATGTATCTTTGTAATCACTACAAAATTCTATCTCCTAATATCAGGTGGCCAATTCTATTCTCTATTAGCCGACCCTTACAATATGATACCCAAAGGGTATTTATAGATATAAAAAATTCAAACTCCACTTCTATTTTAAGTCATCCACCGTTTTAGGAACAAAAACTCTCTTGGAAACTCAGATCAATTTGATCTTGAGTTCTTACATTAGACATTCAGTTAAACTGGAGAATAGAAAATGGAAGAGAAAAAATGTCATGCGCTTCAAAACTGTCAATGTTGCATGCAACATGCAAAGAAGAAGAAAGTCATGCATGCAAGAGATTTATGCATGTGAAGTTGGGTCTACAATAAACTCATCATAACTAGCGAAGACTTGTTGTAATACATCTAATTCTGGCCCATCAACCTAGCTGTTTTCAAATTTAATTTGCTCCAATTCTACTCCAACAAACCCTCTCATATCTTTTATCTTTGTAAACTCTCTTTTAGCAGCCTTTATTTCTTCCTTGACATCCATCAATTGATCTATCATCAGATCTTCACCATCATCTCCTTTCTGCATGAGTCCTTTAAACCTTTCATCCCATTTCTCTTTTATCTGGCTCAAAGGTAGGCCTTCCTTTGTTAGTATATTTACATCTACTATGATAGCAATGATTGCCTCCAACTCCTCAAATTGTTCGGTTAGATCCTTAACAGCCTCTTGGACTTCATTTCTATGTTTGCACAAGAAATATGTTCTGAATCAGAGTATACAAGAGGTCTTCTCCACAAAATCTTTATTATCCTCCTCGAGTATTGACTGTTCAAGAATAGTAGTCAAAGGCAATGTGCTAACCTTCTCCAATTTTTGACTATACTCTTTATATTCCTCTTCTTGCTTCTCTGATGCTTCAATATATTGATGCATTTCCCCTATCAACTCTTTTGTCCCTTTATGAACCTCAAAACCTTCGACCAAAACTTCACCTACTTCTTGATTTAACTTGTCAACCCACCTGTCTAACATCTCCGCTTTGCCTCTTACCTGTACTAAATCATCTACCTCCTTTTTCCTCAACAAAATTGGAGTCTCAATAGCAGCTACCTTTTGTGATCTTGGAGAAGAGACACTTTTCAAAAAGGAATACAATTGATCTAATTGAGCCTTAAGCTCATCTTTCTTCTACTTATCCTTTAACATTCTTGACTTGGTTGTCGAAGCTACCACATCAATTAGATTCATATGCTGATTTCTAGTAGGTCTTCCCAAGTTGACAGTACTTAACTGATAATCTGTTAACTACATGTCTCCTACCTCCTTTTCTGTCATCAGTATGGCACACTCAACAACAATCTCTCCCTTGTCTGTGAGCTTGGTGGAGTGTAGGATCTTGGCCTTCTTTTTAGGCCTCTCTTGTTCAATCTCCTTCATCATATCCTCCCAATTGAGAGGTTGTGAAGGTGTTACTATTCTTTTCTGTAGGTCCAATTTTAGCCAAGTGGGAGCACATGGAGCAGTAGTCATCACAGTGGAAGAAGAAGCAATAGTAGTAGTAGAAGGTGGTTGCACATTTACTTGGGGTTGAGAATCAACCCTTGATTCCTCTTGTTGTCCTTGCACCACATGCATCTGCACAAGCCTTTCAGCCTCTTCCCTATCTTTTTGTTCCTGTATCTTCTTATCTTCTTCTTCCTTCTTCAACCTCTCTTCCTCCAATTGATCTCTCTCCACTTTTTCCCTTTCCAATCTTTCCTTTTCTAATCTATCCTTCTCTATTCTTTCCTTTTCCAATTTTTCCTTATCCAATTTTTTCTTTCTCTAGAGCTTCCTTTTCTAGTTTTTCTTTCTCTAAAGCCTCTAGTCTTTCTTTCTCTAGTCTTTCTGCCTCTAAAGCCTTAAGCTTTTCTGCCTTTGCTTCTTCTTCTTGTTGCTTCCTAACCAGCTCTTCGGTGTCCTTTTCCTTTCTTAATCGTTCTACTTCTTCTTTTCGGTGAGCTTCCTTTGCAAGTTTTAACTTGGCAACCAAAACCTCTTTCTCCCTCCAGTTTATTGCCTTCTCTTCCTCAAGGTCATGAATCTTTTGTATTAACTCTAACTTATCATTTTATTCTTTAACCTTGAGTTCATGTTCTTGTTTCCTTTTCTGTCTCTCTACTTCATCAGCTCTTGACTTAGCTTCAATTTGTTGTTGTTGTAGTATGGAATCAGTTTGTGTCTTGGCACCAATTAAATTTTGCTTTTCTATTTCTTTAGCTTTTGCCTTAGCATCCTTTCTAACTTCTTCAAAAAATTCCCATTGCTCCTCTTGTGTCATTACCTGTTCAGCATCCTCCTCTAGAGGCATATTCTCTTGCACATCCTTCTCTGACACAGTCTCGTCTGAATCTGTTCCAACATCATGAATTTCCCTCTCCACTTCTTTTCCCTTTGTAGTTTCAGGCATACTATGAAGAGCCCCCTTTTGAACTTCTTCACTCTGCTATTTTGCAAGTGGGACTTGTGTGGAAGATTCACCTAATGTAGGTGTTGAAACAACTGATCCTATTTGAGCATCTCCTTCTTGTGTTTCTGCTTCATCAACTGTTGCTTCAAGTTCTATCTCTTCAATGTCTAGGGGAAAGAACTCCAAAGGCTCTTTGGAAGGTGTCTTTCTTTTTGAGTCTTTTATACCCTTTCCCCTTTATAGGAGCTGGTCCTTGAGGAGCTTTGGTTCTTAGCACCAACTAGTGAACACTTCGATCCAAGACTGTTCTTCCTATTTGCTTTATGTCAATAGTTTCTTCACTGTTCCAGTCAATCAGATCTAGGCTCTTAGTTCCTATGTTTAAAGCCTCATAAGATGGATCCAATACAACTCCATCATCCACCAATGTGTCAGGAATGTCATTTTTGACTCCAAGTTCTACCATGAGTGAGATAGATAACCTCTCATAATTCTTTTTCCTCAAGTCATACTCATCTTGCTGGTCACTCCATAAATCTTCTAATAAATTGAAATGCTTGTCAAACACAGAAGGCAACAAGGAATGCATCTTACCCTTTGGGTCAAAATACCTACGAGTTGTGTATAAACCTAACTTCAATTGTATCAGCTCACTGCAGACCACCTTTTCTCCTACCAAATTTTGACAGCTATAATCACCCAACTTCATGGGGAACTTGTGACATCCTGTCTTATGTTTTATTCCAAACCAAGCATTAACTCCAAGAGCCTGATATACAAACTCCATTAGCACTATCTTGTTATTGCAACACCTTCGAAGCAAATGTGGATGGCCTTCAAAACCAACTAACCTGAAATATGTAAACTTGGGGTATTGAATGTACCAACATCCCCATTCAACAATAAACGCCATGGCCTCTTGACTCAATCTGTACCCTGCATCTCCATTCAGTTGGTTAATGACTACATATATGAATGCATCATTAACTCTTCTGAATTGAGTTTTAGCAACCTATAGAGATAGCTGGTTATAATGCTCCCATACCTTCTTCTGTCCATCCAACACTCCCATTATCCCTACTCTGTTTAAACCTGGGAAGATACCCAACCTTGCTACTGCATACACAATGTAAGAAGTCATAAAGAAGCATTTAGTCTCCCTGATGCTGGTCAGTTGATCATGAATAGCATTTGAGAAAATCATCGGCCAATCAAATTGTTGGGCTCCATTTAAGATTGTCTGGATGAAGGGAAACATCCACTCCTTGAAATGAAAGGCATCTCTCTTCCCAAAAACCCTAGAGAGCATCATTATTAAATCTGATACCTCTTTGTAGAAATCTACCCTCTTTTACTGGTCTGCAAGCTTGGTTAGAGACTTCTTCTCTGTCTTCAACCACTTTTTGTTCAAATGAGATTTATTGGATTCTTTAAACTTATTATATTTCTCCAAGGCCTCTGCCTCATCCAACTGCACCAAGTTCTTTGGATCCGGGACATTAAATATATTTTGAAATGCTTGAGGAGTGAGATCGATAATTACATTGTTTTGTGAATCCATGCATTGTCTGGTAGCAGGATTGTAGGCACTAGCTGCTGTCAAGATCAACTCCAAGCACTAGATTGATAAAGGAAACAAAGTGATATGAGCCAAACCAGAATCAACAATTCTCTTGGTTCTAGGCATCACATCCTCATTGAATGTTTTAGCATACGCCTCCTCAAAGTTGTACTGGCCCAAGTTTGTGTCGATGATATCTAACCAATCTGATTCTACTTTGCTCACTGTGACAACAGGACTCCTGTGTTTATACCTTAAGGTATAAGGCAACTATTATGGCTTGATCTTCTTAGGTTTGGCTGCTACTTTTGATGTTCTTGCAGGCCGGTTTCTTTGGGAAGCTTCTCCTGATGTTCCCGACATCCTATTAGCTTTCCTACAGTAAAATCTCTAGTTAGATTCTTGAATAAACATCTCAAAATGTGTCTTTAAATTGATACCTTTCAAACATACATCGGAGGTGAAACTAGGTAGAAAACATCTTAAATAATCCTCTTTTAACATACTGCCAGTCTCGAAGCAAAAAATGTTACTATCATCCTACTAACAAGCAGCGGGCTCGGAGTCAGAAGTGGAATAGTGACTGGAACTGGAACCGGAATGGAAACCGATTCGGTTTCCGTCAGATTTTTCTGTTTTCATATTCTGTTTCGATTCTGCTTCCACTTCTGCCAAGGTTAACATTTTCATGAAATAAAAAGCTTCTTACTATAAGTGGAGTCGGAGATGGGATGGAAAATGGAATTGACACTAAACATGAAAACATGTCCAAAACTCTAAATCAATTCTGATCCCACTTCCGGTTATGTTGACCATGACGTCATGAAATATTTTAACAACTTAATGAATAACTTCATGATTGAATACCAAGGTCATATTAAAGGAAGTAAGGCTTAAAATATAGCATAAAATCGACCATGCCCATATGACCGTGGGGATGACTGTATTTTAGGGCATCATATTTAATCATTTTAAATGTGATCACAGAAACACATAAAACCCTAACCTAGAAAACATGATATAAAAACTAGGGCATAGATTAAACCTTCTATTTTAACTAGATTGAATGCGCGACAAAACTCTAAGTAAAAACAAGATTCTACTAACCCTAACTCACTGTAAAAATCTAGATTTAATCTACCTCACTATGAAAACCCTAATTAAATCTACACATTTAAAACCTAACGCAACACGACGCGATCACGACAAAATGTGAAAGTGATCGTGCCCTAACTCATTATAAAACCAAAAACACAAGCACAAAATCAAGAACATCAAACAAAAGAAAGAACACAAACACACAAACCTACTAAGACGACAAACTTGCCCGAAGATGTAAATCAAACAACATGAACAAAAAACACGAAAGCAAATAAATAAAAGAAACGAGGATAGGAACCCTACCTTGAACACAAAACCTGGCTAACCTTCTAAATTGATTCACAATCAATTTTCTCCTCCTCCTTCAATCGATTCACTCAGATGGACTCCGCAGTTGCTCTATTTCACTCTTCAATTTTTTTAACAATGATAATAATCATGCGTTTAATCCTTAATGAAGGTAAAAATCAGAGTTTCTACCTACACATGGTAGCTATCATTAACGTATTAAATGCAGTTAAGCGGAGTCAGAACTGGAGAAGAACAAACACTTCACTACAATGCGACTTCAGTAAAAAAAGTCAATGACCAGAAAATAGTGGGATCAGAATCATAATGGAAATTGATTCAGAAACTTAAGGAATTTCCCAACTTCACTCTCATTCCGGGTCTGGGTCCGCCCACAAAACATAAAACAAAACCAAACACAAAAAGTAAAATAAAAAGACCGATATAATAAAACTTAACACAAGGACCTAGAAAAAAACCAAAAGTTAAAAAAACGGAGGTGGAGACGGGATGAAATTTGATTTTGCAAATTTCAATAAACACCAACTTAACGTCCACTCCGGTTTCAGCTCTGATAAAGACAAAACAAAAGGCAAAAAAGAAAGACTGTCGGGATGGGATTCAGAATGAGTTTTGAAAGAAGTTTCAGAACCCGATTTGGTTCCGGCTCTGATTCTGACAGACTAAATCAAAATAAAAGAAAGTGTTGGAAGCAAAAGAATCCAGACTTTGTTTAAAGAACAACAAAAGATAAAAATAACAAAGGGGGACCCATTTTGACCAAGCCAAAATATGGGGTGGTTATGCAAGCCATAACAAGTAGGATGTGTCCTTCTTGAAATTAGGTGTCTTGTCAACACTTGTCTCTTGGTCAACTTCATCAAATGTGTCGTTTTCCTCAAATAGGATGTGTCCTTGAAATTGGGTATCATCACATCACTTGGTCATAACTATCTTTTCAACTTTGTTAGTTAATCTCAACTTGATCAGGATGTGTCCTTCTTGAAATCAAGTGCAATCAATCAACTTTTTCAAACTTTGTCAACCAATCTTTATCAAATTAATCCAATCTTAACATCTTGCCTTACTTAGGATGTGTTCTTCCTGACACTAGGCATTTTTGATCAAATCAAATTGTCAAACCATTAATCAATCCTTGTTGACTTGTCAATCAACCTGGTCATCTTGATCAACCTAATCAATCAATCAAACAATCACCATTATCACCGGAAAACACTATCTTGGCAAACACTTTGTTGGTTTGGATTTTCTTATCTTTTTGATTGGTTTTCGATCATGTTACTAGTCTCCTCGAGGATGTCCTATTAAAGGATTTAGAGGGACGATGATGGATCGTGGCCTCTTTTCTTTGTTGTCTGTGGTTTTTCTTGGCAAAAATATTGGGATAATTGGGTCCTTAGTATGAGTTGGGGCATTCCTTGTCTTTTTGACTGTTTGTCTCTCCCAAATGGTCACCTTGCACACCTTGGTTTATGTCATACCATAGTGTTTGTGGTCTATTTGTTACATTTTTGACATCCAATGATGATAAATATAAAATTTAAACATGAAAGTTGGTTCCCTTATCATTTCCTATTTATCTTCTTTCCCATTTTTGCACTAGCATCCATCTCCTTCATGCTAACATTTCTTCTATCCTTCATCCTCTAGTCTTATCTTCCATTTTGAGAACACCTTCGTATTCTTTGAACCTGCCTGTTCTCTCGAGGGGGCATACCACAACCCCCTGGTCATCCTTTCCCTTTCTCTTTACACTGGGGCATATTTCATAATTAAATTTCTTTGACATAGCATGATGTACTGCATTATGTCAAAGAGGGGCAAAATGTAGACACTGAAAATTGTCCTAAGTCTGCGAGCGTCATTTTTCCTGGTCATCATCTTTTGATAATTGAATAATTTTAATTATTCAATTATGTTCGATCATATTCCTCTATTAATTAAATAATTTTTAATTATTTAATTGATTCACCTTCTCATTTCTATCCCGATCAATTAAAATTATTTAATTGCATCACTAATATATCCCTTTCTCTAATAATTAAATAAATTATTTATTTAATTATTTGTCTTGCATCCATAGTGAGATAATAATTATTTGACCCTTTGTTCTTCTATAATTAAATAATTGACGAAATTATTTAATTATGTGTCATTCCCCCCTTTTGAATTAATAATTAATAATTTAATTATCCATGTCTAATTTCTATCTCCTCCTTTAATTAAATTTATGAATTTAATTAAATATCTTTTTTCATTTCCTCCAAATAAATAATTTGAAATAAATTATTTATTTGCCACTTGTCCCTCTCCTCCATTTTCGAATAAATAATTAAAAATATATATTTATGCACCTCTTTTGGTCAAATATGCCATGTCCATGGCCTTTATTTTTGTCAGTCATCTCTATCATAATCCTTCATGGTTTGTCATAGCCATCAGGCATCATAGCCATCAACGTCATAGCCTTCATTTCCCACCTCTTTTTGGTGCATCAATTCTACATCATTGATCTAGGCATCTTTCTAGAAACTTGATCTTATCCATCTGTTTCGTAACAACCTCTCATGTATCCCCATCTGTTGATCTTAGAATCTTTCTAGAAGATCAATCTCGTTCATCCATTCAAATGGTTGTCTATAAAAGAGACCATTCGTCTCCATTTTTTATTTAACATCCATTATCTCCAACTTTCTTTCTTACTATTTGAAGGTATTTGCACAACTTCAACAACAAATCTGAGGGAAATATTGGCATAAGAAGAAATAGGAGAGACAAGGGAAGTGAAGCAACTTCAAGCATGGGGAGTATTTTAGTTTGATTCTTTCATTTTACTCATGCTTTGTTTTTATTCTCTTGTTTAGATTGGAATTTTAGTTTAGATCTGTGTTGGTTGTCACTTAGTCTATGTTATTTGATTTTAACCCCATCTTACACATTGTTTCAAAGAGGAGAAAAATATAGACACTTAAATAGTCCTGATTGGTATTACGCATATGAATCTAATTATTAAGGATCGTTTCTTCCTAAATCACTTATGTTCTAACCATTTAATTAAATAATCTATATTATTTAGTTAAATTAATCAATTTCTAGTATTAATCAAATAATTAAATTTATCAAATTAATTCATCCTATGTTTACTAATGTTCATCCTATTTAATTAAAACCCCTAAGTCATGTCATTTGATTAAATAAATCTAATTATTTAACAAATGTCATAAATCCTCTAACCCACTCAAGTTGATTAATTTTGAATTAATTAAATTTAATCTCCTCCTAATCCTCATTACCCATTTCTCTAGCTTTTAACCTCACTAAGGTTAAATAAAACCATGGTCAACTAACTAAGTTGCACATAAATTAAATTCTTCTAATTAACTAATTAGCCTATTTTCCTCATAAAGGCACATTCTTTGGAATATTCCTCTCAACCACCCATTCATAAATTTCTCTCCAAAAGGATTTTAAAGCCTCTTACAAATTCTTAAATGCCTCTTAAAAAGGCATTTAATTTAACTTTCATTCCATCTTATCCCTCTTACATTCTCTTACAAATCCACCTACATGCCTTAACTCTTCATATTTTTCAAAATGTGCTCCACACATATCCCCATGGCTTTCATTAGCCTTGTGAAAAGTGTCACAAATATTATTGGTCCCCATTTTAGTCCCACATACACCAATTCCATTCATTCTTCAACCCTTCTTTCCTATAAATAGAAGCTTTCTCTATTGAATATGGATTCACAATCTCATACAAAGTCATTATACTCGTTTTCATTCATCAATCATCCAATTGCTATCATTATCTTTGAAGGAAATTGGCATTTATCAAATACATTTCCATCCACAATCTCATGCAATCTTACTATAGGCATATTCATCCATAGCAATAACTCATTTTCAAGTCATCTTAGCTTAGTTACTATACTTTTGCATCAAATTCATCTTCACATGAAAGGCTCTTGGATCTTATCATACAAGATTGGGAAATGGCCACTTTACACTTCAAAGTGACACCAATCCCCCTATAGGATGGAGGTTTGGTCTATTTAGTTTGTTAACATGCTTTCTTTTTCTTTATTTTGTTCTTTTGTTTCATGTTTTCATCTTTTTTTGATAAAGAATCTCATAGGGAATGATTTTTGTACTAATTTGAATGACAAACCTTGTTTTTTTCATCTTTTTTTAGATTGGTGCATATTATACTTCACACATATATTTCTTGGGATTGAGTTAGTCCCAAGATTGATCTCTTGAACATCATTTTTGTTCATAGGATGACTCTTTTCCCTATACCTATATGGACTATCAAATTATATTTCTAATGGAACTAGGCTTGAAAAAATAGTGTTGGTCTTCAACTGGATACCTTTAGTACCATAAAGATATTATTTCACATCCCTTTTCTCTACCATGGGTTCCCAATCTATGCACTACTCATTAAATTCCTTAACACAATTTAGGAATTTATAAATGCAGTTACCATCATTAAAGACCTACCAAATGTATATGTTATTAGTTACTATTGGCTTGGTTAGAACCTCAATTCTTGTAGTGCACAATAGAGATATCGAGTCTTCATCAAATTTGGTTGACTTGGTAGGAAAGCTATCAACAATAGTCTACATCAGCATGATACCCCATTTGTATGAGGCATACGCTGCCCCTACCTTGTCAACCCTACCGCATTGGCAAGCTAGTGGTGCTCCACTAGCTTGTCTATTGTAATCATACTCTTCTATAAGATGATTGTAAGTATTTTGTATGAAGCCTTGAATGGCATATATTTAATTTATTTGTATGGATTCATTTTTTATGAACTAATAATTGTCTCATTACCATGCTACAGGTAAAATTATCCACCATGCCAAGGAAATGAACAAGGAAGAAACTAACAAACAAAGAGTATGAAACCAATAAAGAAAAGGAGAGACAATGGGTGAGGACATATCGTGAGAAGAATAACTTCGATACAATTTATGAAAACAAGCCAATTGAAGATTAACTTGAACCATCAAAAAGAGAAAAGGCATTGGCGGCAAAAAGGGCACAAATGCGAAAGCAACATGGTAAGATAGATTCAGATACCGTAGTTGAAGACACACCCTCTACTACAAATGAATATGGAGGGACACCTTTAAGCACAAGTGAATATGGAGGGACATCATCTACCGCAAGTGAATATGGAAGGACACCATCTACCACAAGTGACTATGAAGGGACACCATCCACCACACCTCAAGTTGAGAGTACATCATCACTCATATTTGATGAAGAAGGTATGCAATCATCCCCATGTCAACCTCAAGGTATGTCATCTATCCCACCCTCGATCGAAGGTACGCAATCAAGCCCACCTCACTTTAATATTGATGAAATTTCTAATGTTGAGGAGTATGTACCTAGAAGAACACCACCTAGAATTTTGTGTAGAAAGCAAAAGTATTTGATTAATATTGATGAAGATATTTTTCAGCACATGGAAGGTAAGATTCCAACACACACTTGTAGAAGGTATGCTGATAAGATTTGGAAATCATTCTTTGAAAATCTAAATGAGACCGCAAGATGTCAACTATTTGTTGAAATGATGTGGGGTATAAAGTATAGAAGCATCATAAAGACTCTTGGGTTGAGAACATCGAATGCTTCAAGTGAAATCACTATTGTGAAGAATCTAATGGATGCTTATGAGAGTGTGGGTAAGAACTCACACTTAAAGGATAGTAATGTCACCTGATGTGTCATTACATCGAATTTGGTAAGTAGTCAAACAAAGAGAGATTGTCTCATTAGAAAGAAGAGTGAACAAATGAGAATTAGTAGAAAGACTTTATCAAGAGCCGTTCAAAGGCAACAAATAATTGAGGGCACAAATTCAAATGAATTATGGGCATTTTTGGGGAGACTGCCACAAAAAGATAAAAAAACACGTTGAAGCATTAAGAATACTAATTGAAGAGGATTGGAAGAATAACACAAGGCCATCTCCGAATAAAATGGATGTGGTAAGAAGGAGAATCGGTATTCAAAACTGTGAGCCACATCCAAAGCATTTTTTGGATACAACTCAAACCCAATTTTTTCATAAATTTCAATAGGCTTATCCTCAAATTAGTATTTATCAAAGATATTTTGAAATGATTAAACCTTTTTACGTCAAGATAAATCACACACACACAAATTTTTGTTGTAGAGTACATATTGAATTCTCTGACGATTATGATGTTTATCATTCTATATGTTTAGATTTGCATACTAACAATGTTTTGCAGGATTGTGGCATAGAAGCCCCACCAAAATCTTCAAGAGAGTTCTTATCAAAATGTTTATGTGAAATAGAGGATGGTCAAATATTCTATAGGACAACATGCTCGGATGGTTCATGTGAGCGTTGTGATGGCTTGCAGCGTATGCCTGTATTTCAACATATGGAAATCATAGATGAGGTGAGACAAAAACTAGTAGAGCTCAAGAAGTATAAAATAGCGGCATACGCTACAAAAGATGGTAATCAAGAAAAAAGGTGTGATTTGGTTATTCAGAAGATTCCAGTATATCAGTTTATGTCCATGTTTCATGACAATATACTGTATGAGTATGCAAGGCATACCCACAGAGCCCAATTATTGGACATGTAATTCAAGCTATGCAAGGACACCTTTCCAATTGACAACATAGTTTCAATGGTCAACTTTGTAGAGAATTACACTCTATAACCACAATGTGAGGTGCAGTCATAATGTTACAACTCCAAGGTTTCAATATTTATGCACATAGCATTCATTCATGCAGTTGATAGTACAAAGGACCAAAGGAAGGTATTGAGGGAGTATCACTTTTATATTAGTGATGAATACACACATTCTCTAGAGTTCATTCAAGGTTGCTTCCAAATGTTCTATAGTGATCTGGCTCAGAGGGGCATAGCATATAGTCGACATATAATATCGTCAGAAAACTATGCAACACAGTTCAAAAACTCACGCATGTTCTACTAGCTGAGTAGGATGCATTTAATTATAGGTGTTTAGCATATGTGGAACTTTTTTGAGGCCGAGCAAGGAAAGGGGGAGCATGGTGGTGCAAGAGCATGTGTGGAAAGAGCATCAGCACAAGAAGAGAAATTATAAAGACAATACAAAGTTGACAGATGCAAAATCAATCGTTGAGTGGTGTAATGCTTTGATGGGTCTAGGTAATGAAGGTACATCTTCAGTTCATAGATTTTTTTGGTTGATGGATGATACTAACATTGCACCATATGAGGATTGTTGTACACTAATAGGATCGAGTGAGCTACATTCTTTTCTTAGCTCAAATACAAGTTCATGGAGTATCAATACACAAAATATGGCATGCTTTTTTTCTTCATGTACAATGCAAGCCTGGAATGATTGTGAGTCAAAGGAGTGGGTTGAGAAATGGTTGTTAAGTTATCTTAGCCCACTTCTCATGTATCACCCTCCAACCGTGTTGGAACTAACACAAATGGATTCATCGGTTGACTTTGACCACATACCAGATCTAGATCAACCAAGTAATATATCTACTTGCTTAGTTTTTAAAATTCCTATTGTTATCTTACTCTATAGTGTATTTGTAATGGACTAATTTCAAGAAATTGGCTGCACATATCAATCCAGGGCATGTTTATGCAGTTATTGCAGATGAATACAATGAAGAGGGAACAAACTATTACTTGTGTCTTTTTGTTGAGGCCAAAAAGAAATTGGAGGCCCCAGTTATAGATGGAAAAAACATCGAATACCCTATAGGCACAGTTGTTGTTACTGGAACGTGGCTTAGAAGGTACCCACATAAAAGTGTTAAATATTGGTTGTTTCAGGACTTTGACACACATCGTAATATTCTTCATTACTTGAACCTTGTCATGGAATCCAATGTTCTTTTGAAAAAATATGTGGGTAGACATTTGAACAAGACCTTGTGGAAGGTCAATCAGTCTGACCATGAGGCAATACTTGACACAATAAAGAGTAGAGCAGACCCGGATGGTTCATTGGATTAATTTGTAAGTATGTACATTGGTTCTTATTACTTTATACTTGTATGCACAATAATTTGTATGATGCCAATGCTATTATCTTCTTTTACTTTGCCTATTTGTAAGTTACCTACTAAAAATTGATTGGTGTCCTCTTGCAGAAAATGTTGATTTATGAGCCATCAAAGACAATCTCAGCCAAAAAAACAATGCAACATCCTTATTTTGATGATCTTGACAAATCTCAATTATGATTTATAGCCATTATAAAAGTGTGTGCAAAGCTTGGTGAGGGAATTTCAAGTTATTCATTTGAATTTAACCTTATCATGAGCACCTATGATGTAGACATTATAAGAGCATCTCGAATTTCAAGCTATTTTATTTATGAGAGGTGTTGTGTGCAATAGGTATCTTGGAACTCCTAGTGAAGATGTATGACCAGGAGTGACTAATTTGAGAGACTGGCATTCCTATCCTCAATGGAAGCATCAAGATTTATTCCTTGTTGTTCCTAAGTTGGAACCAAATGGTGTGGATTTGTTGTCTATAAGTGCCTTCCATCTATTTTCATTTCATCTCCATTTTGGATGCTCTTTCTTCTTCTTATTTTACTTTGTGTATTTTTAAGTAAAATACTAAAAATTGATTGGTGTCTTTTTGCAGAAAATGTTGATTTATCAGCCATCGAAGAGAATCTCAGCCAAAAAACCAACGCAACATCCCTATTTTGATGATCTTGACAAATCTCAATTCTCTCATTATTATAACTAGCACCAATTGACTAACTTATTTTAAAAAACTTCATTTATTAAAACAAATAAACCTAATAAATATATATCAATATCAATATAGCATACAGTCTATTGCAATCAACACTTGTAATGAGATTTACTCAAATATTCAAATTTATTGCTGCCTTCAAATATTTGTAATTCAAGCAACTTAATCCCTCAATAGTCCAAATTGCAAAAGGGCAACAATTTTTGACGAACTATTGCCTCGATACCATGTTAGTTACGAGCATTTCGGCTAAGGCATCGGGATCATGTAGGGCACCTGTATATTAACGTCTCTCAGTTTTTATTATCTCAGAGTCATCTTTTCATGGTGTCTAATTTTGACTTGATGGAAAAAGTGTCAATTGCAAGCAATGTAAACTTGCAAAGTGGTGCAATTTTCATTATGCAATTTGTGTGACCAAATGGACTCTTCTAACATGTCTGAATGGGTACATTTATGCTAGGCATGGTCCTCTTTCACATCCAAACATGCGGAATTGCTCTGAGCTCTGTTCAACCAGCTCGATCCCTTAAGGGTCCAAAGTGCAAAAGGGCAACAATCTTTGACAAGATATTACTCAAAAACCATGGTGCTTATGAACTCTTCATTTGAGCCTCCAGGATAAGATTGGGACCCTCTGTTAGAACCCTAATTTCCATCTAAAACCCTATGGTTTTTCCACAAATTTCCATAAAAATCTATGAAAACCCTAAGGTTTTTCGCCCATTTAAAACCATTCATTTACTACCTTTTCCTTTAAAAATATTTTTCCCATTCATATGCACCTTATACCCTCACCGCTCCCTTAATTTTTATTCTCTATGTCTTTACCGGTTTACCACGGCCTCCCACTAAGGGGCTTGTGGTATAGCGGTAGCAGTTTGAAGCGAGCATGAAGTGTTTACCGCGCTACCATTAGTGAATGACAAAGTTAGTGGTCAAAAGTCAACGAAGGCAGGTAGCTAACGTGATGGTGAGTAACAGTCACACCACAGACGGTGGTGAATAGGTAGCGGTTAGCGAAACAGTCAGCAGCAACGACGTGGTAAGAAGTTAGCGGTTACCGCTATACCACACACTGTTAATACAAAGACCATGGTAGAGCGGTAGGCGAGGAGGGAAGCGACGAACAGTTATCGCGCAACCGCGCACAGTTAGTATGGTCACCGTGGTAACGTGGTGGACAGTCAATGAATGGGCAAGGGCAGTCAGTGGTCAAACACTATGATACCGTGGGTGGGAAAGTCAAAGCCCGCAGTAAAGCAGTAAAAGAAATATAGAAAGCCACAAAGACATGAAGTAAAACAAGCGATAATATATAAAATAAAATGTACAGAGCGGGAAATGTAAAAAAGGAAGAAATCAAAGGCATAACTATTGTATGAAATATTTAATTTGCCGATTAGGCAACTAATTAAATATTTTAATCTCTGTGATAGAATATCAAATGAAATGTAACAGAAAATTGAAGAGTTGTGACTTTTCAAATTTTATTGTATAAATCTATTGTAAAAGAGATAGAAAAAGGGGTTAGAGTAGGAGAGAGATTTTTTGGGATTGGGAATGTAAACAATGATAAATCTTTCTTGAAACAGAGCAATGGAAACTAATGTTTTTTTAACTAGTGAAAAACTTCAGGTTCAATTGTTGAGATGTTATAATTTGTATTATTTTTATCTTGGTTCTCTCCAATTCAAAGACTTTTGATCATTTGAGTTAATGTATCAAGCATAAATTTTGATTCATCAAGGTGCATATTTTCACTTTGTGTGATTTTTATTTGATGGTGTCCCAAGTCAGAATTAAAACCCTTCAAGTAAGTCACATTGTTTGAGAGTTTTCTTTTGGATAATTTAAGAAGAACCAGGATAGAAAGACATTCCAACACTATTTATGTAAGCCATAAATAAATGAAATTATATGCCAGTCATAGGATTTTAATTTACAAAGTGCCTAACAACTTGAAATTAAACTAGAGAAGGAAAACACATGTCATTTTCTATTTTTGACTCCATTTCCCAATAGATAGAAGGCATTGATCTGTCATGTCCTAGAAGATAGAATTTATCATAAACAATTTATTCAAATCCTTTCATTTGTGCAGTAGGAGTAGGAGTAGTTTTAGTGTTTATGTCTATCCACTACCTTTGCCATTGTGGGTAGATTATTGCATCAGGAAATACTTTTAAATCTGCATCATTCATTAGGTTCACCCACCTTGGTCTAGTAGAACCTAAAGAGAAGAAGGTACAATTGCATCAATTGGACTTGTACGTTGGCCAAATTTGTAGTAAGAGCTTGGCAAACTCTTCTAGTTAAAACCTGCATTTTTGAGACCCAACAGTTTGGCGACTTTGCTGGGGAATTACTCAGGAAGTGTTCAACCTTTCCATTTACAGAGTCAACAAAGTTTCACACTTTTTTTTTTGGAGATTCCGTTGGGGGCAAACAAAAGCAATCCATTTCATTTCCCTACTTTTGGAAAAGTAGGTGGTGAATCTGTTTTAGATTTGATAAATAATGCATGGATATTGTGGAATAGTCACATTTTTTCAAGATGTCAGAAGAAGAGAGAAGACAACTTTCAATAAGAGAATTGAAGGAATTGAGACAACAAAGGCTACAAGTGAACCAACAATTTCTGCAATTAGGAGTCAAAGGTGCTCAAAATACATCACCAAATAGGCCATCATACAGTGAGAATGAACTCATAAGTGCCAAGAGATCTTGGACACCACGAGTTCCCTATGATGCAACTAAGGAGAACTCTGGAAACAAAGGTAATGTACTCTATTCACAACAATGTACTTTTGATGAGTATATTCAAATTGAAGAGAGGCAAAAATCTTGTGGATGTTTTTTTGATATAAGGAGATATAAGGGAGAATCTATGAGTTTTTTATACAATAGGATGGTAGATATTTTTATGCAATTACCTCCTCATTTTAGGCCCAGAAAACCCATATTTGTTGTACAATTTTTGAGAGCATTAGAGCCTGAATCAATTTATTGGTCAGAGTCAGTAAAACAACATGCCTTTGATGTAGTAAATAAATTTATTGACTCCATTCTTGGGAAAAGGGATGTGGATACTACCAGTAATGTTTCAAAAGCTGCAATAGAAGAAGATATCATGTTGTCTAACAGTGAAGATGGGGAGAGTTCCTCTTGCATAACAGATTGTGAGTCAAATTATCAAGATGAAATAGTGGATATTGATCTTCAACAGGATGATTGTTGCAGCTATTATGAAGATCAAGAAGACGTTAGAGACATGGTAGAAGATATGGAAGCAGAGACTTGTTCACTCAGCAGCGAGCAAATTTCAGATTTGTTAACTCTGGAATACCAGAAGTATGCACATGAAGATGGTTCCAAGACTTTGGTCCTAGCCTATATATGCTTTGATAGTGAAGATACTGTGTGTTGTGATTCAAATGGTTCCATGTCCATCTCTCATAGTGATGAAAATATTGAAGCTGATCATGAATTTGTTTGTGTCCAGGAATAGGTATCTGAATTGAATGATTTATGCCTGCAATATAGAGATATTGGTTTGCATGTTATTGATGATGGATGTCCAACATTTTTTAATTCAAGTATGCGTGAGGCTGACTGTCTGGATCAAGAGTATGTGTCAATAAAAATTGATGATGGGAAAGAACTGGAGAGTATTTCTGATTTGATTGATTTAGAGAATATTAATGAGGTAGAATTTTTTGATTGCCATAAGGAGTATTCAGATTTTCAGGTCCTAGTGCAATTGCAGGCATATTCAACAACATATGATAATGAGCAACACTTTTTTGAATGTAGATACACATTGTATGTTGAGGATGATAAATACTTTTCATATGATAATGAGAATGATGAAATGTAGAGTGGTGAGATGAATATGAATCAAATTGAACACTATGATTTCTTGAAGGTCTTCAATGGCAGTGTATGTTGCAAGGTAGGTGGAATGGATAGTTTCAAAAGAAACCTGATGAGCTCTAATCAGAACAAACTCTATGACAGAGGAAAGTGCAGGTTTTTCTTTTTGGGGTGGCCTGGGGCCATTCCTTATGGTTTTATTTTTTGAACCAGAGCAGGTACAGAGGATTTTGAATTTCCATTGCATGGACAATTCTTAGCAATGCCTCTTTAAATATTTTCTTCCATGCACAGTAGTTTAGGATTTTCCATTTTCTCCATTTTTCTCCTTTTTCCATCTCTGCTCTATTCATTTCTCTCCATTTGTCATTGCCTTCATTTATCATTTCCTTCGCTTGGTCTGCTCTCCCAGTAGATACTCTGGATTCTTGCAGTGATTTGTACAATCACTCATCCCCAACAGGAGCCACTGGTAGAACCCTAATTTCCATTTAAAACCTTATGGTTTTTCCACAATTTTCCATAAAAATCCATGAAAACCCTAAGGTTTTTTTCCCATTTAAAACCATTCATTTACTACCTTTTCCTTAAAAATATTTTTTCCATTCATATGCACCTTATACCCTCACCTCTCCCTTAATTTTTATTCTCTATGTCTTTACCGCTTTACTGTGGCCTCCCACTAAGGGGCTTGCATTATAGCGGTAGCAGTTTGAAGCGGGCATAAAGTGTTTACCGCGCTACCACGTGTTATGCCTTGCATAACCACCCCATCTTTTGCCTTGGTCAAAATGGGTCCCCCTTTGTGTTTTTTGTACTTAGTTGTTTTTGAAACAAAGTTTGGAGTCTAGTTTTGCCAATACTTTGTTTTTCTTTGGTTTCTCTGTCAGAATTGGAACCGGAGCTGAATCGGGTTCTGAAAGTTCTTTTGAGGCTTGTTTTTGGTTCTATCCCAATAGTCTTTTCTTTCCCTTTGTTTTTGATCTTTAGTGGAAGCGGAGCCAAAGTGGGAATTGGGATGGTTATCAAAATTTGTAAAATCAAATTCTATTCCGATCTCGCCTCCACTACTTTTTATGTTTGTTTTGTCTCGGTTTTTATGTTTTGTTTATTAGGTTGGTCTTTTACTTAACTTTTTGTATTTGTTTTTGTTTTGTTTTTAGTTCTCGGACGTGGAGCCGGAATGGGAATAAGGTTTGGAAATTTTATAAGTTTAAGACCCTGTTTCCATTTTAGTTCCGCCCCCGCCAATTTTTGTCGTTGACTTTTTGACTGAAGTTGCACTGCAGACCAGTGTTTGTTCTCTTATAGTTTCAACTCCACCTTTACTGTGTTTTAATGCATTAATGGTGGTTGCCGGTGTACGTAGAAATTCACATATTTTTCTTTATTAAGGGTTAAAGAAGATCATTATTGTTATTATTACAAGTCTGAGAGCGCGAAGAGCAATAGCAGAGTTCGTTTGAGCAAATTGATCGAGATAAAGAAGGGATATTATGTGCGAATTGATTCAGAAAGTTGGCTTGGGTTTGTTTGTGTTTGAGGTAGGTCTTTTATCTTATCTTTGTTGTTTATTTGTTGTTGTGTTCGTTGTGTTTTGCTTTATATCTGCTCACATATTCAATCATTTTGTTCTAAAGCAATTATATGATCATCGATGTGATTGAATGAGCAGGTTCTTGTTTTATCTTGTTTGTTTTGCTTTAATCTTTTTTTTCTTGTTTTATCGTGTCATTTCTTTCTATTTTTGGGCATTGTCACTTTCACGTCTTAATCGTGATTGCGTCGTGTTTGTTTTCGATTTGCACTAGATTAGATTAGATTAAAGGTTTTTTATGGTGTTTGTTAGATTAGGAATCTACAATGAGGTAGATTAGAGATTTTACAGTGAGTTAGGGTAGATTAGATTTATTGTTTAAATTAGGGTTTCATCATTTGGTAGAAGGGTAGGGTTTAAACCTGTGCCCTAGTTTTTATCGGGTTTGTTAGATTAGGGTTTTGTTGGTCTTTGTAATTACTTTAAATGTTTTAAAAAAATAATATCCTAAAGTGCCATTGATTCTCCACGGTCATATGAGTATGGTATTTTTAAAGCTCCTTGCCATTGTATAGCGACCTAGGTCTAAATCATGCAGTTATGTTGAAAATGAATAAATTTGATGATGTCATGATTAGCATAGGCAGAGGTAGGATTGGAATGGATTATGGACATAAGAGTTTTGTTTTACAAAAGTTATCAATTCCATTTTTATCCTGTTTTTGATTCTGAGTTTTAAAAGGTTTCCTTGAAGTATATGATAACTAGTGGAGGCGGGATCGGAACTAATATTGAACTTAAGAATTTTGTTTGCGAAGGTTATAAATTCCGCTTTTTATCCTGGGTCTGGCTCCATATATAATGGAAAGTCTTTCTGCAAAGTAACAATGACCAAATCGGAGGTGGAGGTGGAATGGAAATAGAATATGAAAAGTAAAATTTGAAGAAAACCGAATCCAATTTTTGTTCCGATCCCAGTTCTGATAACCTTCCCGACTCCGACTCCGAGCCCGTTTGTTATTAGGTGAAGTTCCTATATCATTTTTTGCTCCGAGTCCACCAGTTTTGTAAAAGAGATTCTTTTGTGCTTCTGTCTGGTTCCAACTCCAATGTATGTGTAATAGGTATTTTTTAAAAGCATGTTTTATGATGATTTACCTAAAGGTCTAATTAGAGGTTTGCTTGCAGGAGATTTGAGAGATGTTAGGAACGTCAGGAGAGGTTGCTCGAAGGAATCAACCGGTTGGAACATCAAAGACAACAACAAAGGTAAAGAAGGTGAAACCAGAATAGTTGCCTTATATATTGAGGTATGATCATAGGAATCTGATGGTGAAAGTAAGCAAGGTGGAATCAGACTGGTCAGATATCACAAATACTAATTTGGGCCAATATAGCTTTGAAGAATTACATGAGGAGACCTTTGCAGAATGGGAAAACTTGACAGGAAGAACACAAAGGATTGTTGATTCCGGTCTTGCACATATCACTGTGTTTCCTTTATCAGTTCAGTGTCTGAAGTTGATATTGACAGTGGCCAGTACTTATAATCCAGCTACAAGATTATGCATGGATTCACATAATAATGTGATTATAGATCTTACTCCGCAAATGTTCCAAAGCATATTTAATGTTCCTGATCCCAAGAATTTGGTGTAGCTAACGGAGGCAGAGGTATTAGAGAAATATAGAAAGCATAAAGACTCCAATAAGTCTCACTTAAATAAAATATGGTTAAGCACAAAGAAGAAATCTTTAAGTAAGCTAGCAGATCAGCCAAAGAGGGTAGATTTCAAGAAGGAGATATCTGATTTGATATTAATGCTGTCCAAAGTGTTTGGGAAGAGGGATGCCTTCCACTTCAAAGAATGGATGTTTCATTTTATTCAAGTAATGTTTCAGGGTGATTACCAATTTGATTGGTCAATGATTGTTTTTGATGCCATACATGATCAGCTCACAAGGGTCAGACATACCAAATCTTTCTTCATGACTTCATATGTGGTCTATGCTGCAGCAAGATTGGGGATTTTCCCAGGATTAAATAGAGTAGGTATAATGGGAGCCTTGGATGGACAAAGGAAGGTATAGGAACACTACGATCAATTATCTCTTCAGGTTGCTGAGACTCACTTCATAAGAGTCAATGATGCCATTTTATATGTGGTTATCAACCAGTTGAGTGGAGATGCAGGATATAGATTAAGTCAAGAAGCTATGGCTTTTATTTCTGAATGGGGAAGTTGGTATATCCAATACCCCAAATTTACATACTTCAGATTGTTTGGTTTTGAAGGTCATCCCCATTTGCTTCCAAGATGCTGCAGCAATAGAATAGTGCTTATGGAGTTTGTGTATCAAGCCATTGGATTTAATGCTGGGTTTGGAATCAAGCACAAGATAGGATGCCATAAATTTCCCATGACACTGGGTGAATATAATTGTCAACATTTGAAGGGAGAAAAGGTGGTTTGTAATGAGTTGATACAATTGAAATTGGGATTGTATATAGCTCGTAAGTATTTTGATCCAAGGGAGAAAATGCATGCTTTATTACCTTCAGTGTTCACTAAACACTTTAATTTGTTAGAGGATTTTTGGTGTGATAGGCAGGATGAATATGACTTGAGGAAGAAGAATTATGAGAGATTACCAGTCTCACTTATGGTAGAGCTTGGTATTAAAGAGAATATTCCTGACACTTTGGTGGATGATGGAATGGTATTAGATCCCTCATATGAAGCTTTGAACATTGGCACCAAAAACTTAGATCCAATAGATGAGAATGAGGAAGAAACAATTGATATTAAGAAAATTGGAAGAACAGTCTTGGATAGAAGTGTGCAATGGTTGATGATGAAAGCTCGAGCTCTCAAGGACCAGTCATTAAGAAAGGTAAAGGGTATAAGAGGATTAAAAGAAAGGCACCTTCCAAGGAACCATTAGAATTCTTTCCTCCTGATGTTGAAGAAATAGAACTTGAGGTGGTCGATGAAGAAGAAGAAACACTAGAGGGAGAAGTTCCAATTGAATCTGCTATTTCTATGCCCGCATTGGGTGAGTCATGTACACAAGCCCCACTCACAAGAAAGAAAAGTAAAGAAGTTCAAGGAGTACTTTATGCCATGGCCGAAGCTGCTAAAGGAAAAGAAGTGGAGGAAGAATTGGTAGAAATTGAGACAGACTCAGATGAAACTCTTTCAGAGAAGGACCTGCAAGAAAACATGCCTTTGGAGGGGACTATTGAGCAGATTCTGACGCAGGAAGAGCAATGGAAGTAGTTTGAAGATGCTACAAGGGAGTCTAATGCAAGGGCTGCAGCAGAGAAGCAAAAGGAAATGGATGCAAAGTTACAAGCTGATGCTCTACTTCAACAACAACAATTAAAGGTAAAAGAAATTGAAACAAGGACAACAACTGATGAAATGGAGGAGCAAATGAGGCAACGAGAGCATGAGATCAAGGTCAAAGAAGAAAATGATAAATTGGAATTGATACAGAAAATCCATGATCTTGAGGAAGAGAAAGCAACAAACCGAAGGGAAAAGGAAACCCTGGTTGCTAGACTAAAGCTTGCAGAGGAGGCTCGATAGAAAGAACAAGAAGCTGAAGCTCTAAGAAAGGAAAGAGATGCTAAAGAACTAATAAAGAAACAGCAAGCTGAAGAAGAAAGGGAAAAGGCAGAGAAGCTCATAGCCTTAGAAATGGAAAAGATAGAAAAGGAAGAATCAGAAAAGATAAGGAAAGAAAAAGAGGCCGAAGAGCTAATTAGGAAGCAAAAGGAAGAAGAGGCCAAAGCTGCAAAATTTAAAGCTTTGGAGGTAGAGAAGCTCATGGCCTTAGAAAAAGAGAAATTAGAGAAGGATCAGATGGAAGAAGAGAGATTGAGAAAAGAAGAAGAAGACAAGAAAATACAGGAACAACGAGATAGAGAAGAGGCTGAGAAGTTGGTGCGGATGCATGTGATGCAGGAACAACAAGAAAAAGCAAAGGTTGATTCTCAACTTGAGGTAAATGTTCAACCATCCTCTACAGTTGCCGCTTCCTCTTCCATGATGATGACTACTCCTAGTGCTCCTATATGGTTGAAATTAGATTTGCAGAAGAGAGCCAGAACACCTCCTCAACCTCTTAATTGGGAGGACATGATGAAGGAGATTGAACAAGAAAGGCCTAAGAAGAAGGCTAAAGTTTTGCATTCTACCATACTCACAAATAAAGGGGAGATAGTTGCTGAATGTGTCATGCCTATGACTGAAAAGGAGGTAGGGGATATGCAGCTCATAGACTATCAATTAAGTACGGTTAATTTGGGAAGACCCACTAGAAATCAACAAATGAATCTGATTGATGTGGTGGCTTCAACAGCTAAACCAAGAATGATGAAGGACAAACAAAAAAAAGATGAGCTTAAGGCTCAATTGGATCAGTTACATTCATTCTTGAAGAGTGTTTCCTCTCCAAGGACACAACATGTTGCAGCTATTGAGACTCTTGTTTTGCTAAGCAAAAAGGAGGTTGATGATTTGGTGCAAGTTAGAGGTAAGGTGGAGATGGTTGATAAATGGATAGACAAATTGAACCATGAGGTAGGTGAGATTTTAACAAAATGATTTGAAACCTATAAAGAGGCAAAAGGAGTAATAAAAGAGATGCATCGATATATTGAGGCATCCAAAAAACTAGAAGAAGAGTATAAGGAGTATAGTGAAAAGTTAGAGAAGATAAATACATTGCCTCTAACTACTCTTCTAGAAGAATCTATACTTGAAGATGATAACAAAGATTTTGTAGAAAAGACTTCTCGCATACTTAAGTTTAGGACTGGCTTTTTGAGCAAGCATAAGGATGAGATTTAGGAAGCAGTTAATAATTTAACTGAGCAATTGGAAGAGTTGGAAGCAATCATAGAAATGGAATGAAAGATTGCAAGGACTCATGAAGGAGAAAGATGATGGAGGAGACTTGGTGATAGATCGGCTTGTAGAAGTCAAAGAAGAAATAAAAGTTGCAAGGAGAGAATTGATCAAGGTAAAAAGTATGAAAGAGTTTGCTGCAGTTGAGTTGGATCGCATCAAATTTGAAGATGACTGGATTGATGGGCCATATATGGATATGCTACAACAAGTCTTCACTAGTTATGATGAGTTCATAGCGGATCCAGCTTCACATGCATAAAAATATTGCATGCATGATGTTCTTCTTCCTTGCATGTTGCATGCATGCAACACTGATAGTCTTAAGGGCACATGACTTCTTTTCTTCTATTTCTATCTTCTATTGTTAGATCAAACTGAATGCATAATGTAAGAACTCAAGATCAAAGTTGATCTGAGTTTCCAAGAAAGTTGATTGTTCCTAAAAAGGTGGAAAGCCTAAAATAGAAGTGAAATTCGAATGTCTTTTGTATATCTATAAATACCAGATGGGTATCACATTGTAAGGGTCGGCTAATTGAGAATTGGATTGGCTTACCTAGTGCTAAGAGATAGAATTTTGTAGAGTTTTGCAGAGATACATTGTACCAGATCTTTTTACAGTTAATAGAATTACAGGTTTACGAAATATGGAGTTTGCTTTGAATTGTGTTGTTTGATAAGGTTAATGAGTTATAATCCACTTGAATGCCAATGATTCTGCTAAAGCATGATAGTTTCTTATGTGATGAAAGTCATTAGAAGAAACCAAGTTTAAAGATTATCTTGTTAAATTGTCATTGAATTAAAGTTATTGAAGTCTGTTGATCTATAGTTTTGATGATGAATGAATGTGTGTTGTTTTGAAATCTTGGAAATACTTGTGATATGCAAATAGTGGAATTGAATTAAGCACCTAAGATGTATATGATGGTATAGTCATACTGTGGGTTGTGTCATGCTATGGTTTTTGTGATCGGTTAAGAAAACATTCATTGTTAAAAGTATATGTCTGGATATTAGATAAATTTAATTCATACTTACTGATTTACCCCTTGGATCTATCTTTTTCTTTTATTTAAAACCCATTGATTTACAGGAACTATTGTGATAAAGAGAGTCATAGCTTGAATCCTTTGTTACTAGCACAGGCCCCTTGAATATTACAGTTGCATGAACCAGTTACATGGCATCAAACAGTTGAAAACCAACTACCAGGACCTTGGGAGTTAGGCTACTACATGTTGTCTTTCTCTTTTAGGAGAAATAGAGTAGAAATATTCTATTTTAATGTTGTTTGTGTCATTTTAACCATCAACACCGTGTGCGGTCAATTCATTGACCACGGTAGCGTGGTAAACCGTTAGCGAACGACAGAGTTAGGGGTCAATAGTCAACGAAGGTAGGAAGCTAATGTGATGGCGAGTAACAGTCACACCATAGACCGCGGTGACCACAGTGAACATGTAGCAGTTGGTGAAACAGTCAGCAGTGACAACGTGGTAAGCGGTTAGCAGTTATCGCTATACTGCACATTGTTAATACAAAGACCGCGGTAGAGCGGTAGGTGAGGAGGGAAGTGGTGAATGGTTACCACGCAACCGCGCGTGGCTAGTATGGTCACCATGGTAGTATGATGGATAGTCAATGAATGGGCTAGGGCAGTCAGTGGTCAAACACCATGATACCGTGGGTGGGAAAGTCAAAGCCCACGGTAAAGTAGTAAAAGAAATAAATAAAGCCACAGAGACATGAAGTATAACAAGCGATAATATATAAAATAAAATGTACTGAGCGGGAAATGTAAAAAAGGAAGAAATCAAAGGCATAACTATTGTATGAAATATTTAATTTTTCGATTAGGCAACTAATTAAATATTTTAATCTCTGTAATAGAATATCAAACGAAATGTAACAAAAAATTGAAGGGTTGTGACTTTTCAAATTTTATTGTATAAATCTATTGTAAAAGAGATAGAAAAAGGGGGTTAGAGTAGGAGAGAGATTTTCTAGGACTGGGAATGTAAACAATGATAGATCTTTCTTGAAACAGAGCAATGGAAACTAATGTTTTTTTAACTGGTGAAAAAATTCAGGTTCAGTTGTTGAGATGTTATAATTTGTATTATTTTTATCTTGGTGTAACTTTCGTTTTGTAACTCGTGTGACCAAACAAAATATTTCAATGCATCCAGATGGGTACTTTTATGCTAGGCATGGTCCTCTTTTGCACCCAAACATGCAGAATTTCTTTGAGCTGCATTCAACCGATAGAATCCCTTAAGAACCCAAAGTGCAAAATGGTTGCAAACTTCAGCATGTTGTTACTTAGATAACATGATGATTAGAAACTTCTCGTTTGAGCCTATGGGATCAAATTGGGCCCCTCTACAATAACCTCTCTTAGTTTTCACTATCTCTGAAGCATTTGCCCGTGGTGGAAAATTTTTACTTGGTGAAAAAGTTGTCAAATACAAGTAGTTTAAAGTTGCAAAGTGGTGCAACTTTCATTCTGCAACTCGTGTGACCAAATGAACTATTCCAACGCATCTAGGTGGGTATGCTTATGCTAGGAATGGTCCTCTTTTTCGCTCAAACATGCTGAATCTCTCTGAGTTACATTCAATTGGAAAAATCTCTTAAGATAAATGTTAGAAATCTACAGAAAAATAGGGATTTTTATTGGATTCTCTCAAACATATAAGTCACCAACCTTGGGCTCACCATCTCAAGGATAATTTAAACAGCTTACATCATTTTTCTAACTACCCTTTAAATTATAGCAACCAAAAACCTTATTTCCAACCGATGACCCTTCTAGTGTAGGGGCACCAAGTTCATTTTGCAAATTTGGTCAAGTAAGGTCTAAATGATAGGTTTCTAGGGTTTCGAGTCCTATTTTTGTTCAATAAGGTCATAATAGACCATATTTTAATGTATTGAGTCATTTTGGTTGGTTTAGAGTTCATATGGTCACGTTTTACAAATATTATCAAATGTTGTCATGTAAAATTGCAAAAAAATGCAAAATTGGGAATACCAATGGTCAAGGGAGTTCAAAGGTTAGTTGAGTAAGTTGAATTATTTTTTTTATGTGGAATATTTTAAAATAGTCTCACACAATTTCAGACAGGGTTAGAAGCTTTGTACTGAAGATTGAAGCAATAATAATACAATTTTCCTTGTAATGTTTTTGGTAAATTATTGCTCTAGCACTCTGTATGGTTACGTATAGGAAGATTATGCTTTGAAATGCATTGTATTTTGTGGGGGAATGTGTTATCTTTTTTTTGGCTTTTGAGTTATTGAATTTCATGAATTTTTGAAGTTTTTACAAGCATTCTTTTAGGAATGGGTTTGTAACACCTTGTTGAGGGTTTGAAAGTGTTCAAAATGCAAAGTTGACCCATTCCATTAGTAGAATAGGTTGTAAATTGGTGGAATGGGTTCTTTTAGGTATTTTTCAATGTTGAAGTAGGTTTTTGGAGCAAGGAAGGCAATTTGTAGAGTTTTGTGTGATGCCCTAGTTGTATTTCATGAGGTTTTGGGGGTTGAATTTGATGGTTAGAGGTTAGGGTTGATTGTAAATCACTTGGAAATATATTTGTGAAGGATGGAATAGCTTAGTAAGACATATTAGAAAGTGTTTGAGGTGTTGTAAAGGTTAACCAAGGTGTGGAGTGTTGATTTCCAATAAACCCCTATGAAACCTGGCCTAGAATGGGTTAAACAAGGGTTTAGTGCTTTCATGCATTAGTGAAGGTTTCAATGACTAAAAGTTGTTGATTCAGTGCATTTGAGACCTATTGAGAGTGTTGGAGTTGATTTTGGGAGTTTTGGTGAAGAAATTCACTAAGTTGCTTTGTAAAAGTGGCGTATTTAGGCTAAGAGGTAGTGTAGCAGTAGTGTTTTCAATAATATGTTCCAAAGGAACCATATGAGATTTTGGGATATGTTTTGAAAAGGATTAAAAGGTTTCTAAAACATCTTTTTATTTTTTGGTTTGTGGCCTTCTCTAAAAGATATGGCCCATTTTCTCTATTTGGAATGCTATAAAGCAAGAATGGTGGAATTGTGGAACAAGGTCAAGATAGGGTTTTGTTGATTGAAAGAGTGTTCAAATCAGTTTGAATTGTGATTTTTTTGAGGTTGCCTCCCTACTCTGCATCACCTTCATATTCCCTTTTTTGTATATTTTACATATTTTGCAATTTTGCAACAGTGACAACATTTGTAAAGTTGACAACTTGACCCCACAAACCACCTAGCAACCTAATCAATGAATAAATACACATGTGACATGGTCAGTACATGACCTTATTATAAAATAAAACACAACCAAACCAAAAATGGCAAAATTGCCTCATGGAGGCAAGAACTCAACTAGGTGCTCCTACACCAAGAAATCAACTAGGTATTCGTAGAAATATTGAAGTTGTTTAGCATCAACTAATAAAGATGTTTAGCATCAATCAATAAATATTCAAGAAAAAAACCATGAAATACAACAATGATTAATGCTAGGGCTAACCAATTAATAAGTATACAGGTGAATAAGTTAAGCATACATGTGAATAAGGGAAGCACATGTACTCAAAAACACGTAAGCCTTGAAGTATACACACAAATACATAGTATATGAAAATTAATAGAAATTATATGCATGAAAACATGTAAGTCACAAATTATGCATTGGAATACACATAAGTCACAAAGTATACATGTAAATTGTAAAGTATACACTTGAATACACGTAACTCATATATATTGAATCATGGATTTATAATACAAATATGGACACCATCGATAAAAAAAGATTTGTATTTACCAAATAGCCATGTAGGAATACATCAATATATGTTGATATAAGTATAAAATATATACAAAATATCCATATAGGCTTACAAGAATTCCATATAGGCATACAATGTCAAATATATCCAATATGTAAAATATGTACAAAAATGCCATATAGGCATACAACAAAGGGTTGTATAATCAAAAGTCATTGGTCTGCATCCTCTCGAAATAAATTCTTTCCCTTTGCTTGTTGGTCAGATGGTGATAGGTCTGTCACTCATTTATTCTAAGGCCAAGGAGTGCTCCTGGTGCTCCTCCTAGTGTTTAGCTCCTGGTGAAGCTATATTTGTTACAATAAGAAGTAAAAACATTAATATATAGAAATTACATTATAAAAAATGATATATTTAATAAAATAGTCACTTACCACCTGTAGATGATTGTTAGAGTAAAGGTTTTAACTTAATTGTGTTAATTAAGTTTCCTTTATTCCTCTCTTAAGATTTCACTTTAGTTTGCATTATGTGATATTTAATAATTATATTAATTATTAAATGTCTACCTATTAGGGTTACTTTTAGGTTTTGCATGATCTCATTGTATTTTTACACTCTCTGATTAATACATTTTCAGCTTTCAGAGCACCCTTGCTTTTTTGTCTCCAATGTCTTCTTCTGTGATAGGTTATTTGCATGCAAGTGATCTTCGGGGTCTGTGAAGTTGGATTTCACAACTTCTACATGGTATCAGAGCTCCAGACCTGCTACTTCTTGTTCATGTTTTAAAGGATTTTGGAGCTTCAAGGGATTAGGGTTTGTCTCTTTTTGATCCAAGGCATACCTAATTGATTAGAGTCTTTTGAGTCCAAACAGACCTCGCCATTGAGTCTGCAGTGGTCGAAAATCCCAAAAACAAATGTTCATTCGTCCATTTTGGACATAGTTGATCTAGGAGGCAAAAAAAATTCATCTATATGGCTGTTGTTTGCATGTTGTTCGAGGTAAAAAAAAATTTTAAAAAAAAATTTTGATATATTTTTTGTCCCTGCAAATCAAATAATCATCAAAAAAATGAAAAAGCCCATTTTTTGGGCATCGTAGGTTTTTTTACCTTGCAGGGACGGTACCCAAGGGTACCGCCGCTTGCCATTATGGCAGGCGGTGGCCCCTTGGGCCCCGCCCCCTGTAGTAGTCAGTACCGCATGGGTACCACCCTGCCACCTTGGCAAGTAGCGACCCCCATGCAGGCCCCTGGCTTTTTTTATTAATTTAAAAAAAATAAAAATTAACACTCTATTTTTTTTTATAGTTTAAAAAAAAAAAACATTTTTTTGTAATAAGCCTAACAGTGCATGTGCGGCGACAACCATTTAGCTGTCAAATTTAGGCCGGTATTTTTTTTGCGACGGTCGTATGACCGTCAAATTTAATCTAGCACTTTGTTTTTCCCCCTTTGGAGTTGTTTTCTTCCAAAGGCCATAACTTGGGCATACGATATCAATTTTTAGCAAACGAGATATCATCAGAAAGTTGGTTTTGTCAAATTTCTAGTGGTGTGGGTCTCATCATTCCATTTATCTATTGGTGCATTTTACAACCAGTTGAAGTCAAAGGAGTTGTTTTCAATCCCAAGCTCGTAACTTTTGACCATTTTCTCTGTTTTTCGTGATCTCAGCGGCGTTGGAACCATATTTTAGAGCTCTTCAGTTCCATCCATGCAATATTTCCATATTTCCATCCAGGTATATTTTATTCAGTTTTTTGTGTTTTCACACTCTAGTGAATTACCTGGACATATTAGCTCTTGGGAACTTCTCGTTTGCATGTGTTGCTTCGTTTTTTGGCTGTTCTTCATGTATATCCTCTTTTTTGTCCTTTGAGGGCATTTTGAGCATCATTTGTAAGCAATCTTCTATGTAAATGCACTGAGATAAAATGCCACACTATTGTACATGTATTTTGGGGATTTTGCAAATAAGATTGTGCCATATTTTGTACTTGCACTGTATTATAAAGTGGCATGGGGGGATTGTGTAGTGCCTTTGTTTTTTCCATCACACTTTTGTCCGGTGAGTGTCCCTCCACGACGACAGTGGATCCATATGATTCTAGCGTCATGCATGTGTGCTTTGTTTTGCACACCACTTTTTCAATTGCAAGTGCTTTCTTGTGCACTTTCAGATGTTTCTTCTCCTTCATGCACTACAGGTTATTACACAACATTTCAGTGGATCTATCAGGCTCTCCCAGTTTAGCATTATGGGGGGGTGTTATATTGTTCGTGCTAATGCTTCCTTGGTTTTGCCTTGGAAGGAATCTTCCATTCTCAGTTGATCAGTGTTTTTCAGACTATTGGTACTTGTGCCATCTGTATCTTTGTTCCAGGTGTTTGCCTTTGTTTGCCATCTGATTCGAGTAGTGTCATTGGGGCACTCATGCAGATTGTTGTCTTCTTGATCCTGATCATCTTATCTTTAGAGGAGGTTCTTTAGCACCATAGCAGTCATCTTTTGACAATTGTTTGTAGCTTCTTCTACTTCAGTGATGTTCTTCATGGCTTTCAGCATTTCTATTTTGGAGTAGAGTTTTTCCCATGAGGTTTTCTCTATTTCTCCACTTTACAGAGATTTGGTTGTATTTGGGTACCTGATTAGGCCTAGTTGTTAGGACCCATGTTTACTTTCATGCATTGTAGTTACCTTTGCTTTCTTGCACTTTTTTATAGCTGCATTGTTTCTCATCTTAAGGGGGGGTGTTAGAGTAAAGATTTTAACTTAATTGTGTTAATTAAGTTGCCTTTATTCCTCTCTTAAGATTTCACTTTAGTTTGCATTATGTGACATTTAATAATTATATTAGTTATTAAATGTCTACCTATTAGGGTTACTTTTAGGTTTTACATGATCTCATTTCTTAAGGATTGATCTCATTGTATTTTTACACTCTCTGATTAATACATTTTCAGCTTTTAGAGCACCCTTTCTTTTTTGTCTCCAATGTCTTCTTCTGTGATAGGTTATTTGCATACAGGTGATCTTCGGGGTCTGTGAAGTTGGATTTCACAACTTCTACAATGATCTCTCTCCTCATGGGAAAGATTTGCATGCTCATGTTGTGGTGTGTTGAAGCCTTGTAGAAACCATCCAAAGAGAAATTAAACTATGAATCAATAATGGTTTGATTATTCACTAACTAACAACTATAACAATGAATGTAAGTTGAAATTTAGTAATCTACCTCACACCTCCTCTGTGAGAGCCATCCAGGACTCTATAGCAGATGAAACACTGAGCTCCATTTCCCTATGAATAGTCAGAGGTGTATCTGCTTCCAACATCTGAAAATAAAACAACAAATTATTTAATCACGAAAACTACAATAGAAATCCATGTCATGGTTTATAATGTATGAGAGAATGAACAAAAATTTGAGTACTTATTAAACTATATATTTCTGACTATCATGCTTACTAATTTCCCTATCCATAGGTTGTTTGAAAGAACCTATTTTTACGCTTTTACCCATAGCAGCAAGGCAGTGAACCGTTTGATAAAATGATTTCGTAGACATGTACGATAACTGTGGTAGCATAGAGAAGGCAGAGAACTATTTGAAAAAATGCCTCAAATAAATGGGGTCTCATGGCATAATGGAATTCCATTACAAAAAAATGTGTCATGGCATTCCATCACCATAAGACCACATTTCTTTGAGGTATTTTTTCAAACATTTTATTGCCCTCTCTATGGTATTATGTTGGGATGGGGTGGATGGTATAGTGTGGTCTTGGTTATGAGATGGAGGTTGATCATGACATGAAGAGGGAGGGGTGTGGACATGAACAAGTGGAATAAAAGGTGGAAGGTTCCATGGATTGGTAAATTGAGGATGAGGACCTTGAAAAGAATTTGGAGGGGAATTTTGGCTAAAGGGTTGGTTTCTATTCTTTAGGTAGTGAGTTGTTTGAAAAAATGCCTCAAAGATATTACTACTCACTGCATTGACTATGATATTACTTACTATTATTTTTTGATAGATTTTTTCAAGCATCCATAGTTTGTTGGAAAGCACCTATTTTAGGCTTTTAGCCATAGTAGCAAGGAAGTGAGTAGTTTGATAAAATTATTTGGTACATCTATGTATGAAAAATGTGGTAGCATAGAAAAGGTGGTGAGCTATTTGAAGAAATTCCTTGAAGAAATGTGGTCTCATGGTGATGGAATGGCATTCCATCACCATGCAACCACATTTCTTCGAGGAATTTTTTCAAACTACTCATCGCCTTGTCTATGTTATTGCTTACTATTACGCTTTGATAGATTTTTTCCAAGCATCTATAGTTTATTGGAAAGCACCTATTTTAGGCTTTTAGCCATAGCAGCAAGGAAGTGAGTAGTTTTATAAAATGCTTTGTTACACATGTATGGAAAATGTGGTAGCATAGAAAAGGTGTTGAGTTGTTTGAAGAAATTCCTCGAAGAAATGTGGTCTCATGGTGATGGAATAGCATTCCATCGATACCATGAGACCGCATTTCTTCAAGGATTTTTTCAAACTACTCATTGTCTTGTATATGCTATTGGTTAATATTATGCTTTGATATATTTTTTCCAAGCATCCATAGTTTGTTGGAAATCACCTTTTGTAGGCTTTTAGCCATACCAGCAAGGAAATGAACTGTTTGATAAAATGCTTTGGTAGACATGTATGGAAAATGTGGTAGCATAGAAAAGGTGGTGATATTTTTGAAAAATTTCCTAAAAGAAATTGGGTCTCATGGTGATGGACATCACCATGAGACCACATTTCTTTGAGGAATTTTTTTGAAACAACTCATTTCCTTGTCTATTTTATTGCTTACTATTATTCTTTCATATATTTCTTCCAAGCATCCATAGCATAGACAAGGCAGTGAACTGTTTGAAAAGATGCCTTAGTAAAAAGTGGTCTCATGGAATTCCATGACGAGAAAATACAATTGGAAGTTGCTCCTACTTATTATTTATTCTATGTGAAGTAATTGCATCACTTCTTATGTTGACTTTCTAAACAACTATATTTTAGTTGAAATTTTTTCATCTATCAACATCTAGTTATTAGATATGGAATGTGAAGTAATGATTTGAGTTTGAAAGATGTGCAATGCAATGTAACCAACGATATGAATATAAACTACACAAATATATTACTAGTGCAATTCATTAGTTAGACTCTTTATTCTATTACATGTGTGTAGGTTTGTGTAAATCCACTGGCACTGGGAGGTGTTCCCATGAAACCTCCAATATTAGCCTATTCAATATCCAAAATAACATATTAGAATACCATTCATAAGACAATGTTATTAACATGTAATATATTTATAATTTTTTACTAGTTACATACCTCAACGGTAGATGCAGTGGAGTAATAAGTAGGTGTAGGGCCGGTGTATCTAGTATCAACACTGTGACCCTGAAATTTGATCAAAATCATAAAACTAAATTAAAGTTAATCTTACATTTCAAAATTTAAATTTAATAAATTAAATTCAATGAACATGCTAACATTTACTTGAGTATCAATTCCATAGGCCTCATTCAAAATTTCAGTTGCCCTCGCCATCCCCATAGTTGTAGACTTATCCTATGTAGCAGCCTCCTAAGTGTCGGTGGGGTTATATTAACAAGTCACCCCACAAGCCTAACACGAATGTGGTTAAATACCACCACTTGAAGACTCCCCTGGATGGCGTTGTAGTATAGGGATGGCATACTAGATGACACTCTGGGTCAAAGAGTTGCTGGCCTGCAAAGTGTCTACCTCGACACTCTGCTTCGTGATGGAAGGGATAACAATGTGCTCATGAGGTGCCCTAGAGAGAGGTCATCTTGCTTGTCGCCTAGGATCCTATTGTGCACCAGTTCTATCTTGAGCCAGCCCCCCACATCTCCCCAGGAAGTCCCTCATATCAAAATAATTCAAGATTTTCTTCAGGATGAACTCACAATATAATTTCCTCAAGAAATATTATGGGACTTCGCAATTCTTGCATGGTGGGTAATCAAAAACCATGTACCACCTATCCCAAAAAAGTTCTTAATCTATTGGTGGTAGCACCAATGGAGAGGAAACCTCTTTGCATTGAGGCTAAGATTTGCATTTATGCGTGGGTCAGTGAATAATGAGCACAAATCTAATTTTATATTTTTTCATCTTTTACTTCTTTATATGATAATTTATCTCGGTAATAATCCCTAGTTGCCTACCTCCTATCTTGCCAACTAGTTAATTGTTTGCTGATTGAATCTACATGTTTTAATATTTCTTTGAGTGAAGTTGCAAGGGTATTTCTTTCCATGGTTGAACCATTTGGATTGTTCAACCTTGTGATTAACTCCTTAATTTTTTTTTTATTGTTTTCAATTTCACTCATTAAGTTTTGTTAAGTGTCAGGAGGGTGTTGAGGGATTGCTGGAGGAGATTTTTGTGCTTGTTGAGGATTTTGTTGATGTTTTTGTTGTTGTGCTTGTTGAGGATTTTGTTCCTCTTGTTGTTGTTGTGCTTGTTGAGGATTTTGAGGAGGGTTTGCAGGTTCATTAACATCTCCTACAAATTAAAAAAATAAATATCAAAAACAACCTAAAACTAACAAATTCACAACAAAAAATAAACAATCCTTACCTCTAAGACCTCTTGTCAATGTGGTGACATCTTGGTGATGAAACAACAAAAATTTGATAAAAAGTTTTGCTAAATGGCTCCTCCGAGAACACGAGTGCGAAAAAGCAGGGTTTTGGCAACAGGCACAAAAAAATAGTCACAAACAAAGTGATCTCGAATTGATTTTTTCTTTCTTCTAATACCTCATAACCCGAGCGTGTTATAACGCACTCGCATTATAACATGCTCGTGTTATGAGATTTCAAAACTTTTTTTCAATTTTTTCTACAAATTGGCCACCCATCTTTTTGCACCCACCCACACACACATATATATATATGTATGTATGTATATATGTATATATGTATGTATGTATATATGTATATATGTATATATATATGTATATACATATATGTATGTATATATACATATGTATACATATATATAGATAAATTGGCTTGCTTAATTGTTAATTTTGCATCTAGTAAACAATACACAAGATTCTATAACAATAATAAAGAATTTGCATTGGGTTTTAGATTGATATGCATGATCGTTATCTCTTCCCCTATGTAATTATTCAATAATTTTTTTAAAAAGTGTTGAAGGTTGAAAACAAAAGCCCAAAATTCAATGTGGAAAGTTTTCTAATGATGTGCATTGACGATGAGAAAACTTACACAAATATTGGATACCAATATTTTCTTATCTTAAAGGTAGATTACGAAAGAATGAAAGAAAGAAAGAATTCCAAAAAGAGAGATTGTTGTTACATCTGATATTTTTGTTTCCCTTCAAAGAATACATTAGAATGAAAGACTTAAGCCTAAATTCTCTATGAACAACTAATGAATGATAGTAGAAAGGATATTTTGAAGTTTATAAACTGTTATTTGTTGTTCTTTGAGTGATTTTCCTCAAATAATGACTCCTTACATTTGAAATAAAAGAATTGCTAAAAAGCCTACTTGATTGTGTGGATTCTTGGTTGAGAGTTGAGAGATTTTGAAGGAGATTGAAATTCCCAACACAAATCCTCAACTTTGCTCAAATCCTTCAATCTAATTATCCTCAATCGCTGCTAATTCTCCAACCTTCATGTGTTTCTTTCCTTGAGATCTCTCCTCTTTATGTTTTTTAATATTTTAATGCAATTCTCATGAAAAAATATCAACTCCAATCTTTATTTTAGAACCAAAATTTCAAATGCATGATTTTTCATGCAATTTTAATTTGAATTTTAAACTTATTTTACTTAATTTTAGTAAGACTTATTTAATTTTATTTTTTAATAATAACTATTTATATATCTATATATAAATATTATTACTATATTATTATTAATATATAAATATAAATAATGAAATTTATCATTATCAAACATGTTGTGCCTATAGCACACACGCCCCATTCGGAACGAGGACCCTCTCTTTCTGTCGCCTTGCCAGGCCATTTTGTTGCTGCCTCATTTTGTGTGCCCCCCGTTTTGGTGTCCTAGTTGGTCAACGCACCCTTCAAAGTCTCATTTTATATTGACCATGTTTTGCCCCTAGAAATTGCTAAGTCTCAAGCCTTTTTGGGCGTCCGTGGGACTTCTCGGGCCCGGCCCACTGGGTTTCCCCCCTTGGGTTTCCCCTTCGGGTTTCCTTTACGCTTTCCCCTTCTCGAAAGATTGAAGTTCGACATCCTCTTGGACCCCAGAGCTCGGTGTCTCCTTTGTCATCTGCCTCATTTGTCCAAAATTGAGCGGCCATGCTCTGACATCTTTCCGACCCTCGGGCTCCGGTTCTCTCGCCACCATCCTAAAATTTGAACTCACCTACCTTGCTGGACGGCGTACCTACATTCATTAGGGGGTATTAAATGCACTTAAGGGATATATAAACAGGTTTTGACATGTCATTTTCACATGTCAGAAACAACAAACAAGCATAGTGCGATCTCAGCCTTTGCTGCCCTTGCGCCTGAGCTTCCGCTTCGTTGTTCTTCCAGGATTCGACATCTCACTTCTTCGGGCCCCCGAGGTATGACCATCATCCGATAGTCCTTCCCTTTTCTAAATCTTTATGATCGAAAAAATAAATGGTAAGGGAGAAATGATTGAAAACCTAATGGGGAAAATATCTCACCTTAAAACCCACTTGCCCAATTTTTTGAAATCGTCCCTTAGAGGACCCAAATTTGAATTTGGAAACCTATTGTCCCATCATTGTTCTTTGGGGTAGGTGACCATGCTCTTCAGGCCAAAGACTCTCTCCGGCCGTAGTGTTAACTTGGTGAAAATCTCCTTGATGGTGAAGTGTTTCCTGGGTCCCAGAATCCAGAACTCCCCTTATGATTCATCGTTTCTCAACATCATCCTCATTCCATTTGTCCGACCATCTATCTTTGCTCCTCAAATTGACTTGGGTTTCCAAAAAAGGAAAGAAGAAAAGACACGTCCAAGTACTCGTCAGGTCTTGGTCCATGGACTTCCATCCCCGAACCATCGTTTTGGGTCACCATTTTCAAAACAACCTTCTCCTAATGTCCTTCCAACTCTCGGACCCCAAGCTCGTAAAGTTAGCATGAGAATTAAATTGGAAAAATCCAAATTTTAAGTCGCCCTCAGACCTTCACCTCTAGACCTCTATTTTTGGGCTGTCATTGCTATCTCGTCATCCCGAATGGTCGTCTCACGACATCTTTCTGCCTTCTAGGCCCCGAGTGTTTCCTAGCCACTCGACATTTTAATGATGAAATGTGGAGTCCTCGCTACATTCAAACCCCGCCTACTGGACTTTCATCCTCAGGATTTCATCCCGCCCCGTTGTCCTAAACAATAGAACAAACTTGTCTTTTTGGCCTTCGGGCCCCGAACCTCATTTCTCCTCTAGGTTTTTTCAAATGAAGGTGAACTATCTCCTCAGGTCTGGTCCACCGGGAAGCATTCCTTGAACTTCCTTTCATGCTTCATCATTTCACATGGCTCTTCCTAAACAGCTTCCCGACCTTTGCAGCTCGAGCTCCCAACAACTTTCGGCCTCCCGGGTTCTGGACTCTGGAACTCTGTCTCCGGAACATTGTTTCTCCAAGGCTATTTCAAATAGCCAACCCTTAACAACCTTCCTTTAGTTTGAGCTCGAACGTCTTAATGTTGATCTAAATGGCCCCAAATTTGGAAACGGACTTCGACCCACGTGCTTAAATTTGACCTTCTCCTAGATGGACCCTCTGTTATCCAAATCCAAGATCGGGAGAAGTCATCTAGGATGACCTACCCTATTCACCCTTCCAAAATAGCATTCTGGCAAGGGAAGTCTGGTCCCTAGGGTCAGGGTCATCCGTTTTCCCTCTAATGTTACTTTCATCAATTGTTAGGTTTGAATGATAAATTGTTTAATCTAACCTTGATTTGAGGGAATTTTCCAAAGGTTGCACACTCATACTTAATTTTGCTGACTCTTGCCTCTATGTGTAGGATATATAGAATCTGGTGCAGAAGCTTCAAGGGCAGTCAAGGACAAAGGGAAAAGGATTGCCAAGGTTCCTCGAGGCAAGGAGGACAAAGACCAAATGAAGTACCAATTCTAGGGAGTTCCATTGCACTCCAAAGTTACAACTAAATGGAGGGATATCACAGACACCAATATTGGGCACGTCAATATTGATGACTTCACACAAAGAGTCAGGGTAGATCCAAAGACTGAGAATGCCAAGCTGATTAGAAGTAGTGGACTAGCTAAGGCTATTAGCTTCCCTCTTGCCTTGTCTGCCCCCGAGCGAGTAGTGGCTTGTAGGGAGGTGTACCAACTTGAAACAAGGACAATTATGGACAAAGACGACAACATCTTGGCTGATAAGTCCCCTTCAGGGATTAAAAAAACCTTCCACATACCCACCTTCGGAAGCATGGTGACCCCAACTATCCAGGAATGCAAGGAGATGTGGGATGAAGATCCTTTGAGATGCAAGAAGTTGATCAAATAGTATTGGTTAAAGGAGAGGCGGGGCAGTGCTGTCAAGGTTCCTCAAGAGCTCTTCCACAGTGACTTCTTTGAGGACTACCATGATCTTGTTACCTTGCTGAGCAAAGTAATGGGCCTTCCTACTGCAGGCTTCTTCCAAGAATGGATGATGTATTTCATTGAACAAATTCTCCGTGGAGAGGGCACCACATTCTATTAGGGAGAGATAATCAGTAATTTCTTCCATGAGAAATTCATTAATGTAAAGAAAACCTCCAAATTCTACATGACATCCTACTTGGTGTATTCGCTGGCCGATCGGTGGCATTATAGTGGATTTTCCATAGTGCCCAATGAGATGCCAAGTAGAGAGCTTAAACCATATGACAAGTACCCTCAGCTGCAGTACAAAAATTTCAAGAGAGATTACTATAGGGTAAACGATGCATTTATCGCCTACATCATTAGATTGCTTAGAGGTGATTTTGAGAGAAGAGTCTCCCATAGTGCTAGGACCCTCCTTAAACATTACACATTCTTATTCATCCATTATCCCAAGTTCACCTGCATTCACGCCTAGGGATTCTCAGAAAGGTCGAATAAGTTACTTGGTACACTAATGATCGGATCATATTATTTGAACTATCTTGGGAGCTATGACATATACACAACATCCTAAGCAGTAAGTGTCTAGCGGGGATCTCTTATCCCCTCACACTCCGCCAAGGGATGTATGAACTTTATACTTCCCAATGCGTAGGCAATTCAGAGAAGGAATTAACTTAGTACCACTTCAAGCCACATACAACCAAACTCTAGATGGACCCATACGACCACATCAGGAGGGCAATTGGATAGGAATACACCCACCTTCACCATATCAAGGATTTCTGGGCCAATTGCAAATATGATTTTAAAGTGCAAGTAAGGCACTATATGCATATGACTGCATACTTTGTAAAAAGGGTGAACCTATTTCTGGTGCTAGATCAACTGGAAGAAGAAGATAGCACCATGATCGACCCAAGATATAGTGCTATTGCAAATTTACCACTGCCTTTAATTGATTGGAATGAGCAAGGGGTTGTTGACCTTGAAATTCTCACCAAGCCCATTGAGACTCGAACAAAGGTGTTGATTGATGGGCAGTTTGCCCGTTAAAAGCAACAAGGAGTCGCCTTGACATTCAAGGGGCTCGAGAGTGAACCCAATGGTTCTGATGGTGGGGAAACTGTTGTTACAACTGGAGAAAAATCTAAGTTCCCACTGCCTGGTCGGTCAAAGAAGAGAAAGGAGGTTGACAAGCAGCAATCGAACCCAAAAGTGTATGCTAGAAAGGCCTCAAAGAGTGAACCTCCCAAAAAACATAGAAGAACGGGCAGCATCATTGAAATTTTGATAATACCAGAGGATCCACTCCATGAGGGAGAGGAGATGGAGGTTGATCCACTAAGATCTTCACTTTCTTCATCTGTTGCTGCAACCACTACTACTATTTCTACCACCCCGCCTATCCCACATGCAATAGTTGCATCCTCCCCGCTTGCGGTGGACATCGTTGTTCACCTCACCTCTACTTCTCCCATCACGCAGGTCATATGGGTGGATTCATCCTCCACCACTACCTCACCGATTTCTTCATCCTCCATTTCTCCTTCCCTTTCTCTTCCAACTATTGTCGCTAGTACTACAATGCCTACCCTCACTCTCCTAGAATCCTTCATGAAATATATGCAGAACGTGTTGTCTAAACTTTCGGGAATGTTCAAAAATCCAATGGTGCAAGTTGCAGTTTCCCAAGCAATGGTTAACACTCCAGTTCCTCCTCCTCCTACTGAGCCACCCAATATGGAGGCTAAAATGCAAATTTTTGATGAGTTGGAACGACAACAACTGCAGGCAGCTAAGAGGCTGAAAGAGGAGGTAGGATTTTATCATGAACATCCTATGTATAAGCATTGGGTAATCGACGAGGTCGCCTATGAGTCTTCTAGTGATGACAGTGAGGATCTAGGCACAAAAATAATTCAAGAAATAGCTGATCCAGAGCTTGACGCTGAATGGGCCAAACAACTCAAGGAGATTGAAGACAAAGAGGCTAAAAGATATCTTATGGATGAAGAAAGAGTTGTTGCTTTGAAGGCAGAAGGCGATAAGTCTCCAGTGGATAGGCATGACCATGCCCTTGAGCAAGATGATGAAACATCCTTTCATGAAGATAGACAGGAAGATAGGCTTGAGGAATGCGGGCATGATCAAGATGAGGAAGAAAAAGATGCTAAAGGGGAAGATGACCCGAATGAACAACTACCCACCAAATCTCCCATCAAGCGCACAGTGTTCATTTAGGACTCTGATGAGGAGAGAGAAGACACAAGGATTGAGTAGGAGGCCCTCAACGAAAAGTCCATTGAACTCAGGGTAGAAGACAACAAGGATCAACATGAACCAACCAAGGAAAGGTCCTTGATGCCCGAATGGTTGGAAAGGTAGCTGGAAAAGAAGACTCCCGCTTTCAAGGACCCAAAAGTAAGACTAGAGGCAATATTGGCTAGAGCTCAGATTGGTACCAAGAAAGAGAAAAAGCCTAGGATTAGATCAAGAGTAATGATGGATGCCTCCAGATCCAAAGTAGTGTAGATAGCCACATCGGTGGTTGGAGAATAGGGAATAAGCTACAATGTCTCCACCATCGACTTGGGAGTGGCCACCAGTGAGCCGAAGGTTGACGATCTCCAGGAATCAGTCGCCATACTATTGCACCTCATTCAATAGGACAAAGTTTTGAAAGAGGAACTTAAGGCACAGGTGGCTAATTTGATAGCCTATATCCAACAATGGTCATCCATAGAGGAACAACTAGCCACATCCTTGGATTTTCTGTAGTTGCTATTCAAGGAGCAGATTAACAAGCTAGAGAAAAGAAAGAACTTGGGCAAGACCACGGAAAAATGGTTCTAGCAGGTCTTGGATATTGGGAATACGGGTATGAATCTGGCTGTCCAAACAAAGAAAAATTTCTTGGAAGTAAAAACATCTCTTGAAGGTACGAGGAAAATTTACATTGAGTTCCCTAAGAAGTATGGGGTTGCTTACCCAAAAATCGAGGCTATCCTCAAGCTACCAAGTGAGATTTGGGAAAAGAAATTTTCCTTCAAAGATGATGACCTTTGGTTGATGGATGTATGGAAATGAGACTTTGTTCACCAGAAGGAAAGGCTAGAATAGGTACTTGAGCGAGTAAATTCGGATGTTGTGTGGGCCAAGGAGGCCAGAGGGGATTGCCTCTAGTATTTGAGGCTGATGACAGGATTTGATGTGCCTGTTGTCTGGATCAATCCCAAAAATATAAATCCTCACTTCAAAAAGAGGATGGAAGATGGGATAACAGCCGAGATTAGTACAGATTTTATAAGCTTTGCTTCTTGAGATTTCACCCAATCCAAACTATTTAGAGACTATGTTGCTAGGTATGAGGAGGATTGGGAAAATCTTGTTAACAATTCCAAAGAATGGAGCTACCAAGTGTTGAAATCTGACATCATTGAGGTCAACAAGTTTCGGTCAGTGATCTTGAAGTTCATGGAGTATGCAGCTTCAAAGAGGCAGGAAGGCAACCTTGTTATTTATGAAGAATTTCTAAAGAAATAGTTGCAGCAAAGAGAAATCAGCAAAAGGACGAAAATCCTACAGTGTTGCCACTAGAAGACAAAGCAAGGAAATGGAAAAAATGCATTTTAAAAATGTAATATATATTGGGGGGTAGGTAGAACCCTAGTTTACAGTGAATTGTGGCCACACAAATGTAAATCAGTCTTGGCCACATGTTCTACTCTTTGGACACTATAAATAGGGGGTCTCCTCTAATTTTCAAGGAGAGTTGAGTTGTTGTAAAGACATGCTACAGAAATTGCAATAGAAATACATTGATCTTGGTGCATTTCTAGATTTCTTCTCATGTTTCATGATTCGTCTCTCATAAGTTAAAGATTTAGTTAGATTTATTTTGCTTTTCTAGTTTCTTTCTAGTCAACTTTGGTAGATTCAGTAACGTTGTTCTTGATTGTGAAGATTTATGTTGTGTAGATGTTTTTCTTGTCCATACTTTTGGTCATTTGTTGTTGGTAGATGGTTGTGCAAAGTTAGTATAGAATTTGATTTTAAATATTCCTTTAAAACTTTATCTTTGTTCATGCATATGTGTGGTGAATGAATGATAAAACATTTGCAATCCTTGAAAGATAGCATAGGTTTCATGATACTGTGAAATTTTTGGTTAAGTGAAATTCTATTTTAAGGAAACTATCCATAGTAGAAGCCTCCATGATCACTATTCATTCGTAGTTGTGGGTCTAGGAACCCAATCTCTTCCTTTCTCTTTTTCCTTTTTTTTTAATAAATAACCTATGCTAAGGTTTATTGCACATTGTAAAGCCAAAAATTAAAATAGAAATGGAGTTCAAGACTATTGTTTGAACCTATAGAAAAGTACAGTAATTTCCCATCCTAAGAACTCTATTTGTAGATCCAATTATCCTCCAACTTAGTCCATGTAATTCTTCCCTGTGATTACTAGAAAAATCACATCACATCAATTGAGATATTCCATGCAAGTCATGACCTGACACCCGAGAGACCTTGGGGTAATTTTTAGAATCTTGTTGGATATTTCCTTTCAAGAGAGGTGATGCACCTATGCATTGCCTGTGTTGAGAAAGTGTGTCAAAACACCCATCAATAGAACTGGCGCTAGAAGGAGGGATTTTTGGGAGCAAAGTTGGATCGAATTTAGTCTTTCTCCCTTGAGAGATTCACCTGAAATGTCTACACTGAACAAAGGGGAATTTTAGGAATTATCGCCCCCTATCTGAGCTAAGAGAGCTAAATGAAAGGAAGCACCCACCTCTGATTCATCGAACCAGCTCATTTCATTTTCACCTCTATCTTCTCCTTTATCTATGGAAACACCTTCCTCCATCCATCCACTCCAAACACCCTTCTAGGCTGCCACTCCGTTTGAGCTGAATGCTGCCCTCCATCCTGACACCGTTTCAACCCTGGGAGTTGTCTCATTGGCCACCATTGTCCCTTTACAGCCACAAGTCAATATTGCGCAGCCACCTCCACCACCCCCTCCCATGGAATGGTTGGGAAATAACTCATCTCCTTTGGCCTTTAACTTCTATCACGACATGCCGAAGAATCTTGAAATATTTTGCACAAAATTCAATGCTCGGGACCCGCAAAGGATAGTAGAGGAGCATGTCAGGGTTTTTGAGATTGCCTTGAAGACCATGCAAATTATTTATGAGGATGTAGCTTGGTGGCTCTTTCCCTACTCTTTGGGAGAGAAGGCTTTCTACTGGTACGTCAATTTGTCGATCGGAACTATCAACTCGTGGGCCCTTCTAAAGAGTGCTTTTCTATAGAACTTCAAGACCTCAACCAGCCCTACAGAGTCATACCGACATTTCATGTCAGTCTACAGGGAGATCAATGAACCAATCAGCTCCTTTAATGATCATTTTCATAGAGCATACACTCGGTTGCAAGCCCCGTACTCTTTCAATGATGTTGTTGTTCTACATTTTTATTATGCAACACTGGACAACCTTACTTCAACTCTCATAAAAAGGATGTGACCACCGCCTGCTAGGTTAGTGGATGCGTATGCAAAGGCCATCATTGCTAGCACTGATTTAGGGCAGAATATCTTTGGTCTTCTACCCTCTCTTGGGAAAACTGCACATCCTGCACAGATTCAAGGGCTTACTCAAGCCTTGCAACATGAAATGCCCCTCATGAATCTGGTACCACAGTTGCCTATAGTTCCACACCCTAGCTAGCCAATGAATCAAGCACCTTCGTTTCCTCACTATTTGTTGCCCTAGTAGCAACAGGTCCATTCTCAGCCACTCCAAGTGTCGGCATATCTCCAAGCATCTGAATTTCCTCTCGCTCATCAAAATCAACCAGTTGCACAACTAATTTTCCTCTAGAATTTAGCTTCACATCCAAATAATACAGAAAAGGACCGGATTGATGAACTCACAAAGATGATCAATAAAATTTCCATGGATATGACACATTTGAGGAACCAAAACAATCAGTTGCAAGCTTCACAAAAAAGCATCCAATCCAACCTCAATCATGACAGTCACGATAGTCATGACAACCAGGACAGTCGTGATGCCAGCACATCATCCAGACAAAATTATGACAGAAATCAGAATTCGGGCCAGAACTTCGATAGAAGGCCTTTATAGAGGCAAAATCGAACATGGAATACGAGACCCAATAATGGTGGTATCCCCACGCCCCTTGATCAACCTAGAAACAACGAGAACACTAAAAGTAGAGTCTACTTGGCTAAAGTTGTTTTATCTAGTTGGTGTCACATACACAAAATGAGTCGGCACTCTAAGCTAGATTTTCCAGAATTCTAGACGGCTACTGACATTTTCTAAGTTGAAGTCCAAAATGTTGTAGACAACTCAAGATGTAGAGACATCATTCCATCCAAACCATATGACTCCACTGTGTTGGTGGTGAATCGGGATCCATTCCCTAAGGCTAAGTGCAATACACCGAAGCAGGAAGGCATCACTACAAACAACAACAAGCCGGAAGTGGTAAGTTCTGAAATCCCTTTAGCTCGGTGTTTTGAATCAATAGATAATGGTCCTAAGGATGAGGAAGAGCCTAGGGAAGATGAAATCCTCATTTTTCACCAAAGGACTACCCCTTATGACCTCAGGAAGAGACAGGTTGGCGGTCATGTTGTAGGTCCTTTTACAACCTCCACTCCCCTAATAATTTCAGCACTCCTCCTGACCCAAATGCAAGTAATAATCCAGGATTTCCCCATGTACCCACATAGTAATTTAACAAGAATAGACAGAAAAACCAAAAACAAAGCCAACCCACTAGCTCTTTCCAAAATACCACTGGCTCCTCCCAAAAATTTTCTTATGATTAGGAGGTTGAGCAAATGGGAGAGTATATTGCCATTAAATTTAAGAAGGTTAAGTTGAGTGTGTCCGCCTTTGAGTTATTGAAAGTCCCAGCTATAAGGAATGCCTTCTTCAGAATGATAAATGGGACTCCATCAGTTGAGTCGACTCAAGAAGTGCCTTCAAAGAAGGTTTCCTTTGACGATCAACAAAATGAACCAGTTGTGTGACAAATTTCCAATAAACGGGTTGATCCGCTTACAAATCAGCAACCTGATAGGCAGTCCAATAAAGAAATTGAGCAGATGCTAACCCAAAATAGGAGTAATGAGAAGGATAAGGGACAAGTCACCCAAGTGGATGTTTCTGGAGGATTGTTTCAAGGGAAATTTGGAACTCCACCCTTCCTGACCACCATCCGTGTGTTTGGAAAAAACCTCCATAACTACCTGTTGGACTCGAGAGCTTCTGCCAATGTTGTGCCCCTAAGCATGTGCAAAGCATTGGGAATAGTCCCAACTCCCTCCTAGTGTAAGGTAATGTAGCTTGACAAGACTAAGATCAACATAGTGGGAGAGATTAACATAATACCCATGTAGGTTGCTGCTGATACCAGAATTCAACAAACTATTGACATCCAAGTTGTTGATATCCCGAATATGTATGGTATAATCTTAGGAAGGTATTTCACAAGAGCATAGAATGGGTATGTTGCAACTGACTACTCTCACTTGTGGTTACCATGAAAGGGATACCGAATCAGACTTGAAATGATCAAGAGCCACGCATGAATTTTATGATCATGAAATACAACATCACGAATGAAGTGTTGTTCATTGAAACAGAATTGGGGAATTACTCCCCAGTATCATATCTAAATGATCAAGAATTCCTTGAAGAAGAAGGAACAAGTGAGGTTTTCCTCATGTTGTCTATCCCACCTATTAATATGGCCAATACCTCTTAGAGCAAAGAAATTTTGATAGAATTAAATCATGAGGAATCAGGTGAGGATAATCTTGGATTGTTGGATGGTTTCCAAGATTTTAGGCAAATATGTGCATAAGACCAACTTAGTTTGGGAGCCCGAATGAACTTTTAGGAAATCTTGTTACCTAGTTGGTGTAGGGTATATAATGCTTCCCATTTAGAGTTTGAGTGTTGTTTATGCCAAATAATAATTGAGCATATTAAATTATAAATCACTCTGAAGGAGGAAGCTGGGTCAGCAATTCCAGAACAGACACATTCAGCCCCTACACCTCCTCAAAAGGTTACTGAAATGAGGTCCCCATTAAAGTCGAAAGTCGAGCCTGTTGATTCTGCTTTCAAGGACTCTTCTGGATTTTGGACGCTGCGCTTTGACAGATCCAAATCCAAGCATGGGGCTAGAACCGGCTTCGAATTAATCAGTCCCAGAGGTAAGTCATACTTTGCTTCTCATAGGCTTCAATTTTATTGCACCGACAATGTAGTAGAATATGAGGCCTTGGTCTTGGGACTCCTTATGGCATGAAGGAAAGGTGTTAAAATGCTGCAAGTTTTCGGGGATTCAGAGTTGGTCATAAAGCAAGTTAGAAAGCTCTATTCCAGTTATGACCGGAGACTCACCAATTATAGGCATAGGGTATGGGATCTATTAGAGGGACTAGATGAATTTAGTATCCAATTGATCCTATGCTCCCAAAATCATACAACCAATTCCTTAGCATAGGTGGCAAGCATGTTGCAACTGTTGTCCTTATCTAGTCTCAAAAGATTCACTGTGGAACTCAGCTTTGTTTCATTCGTGACGAATAATGTATTCAATTTCTAGGTGTTCAATGATGAAAAACACATCCTAGATTTTATCACCAGTTCTGATGTGTTTGCTACTCAGATAATAAATGAGGTTGAACCTCAAGAGACTGACCTGGATATAGAGGGGGTCATCAATCTAAAGACCAACACTATCCCGAGAGGGATATTTCAATTAGAACAAATCTTTGACTTGGATCAGATCAAGGATTAGGATCAACAAGCCAAGAAGGATTCCATCAGTGGCCAGTGTGACACCTACAACCTCAAAACAACTAATGCAGCAAGGAATGTGTTCATCAGAAAAATGTGCATGCCACAGGAGAAAGGGGGTATAGTGGATGCTTTACGAAAATATCACGATGTTATAACTTGGAGTTATGAAGATCTAAAAACATATGATACATCGATCATCACCCACACCATCCCTCTCAGACCAAATGCAAGACCATTTTGATAGCGGCAGTGCCCTATCAATGCTTTGCTAGAACCAATAATATACAAAGAAGTACAAAAATTATTGTCGGGCAGGATTATTTTCCTAGTTAGACATTCTACATGGCTGGCTAATTTGGTTCCTATTAGAAAGAATAGAGAAATCAGGTTATGCATCGACTTCCACAATTTGAACAGAGCCTCAGAAAAGGATAACTATCATGTACCCTCATTAGATGAGGTGTTGCAAATAGTAAATGGTTCTCAAATGATTTCCTTCCTAGATGGGTACTCTGGGTACAACCAAGTCATGGTGCAATATGAAGAACGACACAAAATGATGTTCACCACTAAATGGGGAACTTTCGCTTATAGATGGATGCCATTCGGACTCATCAATATCAGTGCCACCTTCCAACATGCCATGGATATTGTTTTCAAGGACTTCATTGGAAAGTGCATAATCATCTACATGGATGATTTGATAGTATTCTCAAAGCAGCAGAGTAATCATGTTGCTGACCTATGCAGAGTCTTTTAGAGATGTCGTGAATTCGAGGTCTCTCTTAATCTGAAGAAGTGCATCTTTGGTGTCACTGAAGGGAAAATTCTTGGACATGTCCTCTTAGAGAGGGGAATCTCTATTGACCCTGAGCGTATCCAATCAATCATGAAGATTTAGCTGCCAAGTAGCAATAAGGAGTTAAAATCTTTTTCGAAAATATTAACTTTGTCCGCAATTTTATCACGGGCTTCGCGAAAATTGTCAAACCACTCAATTCTATGCTAAAGCAATATTCCAAGGTCGAGTGGACCCCATAAGCAAAGCGGGATTTTTGGGAAATCAAGAAATAAATTGCTGATGCACTTGTGCTAGTCAGCCCCAACTATCTGAAGCCCTTCTACATCTATTCATTCGCTTCAAATCATTCATGTGCCAGTATTTTGACACAGAAGAATGATGAGGGGAGTGAGCATCCAATCACCTTCATGAGTGCCCCTTTGAAAGATTTCGAGCTACATTATCACAACATCGAAAAACAAGCTTATGCCCTTGTTAAAGGGGTAAAGAAATTAAGGCATTATATCTTACGCAACAAGGTGTTTGCCATAGTTCCTGACCCGGCCGTACAAACATTTCTTATGCAAAATGAGCTAGGAGAATGAAGGGAAAAGTGGATTACATTACTATAGGAATATGATATGGAAATCTAGCTAATGAGATTGTTGAGTAGACAATCACTCACCCGAACAATCATTGAAGTGGCCGCGAATGTAGGTCCTGAACTCGCAGTGCAACAATATTAGCTGGAGGATATCTCTCTAGGAGAATGGTACAAGGACATAGGATATTATCTATTGAACCTCAAATGTCCACCCCACTTACAAGGGGTCCAAAAATATGCTCTCAGGTTGAGAAACAACAATTACATGTTGCAGGGTGCCATATTGTACAAGAGGAATCATGAAGGTATCTACCTAAGATACCTTGGTAAAGAGGAAGTTGATCAGATCCTCAGGGAATTCCATGATAAGTTTGGGACTGGTCACGGTTTTGGCTTGTCTACCACACATCAAATATTGAGAGTTGGATACTATTGGCCTACGATTTTCAAGGATGCCCATAGTCAAGTCCATACCTACCACGTATGCCAGACTACAGCCACCCGAGAAAAGAATGTTGATGTCCCGTTGCAACCTTTTTTGGAGGTAAGGTCGTTTGCTCAATGGGGCCTCAACTTCATTAGTCTGATAATCCCTCCATTATCTGTTGGACACGGGTACATTCTAACCACTTCTGATTGCTATACTAGATGGATAGAAGCAATCGCATGTAGGCACTGCACAACTGAAGTAGTCACAAATTTTTTGGAAATTTTTATTTTAAATCGTTTTGGTTGTCCTGATGCATTAGTGTGTGATAATGGTCCTACATTTGCTTCATTAAAATTTTTTGGTTGGGCCATTGACTATGGTATCACCCTGAAGTTTTTATCCAACTATTATCCTCAAGGCAATGGTCTTGTTGAGTCAACTAACAAGAACTTGATCACCGTGATCAAAAAATTGTTGGATAGGAATCCTAAGGACTGGCATACCCAGCTTGATTTTTTCCTTTGGGTAGACTGCACCCATCACAAGGGTACCCTTGGAGATTCCCCTTACCACCTTGTTTATGGCTTGGAGCCTGTTTTCCCCATATATTTGAAAATCCCTACCCTCTAGTTCATTAATTATTTTTATGGAGGAGGAGACCGAAGAGAAGCTCGCCTCGTCGATTTGTTACACTTAGAAGAAGTACAAGATTGTGCAATAGAATTTTTTTCCAAACATTAGGGCGTAGTCAAAATATGGTTCGACCATTGAGCGAAAATCAAAGCCTTCTGCATTTCTGATCTAGTCATGTATTGGGACAAGGCCCACAAAAAGAAAGAGGGACACAAAAAATTCGACAAGCTTTGGCTTGGCCCCTTTCAAATTGCTAAAATCCTTGGAGATAATGCATTTTTGTTAAAGACCTTAACTAGTAAGGATGTTCTGCTACCTGTAAATAGGTAGCACCTTAAGCATTATTTCCAAGCCTAGGCTCTTTTAGAGTTGTCCATGTAGATACTTTTACATAGGTTAGGGTAGGTTTACCTTCTTTTATCTCTTGCTTTGTTTTGTTTTGTTCGTTCCCTGGTTGTTTTTCCTTTGGCAAGAGTCTCCCCTTGTTCCTGCTGCAGTGGCCATGCTTAGCTTGATGAATGGTTTTCCCTGCTTCTCACTCTTGCTTTGTTCTCTAGATAAGCCTTCATTCCCCATTACTAATCTTTGAAAGCCCTAGGCATTGGTTTCCTCTCTTGAACTCTGGACTAATCTAGGATGGTGTCCCTATTTGAATTTCATGCGCTTATCATGGAATACATAGAAACACGCCTTAAAGGTTTCCAAAGAATTGTATGCTAAGTACTGGGAAGGCTGGATAAGTGAAAAATCTAAAGTCTACTTCAGTGACCACTATGATTTCCAAACCCATAGTGAGCTTCAATGCTTGCACAGTTGAATAAAATAAAATAAAAGTATTGAAAAGAAATATCAAAAGAGGAAAGAACAAAAAATGTAAAAGTAAGCAATCGTATGGGTGTATGAATATCTCTATCGGGGCTATGAACACCTAGCTGGCAGTGGAGCGATGTTCGTGGGGTCACAGTGACAACTTCATCATGACTATGGACATCTGACCGATAGCAAAGCAATGTCTAGGTTACTATTGGGGTCAAGCGAACTACGTAGCTTGTCCTTTCTGATTAGTAGTTGTCCACATGATCTTTGAGGAAAAGAAATGAACTCACCATGCACAAACTTCCATGATAATATCATGGCATGATTCAATCTCACCCTCATTAACTTGTTCTTAGCTCAACCTTGGAAATTAGCTTCTGGTTTGCCAAACCAGAGATCTTGGGTTTGGAATGAATATTTATCTTTAGAATGCCGGAAGTGTTCTCCCAACGGAGTCGCCATTTGTTGTGGCTCTAGCACACATGCCTCGTTCGAAACGGGGACCCTCTCTTTTTGTCGCCTTGTCAGGCCCTTTTATTGTTGCCTCATTTTGCATGCCCCCCATTTTGGTGTCCTAGTTGGTCAACATGCCCTTCAAAGTCTCATTTTAGGTTGACCATGTTTTGGCCCTAGAAATTGCTAAGTCTCAAGCCTTTTTGGGCCTTCTTTGTCATTTTTCCTTTCTGGGCATCCGTGGGACTTCTCGGGCCCAACCCATCAGGTTTGCCCCCTTAGGTTTCCCCTTTCAGGTTTCCTTTATGCCTTCACTGTCTTGAACGGCTAATGGTCAGCGTCCTCTCAGACCCCAAACATCGGTGCCTCCTTTTTCGTCTGCCTCACTTGTCCAAAACTGAATGGCCATGCTCCGACATCTTTCCGACCCTTGGGCTCCAATTCTCCCACCGTCATCCTAAAATTTGAACTCACCTACCTCATTGGTCATGGTACCTGCATTCATTAGGTGGTATTAAATGCACTTAAGGGCAATATAAACAAGTTTTGACATGTCATTTTCACATGTCAGAAATAGCAAACAAGCATTGTGCGATCTCAGCCTTCGTTGCCTCGCGCCAAAGCTTTCGCTTCACTATTCTTCCAAGATTTGACATCTCGCTTCTTCGGGCCCTTAGGTATGACCACCATTTGATGGTCCTTCCCTTTTCTAAAGCTTTATGATAAAAAAACTAAATGATAAGGGAGAAATGATTGAAAACCTAATGGGGAAAATGTCTCACCTTAAAACCCACTTGCCCAAAATTTTGAAAATGTCCCTTAGAGGACCCAAATTTTAATTTAGAACCTTGTCATCCTATCAATCTTCTTCGGGGTAGGCGACCATGCTCTCCAAGCCCGAGACTCTCTCTGACCATAGCGTTAAATTGGTGAAAATCTCCTCGATGGTGAAGCATCTCCCGGGTCCCATAATCTAGAACTTCTCTTCTGATTTGTCATTTATCAATGGCATCCTCGTTCCGTCTGTCTGATCATCGTTCTCTGCTTTTCAAATTGACTTGGGTTTCCAAAAAAAGAAAGAAGAAAAGACACATCCAAGTGCTCATCGGGTCCCGATCGGCGGACTTCTGTCCCTAGACCATCGTTCTGGGTCGTCGTTTTCAAAATAGCCTTCTCCTAACATCCTTCTAACTCTCGAACCTTGATCTCGTAAAGTCCGCATGAGAATTAAACTGGAAAAATCCAAATTCCAAGTTGCCCTCGGACCTCCGTCTCCAGGTCGTCATTGCTGTCTTGCTGTCCTGAACGGTCATCTCACGACATCTTTCCACATTCTGGGCCCCAAGCGTTTCCCAATCACTCGATGTTGTAATGATGAAATGCAAAGTCCTCACTACATTTGAACCCCGCCTACTAGACTTCTATCCTTAGGATTTCATCCTGCCCCTGTCATCCTAAACAACAAAACAAACCCATCTTTCCGGCCTCTAGGCCCCGAAACTCATTTATCCTTCGGGTTTTTTTAGATGAAGGAAAACTATTCTTCGAGTCTGGTCCACCAGGAAGCATTCCTCGGGCTTCCGTGCATGCTTCACCATTTCACACGGTTGTTCCTAAATGGCTTCGTGGCCTTTGCAGCCCGAGCTCCCAAATAGCTTTCAGCCTCCCGGGTTTCGGACTCTAGAACTCCGTCCCCGGAACACTATTTCTCCAAGGTTGTTTCAAACAACCAGCCCTTGACAGCCTTCCTTTAGTTTGAGCCTGAACACCTTAATGATGATCTAAATGGCCTCAAATTTGGAAATGGACTTCAACCCATGTCCTTAAATTTGACCTTCTTCCACATGGACCCTCCATTATCCAAATCCAAGACCGAGAGAAGTCATCTGGAATGCCCTACCCTATTTTCCCTTCCAAAACAACATTATGGCAAGGGAAGTCTGGTCCCTGGGGTCCAGGTCATCCGTTTTCCCTCTAATGTTACTTTGATCAAGTTCTAGGTTTTAATGATAAATTATTTAATCTAACCTTGATTTGCAAGAATTTTCTAGAGGTTGCACCCTCATACTTAATTTTGTTGACTCCTGCCTCTTTGTGCAGGATATATGGAATCTGGTGCAAAAGCTTCAGGGGCTGTCAAGGACAAAGGGAAAAGGACTGCTAAGGCTCCTTGAGGCAAGGAGTACAAATACCAAATGAAGTACCAATTCCAGGGAGTGCCATTGCACTCCAAAGTTACAACTAAATGGATGGATAAAATAGAGACCAATATTGGGCAAGTCAATATTGATGACTTCACACAAAGAGTTAGGGTAGATCCAAAGACTAAGAATGCCAAGCTTATTAGAAGCAGTGGACTAGCTAAGGTTTTTGGCTTCCCTCCCACCTTGGTTTCCCCCGAGCTGGTAATGGCTTGCAGGGAGGCATACCAACTTGAAACAAGGACAATTATGCATAGAGATGGCAACATCTTGGCTGATATGTCCCCTTCAGGGATAACAAAAACCTTCCACATACCCATCTTTAGATGCATTGAGACCCCAACTATCAAAGAATGCAAGGAGATGTGGGATGAAGATCCTTTGAGATGCAAGAAGTTGATCAACTAGTATTGGTTGAAGGAGAAGTGGGGCAGTGCTTCCAAGGTTCCTCAGGAGGTCTTCCTCAGTGACTTCTTTGAGGACTACCATGATCTGGTTACCTTGCTGAGTAGAGTAATGGGCCTTCTTGTTGCAGCCTTCTTCCAGGAATGGATGATGTATTTCACTGAACAAATTCTACGTGGAGAGGGAACCACAATCTATTGGGGAGAGATAATCAGTGATTGCTTCCATGAGCAATTCATTAATGTAAAGAAAACCTCCAAATTCTACATGACATCCTACTTGGTGTATTCGTTGGCCGATTGGTGGTATTATAAAGGATTTTCCATAGTTCCCAATGAGATGCTAGGTAGAGAGCTCAAACCATATGACAAGTACCCTCAGTTGCAGTACAAAAATTTCAAGAGGGATTACTATAGGGTAAACGATGCATTTATCGCCTACATCATCAGACTACTTGGAGGTGATTTTGACAGAAGAGTCTCTCACAGTGCTAGGGCCCTCCTCAAAAATTACGCCTTCTTATTCATCCAGTTCCCAAGTTCACCTACATTCATGCCCATGGATTCTCAAAAAGGTCGAATAAGCTACCCCGATACCCTAATGATTGGATCATATTATTGGAACTATCTTGGTAGTTGTGACATATACACAACATCCTAAGCAGTAAGCATCTAGAAGGGATCCCTTATCCCCTCACACTCGGCCAAGGGATGTATGAACTTTATACTTCCCAATGCGCGGGCAATTCAAAGAAGGAGCTAGTTGAGTACCACTTCAAGCCACATACAACTAGATGACGGATGGACCCATACGGCCACATCAAGAAGGAAATTGGATAGAAATACACCCACCTCCACCATATCGAGGATTTTTGGGCCAATTGCAAAGATGATTTTAAAGTGGAGGTAAGGCACTATATGCATATAACCACATACTTTGTAAAAAGGGTGAACCTATTTCCGATGCCAAATCAACTGGAAGAAGAAGAGAGCACCATGATTGACCCAAGATACAGTGCTATTGTGAATTTACCATTGCCTTTAATTGATTGGAATTTGCAAGAGGTTGATGACCTCAACATTCTAACCAAGCCCATTGAGGCTTGAACAAAGGTGTGGATCGATGGGCAGGTTGCTCGTTTAAAGCAACAGGGAGTCGCCTTGACATTCAAGGGGCTCTAGAGTGAACCCAGTGATTCTAATGGTGGGGCAATTGTTGTTACAACTAGAGAAATATCTAACTCCCCATCGTCTGTTCAGTCAAAGAAGAGAAAGGAGGTTGACAAGCAACAACCCAACTCAAAAGTGTACTCTAGAAAGGCCTCAAAGAGTGAACCCTCCAAAAAACATAGAAGAACGGGTAGCAGCACTGAAATGCCAGTAATACCAGAGGATCCATCCCATGAGGGAGAGGAGATATGGAGGCTGATCTACCAAGATCTTTGCTTGCTTCATCTATTGCGGCCACTTTCTACTATTCCTACTACCCCGCCTATTCCACATGCAATAGTTGCATCCTCCCCACCTACGGTGAACATCATTGTTCACCTCACCTCTACTTCTCTCATCATGTAGGTCATATCAGTGGATTCATCCTCCGCCACTACCTCACTGATTTCTTCATCTTCCATGTCTCCTTCCTTTTCTCTTCCAACTGCCACCACTACTACTGCAATACCCGCCCTTGCTCTCTTGGAATCCTTCATGAAATATATGCAAAATGTGTCATCTGAACTTTTAGGAATGTTTTCAAAACCAATGGTGCAAGCTGCAATTTCCCAAGCAATGGTTAACACCCCAGTTCCTCCTCCTCCTACTGAACCACCCAATATGGAGGCTATGATGTAAATCTCTGATGAGTTGGAATGACAAAAATAGGAGGCAACTAAGAAGCTGAAAGAGGAGGCAGACGATTACCATGAACATCCCATGTATGAGCATTGTGTAATCGATGATGTTGCCTATGAGCCTTCTAGTGATGATAGCGAGGATCTAGGCATGAAAATAATTCAAGAAACATCTGATCTAGAGATTGATGCTGAACGGCGCAAACAACTCAAGGAGATTGAAGATAAAGAAGCTAAAAGACAACCTATGGCTGAAGAAAGAGTTGTTGCTCTGGAGGTAGAAGGCGATAAGTCTCCAATGGATGGGCATGACCATGCCCCTGAGCATGATGAAGAAACATTCTTTCATGAAGATAGACATGAAGATAGGCTCAAGGAATGCAACCATGATCAAGATGAGGAAGAAAAGGATGTTGAAGGGGAAGACCACCCTGATGAATGACTACCCACCAAATCTCCCATCAAGCGCACAGTGTTCATTCAAGACTCTGATGAGGAGAGGGAAGACACAAGGATTGAGCAAGAGGCCCTCAATGACAAGGCCATTGAACTTAGGGTAGAGGACAAAAAGGATCAACATGAACCACCCAAGGAAAGGTCCTCGATGCCCAACTAGTTGGAAAAGCAACTTGAAAAGAAGACTCTCGCTCTGAAGGACCCAAAAGCAAGACTGGAGGCAATATTGGGTAGAGCTCAGATTGGTACCAAGAAAGAGAAAAAGCCTAGAATTAAATCAAGTGTAATGATGGGTGCCTCCAAATCTAGAGCAGTGTAGATAGCCACATCGATGGTTGGAGAGCAAGGAATAAGCTACAACATCTCCACCATAGACTTGGGAGTGGCCACCAAAGAGCAGAAGGTTGACCATCTCTAGGAATCAATCGCCACAATGGTGCACCTCATTGAATAGGACAAAGTTTCGAAGGAGGAACTTAAGGCACAGGTGGCTAATTTTACAGCTTATATCCAACAATGGTCATCTACAGAGGAATAGCCAACCACATCCTCGGCCCCGCTGTAGTTGCTATCCAAGGAGCAGATTAACAAGCTGGAGAAAAGAAAGAACTTGGACAAGACCACGAAAAACTGGTTCCGGCAGGTCTTGGATATTGGGAATACGGGTATCAATATGGTTGTTCAAACAGTGAAAAAATTCATGGAAGTACAAATGTCTCTTGAAGGTATGAGGAAAATATTCATTGAGTTCCCTAAGAAGTATGGGGCTGCTTACCCAAAAAATTGAGGCTATCCTCAAGCTACCAAGTGAGATTTGGGAAAAGGAATTTGCCTTCAAAGAAGATGACCCTTGGTTGATGGATATGTGGAAACGAGACTTCGATCACCAGAAGGAAAGGCTAGAATAGGTACTTGAGTGAGTAAAACTGGATTTTGAGTTGGCCAAGGAGGCCAGAGGGGATTGCCTCTGGTATTTGAGGTTGATGACAGGATTTGATGTGCCTATTGTTTGGATCAATCCCAAAAATATAAAGCCTCACTTCTGAAAGAGGATGGAAGATGGGATGAAAGCCAAGATTATTACAGATTTTATAAGCTTTGCTTCTTGAGATTTCACCCAATCCAAACTATTTAGAGACTACGTTGCTAGGTATGAGGAGGATTGGGAAAATCTTGTTTACAATTCCAAAGAATGGAGCTACCAAGTGTTGAAATATGACATCATTGAGGTCAACAAGTTTTGGTCGGTGATCTTGAAGTTCATGGAGTATGCAGCTTCAAAGAGGCAGGAAGGCAACCTTGTTATTTATGAAGAATTTCTAAAGAAATAGCTACAGCAAAGAGAAATCAGCAAAAGGACGAAAATCCTATAGTGCTGCCACAAGAAGACAAAGCAAGGAAATGGACAAAATGCATTTTAAAAATGTAATATATATTGGGGGTAGGTAGAACCCTAGTTTACAGTATATTGTGGCCACACAAATGTAAATCAATCTTGACCACATGTTCTACTTTTTGGACACTATAAATAGGAGGTCTCCTCTCATTTTCAAGGAGAGTTGAGTTGTTGTAAAGACATGTTGCAGAAATTGCAATAGAAATACATTGATCTTGGTGCATTTCTAGATTTCTTCTCATGTTTCATGATTCTTCTCTCATAAGTTAAAGATTTATTTAGATTTATTTTTCTTTTCTAGTTTCCTTCCAGTCAACTTTGGCAGATTTAGTAACGTTGTTCTTGATTGTGAAGATTTATGTTGTGTAGATGTTTTTCTTGTCCATACTTTTGGTCATTTGCTATTGGTAGATGGTTGTGCAAAGTTAGTATGGAATTTGATTTTAAATATTCCTTTAAAACTTTATCTTTGTTCATGCATATGTGTGGTGAATGAATGATAAAACATCTGCAATCCTTAGAAGATAGCATAGGTTTCATGATACTGTGAAATTTCTGGTTAAGTGAAATTCTATTTTAAGGAAACTATCCATAGTAGAAGCCTCCATGATCACTGCTCATTCGTAGTTGTAGGTCTAGGAACCCTCTCTCTTCCTTTCTCTTTTTCCTTTTTTTTAATAAATAACCTATGCTAAGGTTCATTGCACATTGTAAAGCCAAAACTTAAAATAGAAATTGAGTTCAAGACTGTTGTTTGAACCTGCAGCAAAGTACAGTAATTTCCCATCCTAAGAACTCTATTCGTAGATCCAATTCTCCTCCAGCTTAGTCCACATAATTCCTCCCTATGATTACCAAAAAAATCACATCAACATCAATTGAGATATTCCATGCAAGTCATGACCTGACACCCAAGAGACCTTGGGGTAATTTTCAGCAACTTGTTGGATATTTCCTTTCAAGAGAGGTGATGCACCTACGCTGTGTTGAGAAAGTGTGTTAAAACACCCATAAACAAAACATTTGAAAATAGAATATTTTATTTCCTATTTAATTTAGTTTTAAAAATAGAACATCCATAAGACATAGTCATTATCATAACACACAAAAGGCAATAACATATTCAGATAACACAATGCAATCATAATCATTCACAATGCAGGATGAATGCAACTACATGAGTGTGTGTGTAGGATTTCTATCTTGCTGATTATTGTTGGGTGGCTAGGACATCTCTAAATCAACCATTTTCTTGCCTTTAACTTGTTCCTGGACTCATTTTCACTCAATATCTCGTCAATAGGTTAGTCCATAAAACCATGATCAACAATTGAAATATTCACATCATAATAATTCATCATTATTTTAATCTTAATAATCATACATTTTAAATATATCATCTAATTTACCATCCACAAAAACACATTAAACACATATTATCGAATGGTCTCATGTAGTTCCATTTATTATCAAATAAGTTTATGTAAGAAAAAATTGAGTATGACATCTTTCCCCACTAGGAAGAGATATTGTCCCAATGTCTTATTAGACACACACTCATGAAATAAAACAAGAAAAAGTATCTCAAATCTAAGCACTCAAATGAGGAAAAGAGCAATATATATCCTCTACATTCTCCCATGTGGCACTATCCACAAAATATTGGTCCCACTGGACCTTATATTACACAATATATCTATTAAATAAATTAATGTTGCACCATTCAATCATTTGAGTGGGCTCCACGAATACAAATCCTAGATCTTGTACTTGTAAAGCATGCCAATCAATTATATGGGTGGTGTCAAGATGATATGACTTAAGCATGGACACATGAAACACATTATGGATTCAAGAAAGATTAGGGGTTAGAGAAAGTCACTAAGCATTTGGGTTGATCACTTCCAATACATCAAAATGACCCTCACATCTTGGTGCTAGTTTGGAAGATTTTCCAAATGATATGGGACTATTATGAGGTTTAACCATCAGGAATACCTTATCTCCAAGTGAAAACTACTTGAAAGTTTTATTCTTATCTACATAACTCTTTTACCTATCTTCTACTTCCTTCAATATCCCCTTGATCAATTTCATTAAATCATCCATCTCTCTAAGAATCTATAGGCCAATTACAATTGTAGCTTCCACCTTATCCCAACTGATAGGTGTGTGACACTTTCACCCATAAAGAGCTTCAAATGGTTCTATGCCTAAAGATGTATGGTAGGAGTTGTTATAAGAAAACTTCACCAGTGGAAGATACTCTTTCCACTTATGCCATTGATCCATACAATACATTCTAAGTAGGCCTTCAAATACCTGATTCACTTTTTATTTTTGTCCATCTGTTTGTGGGTGGTATGCTGAACTGAAATTCAATCTTGTTCCTAGTGTTGCATTCAATGTTGTCCAAAATCTAGGTGGCATGCTAGTATCTCAATCTGATATGATCATTTTAGGTACTCAAGGAAAATGAAATATCTCTTGGAAAAACATCTTAGCTAATTTTAATGAATCATCCTTGATATTTCCTAAAATGAAGTGCACTACCTTATTCAGCTTATCCATAACTACCAAAATTATATAATTCTTGTTCTTGGACATAGGCAACCATTGAATCAAATCCATACTATTCACTTTCTATTTATACTTAGTTTTTCATGTGGGTACAAAATCCCTTCCAGATGCATATGCTCAACCTTGACTCACTAGAATTCTAAGCATTGAGCCACATATTCAATTGCATCCTTCTTGAGTCTTGGCCAAAAGCATAAAGGTCTCAATTTTACTACCATCTTGGTTACTCTAGGGTGCCCTAAATAAGGTGCATTGTGAATTTCTTCTAGGATCAACTTTCTCAAATCCCTTGAGTTTGGAATTATCTTAAGGGAAAATATGGTGATAAAATGAAAGTATAATTGAAGCAATTAGAATCTAAAAACACTAAAAACTTACACAATTGAGATCATACAAACCCATACTCAATGAAATTAGCTAACAACGTCAAAAAATTCAATGAAAAGCATGAAAACACATAATTCAAAGAAATTAAATCAAAATTACATGCAAACCTTCAATCCCATTGTGGATTGATGCAAATTTGTGATGTGGATTGCTAAAATTGTGCATAATCCATGTTGCAAAATCTTGATGGAGGTGATTCACAAAATCAGTGTTCTAAAATCTTTAAGATTGGCTCAAGAATTCTAGAGAGTTCCTATGCTTATGAGGATTGTGAATGAATTTTGTGTTGGAGAGGCTTTGTTTTATAGATTTTATGAATTCTGATCAACGGTCAAGATTCAATCTCTAGATCAATGGATGAGAGGAAATCAAGGAGATGAGGGAAGATCAAGGGTTGAGAATTCATGAGAGCCCAAAATATCCCTATTTTCATGGAAAAGAGGTTGAAGATATTTTAAATTGGAGGGAAGAAGATATTTGAATTTTAATTAGAAATATTCTCTTTTTGAAAAATGAATATTCTTTGGGTAAGTTGGAGGGTTGGAGGAAAATTAGCTAATTAAATAATTATAAAAATTATTTAATTATGAGGATGAAAAGAATTGGAGTTATAATTAAATAATTAAAATTATTTAATCAAAAGGGGTTTAGGATTTAATTTATAAAATTAAAATTCTTTAATCAATAAGGAGAATTGGTATGAAAATGGTGAATTAATCAAATAACCTTAATTATTCAATTAATAGGGGCATAAGGTGAATTTAACTAAATAACTGGAAATTATTTAATTAAATAGAGGAATTAGGACTTTAATGAGGAAAATGATGTTAATAAGTGAAATCGAGATGTGTGATATATTTAGGACAATTTTATGTGTCTACATTTTGCCCCTCTTTGATACAATGTACCCATTGTGTTGTTTCAAATACTAGATGTTGCTCAAAAAAAATAAAAAAAATCTTAATGCTCCACTATGCCCCAACAAACAAAGGAAGGATGGGAGGCCACCCCTTGAGAGATTGGTCGAAGAAATTATTTTTTTGGTTGATATCATGATAGGATGATGGGACTATGTTTGCTGAAAAGAGTACAAAAAATTAAGTCCTAAGAATCCCAAAAAGTGTTCAGGATTGATAGCTAGGTTAAAAAAATGAGTTGCAAGGTGAAACCCTAGGTTTTTCTAGGTATATATATGCATTTGGGTGAATTTCAGCCTCATTTTCCCACTTTGAGTTGAGAGAATCAAGTTTTGAGCCTTCACAACCCTTCTCACCCCTTCGCAATATTTGTTCAGGATGGTTCCAGTTGTTTAAGTGTCACACCGTGTAGAGGCCATGTGTTAGTTCCAAAGGTCAACTAAAGCAAATGCCCTGGTATGTACTAAGTTAATTTTTGAGATAGGTAAACGTAGACTAGAACATAGGAAAATAAATGCATCAATTTTTTTATGATGCTTTTGTAACCTGATAGCACACTTTTATAAATTGATGCGAAGCTTTTGAAAAAAGCGTCAAGATACAACAAAGCCATCAAGGTTTGAAAATTTTGTAGCGCTTTTATTAAATTGACTCGCATTTGATTGTCCATGTGTGATACCTTTATAAAAATGGCTCACTTTTATTTTTTCTTTTGTTTTATATGACCTATGATGCTTTTGGTGAAATGTGATGCCTTTGATTGGCACTACGTGATGCCTTTGTTAAAAATGATTGCTATTGTTCTTAAGGCACTTAGACTTAAGGTCTTACAAATTTTTTTAAAAATGGCGTCATGAGCATTATGCTTGTAGGATGTCCTAGACTCTCTCATTTCATGGGAGCAAAGACCATAGGTGTTGGAGCACATGACTAATTTTCAGCTATGGAGATTGATTTTTTGCATGCGATTGGACTATATTATGTTGCGTACATGCCAAATATTAGGGTGTATCTATCCATGATGATTGTTATGATCGAACAGTGAATATCAAAGACATCTTGATTCTATTCGCCTATAGGAGATTTCAATATCACCTTAGCGGATGTCTAATAGATCTCGAGGGTTCCCATTCACATAGAGTGAGTCATATGTGATGTATACTGAGGCTTTGAGGCTCTGGAGAGAGTCTTGATGGATGATGATATAGAGCTAGATGATGGACATGTTGACCTACTAGACTACATCAACATAGTCAGTGATATCACAATAGTAATTGTGGCTCATTTGTGGACCACTCATGCTAGATCGACGATCTTATTGATTAAACCCTAGATGGGGGAGGGTCCTTGAGAGGATCCTAGAGGATGGATGTTGAATGAACAAGACAATTAAGAGGGTGTGAATTATTTGTATCAAATTAAAACATCAAAACCCTCAATAGTAATTATATCCACATGCATTCATGAAACCCTTATTTTGTTAAAGTGATTAAACATGGAATATCGATAACAAAAACTAAAATAACAACACCATACACAAGAGAAAACCAAATTTAGGTGGAAAACCCAATGAGGGAAAATCCATGGTGAGAATCAACTCAAAATATAAGTAATTGCAAAACCAGTACAAGGGCTCACTACCAGAACAGGACACACTATCCAAAAAGGTTCACAACTAGGGCTCATGATGCAGGATCATTCGTCGTTGTAAAGAAATCTTGTATCAACCAAAATAGTTCTTTTCTTACATTGCACTCAATAGCAGTTTCACTAGTTCATTTTGGATTTGTTTCTTAGCTCACAGAGTAGGATATAGCATCTACACATTGACATCTACTACATATCCAAATTTCAGATCATTTGCTATTGTCTATTGAAATTCATCGCTCTCAGAATTTCATTGTGTTACTAGCCAAATAATTTGGAGCCGACCTGATCTTGAATTCTTATTGTGGACCTATTCTAGATCAAACAGAGTTTAATGAGACATCATACTAGCATCTTGGGTTCATCAGGACCTATCTTCAAGATTCATAAGATAATTCATTTCATGTGGAGCTAATTCTTTTTATCTTGAGACTGACATACATATTTGAGAATTCACTAGATCATCAACCCTTATGGCCAATGTATATCTATTTTGGAGCTTGAGGAGCATATTTATAAGCATTGTAATCATTTGTAGTCATGAGTTAAGAGTGATCAATTAGAAGTTCAAAATTTGATAGATTCAATACATTTTTGTACAAACCCTTCAGGGCATGTAATAAGGCCTATTGGCTAGTAGTATGTTGTAAGCCTTTAACGAAAGGCCTATGAGCCCTAGATATTTTCCCTTGTGGCCAATAATACATGTAAGCATTCTTTATTAAGAAGATTCATGTTATCATATCTATTTTTTGTGTTGTTTTTGTTGTGTTGACTCATTGCTGCATAGTCCAAACTATTCCTTCTGGAACCCTCCTACCGTGATTGCACCAAGTGGTATCAAAAAAAGTTTTGATTCCTAAAGGCATTCCTTGAGGTGAATAGATTTCCAACTTGAGTTAGATTTCATTTTTTTCAATCAATCACTGATTGTGAGACAGTTGAAACCGTGATAGCTAGATCGTCGAATTGAGGAAGCTGCATAGGATTCGAGGGGAGAGATTCTTCCAAGGAGAGTTCCTAATATGGTGAATGTCACTAGAAGAATAAACAAAATTCTAGAGATGATTCATGAAATGCAAGCGAGGTTAGATGCAGTTGAAGAAGATCAAAGGCGAGGCCTAAACACTAGGAAGGATGATGAAAGTGATGATGAATTAGAACATGCAAATCAAATTTCATAAACCCTAGATGATGAAGAAGAAGAATTACATCAAGTAAAGATGTTGAAGTTGATTTCAAAGATTGGAAAGTGACCCAGAGTCAAAATTCAAAATTATGCGACAAATTTGAATCCCAAGGAATTGATTGACTGGATAAATGAAATGGAAGAATACTTCTAATATGAAGAAATTGAAGATACAGAAAGAGTCATATTTGTGAAAAAAAAATTGAAAGGTCATCCTACATTATGGTGGAAAGAAGTCTAATTAGATAATAACAAAAGAGGCAAAGAAAGAATCATCAAATGGGATAGAATGGTGACAAAATTGAAGAATCAATTCATACCAATAGATAATGAACTTGAACTATTGAAAATATTGTAAAACCTGAGACAAAAAGAAGATCTGTGAAGGAGTATACTGGAGAATTCTACAAGATGATAATCAGAACTAGTCATAGTGAAGCAAGCAAGGAAAATATTGCTAGATATATCAATGGATTGAGAAAAAACATTCAAGAAGAACTGAGCTTGGTCAAGATGACATATGTTTAAGAAGCATACCGATTTGCATTGAAAGTATAAGAGAAGCTAAACAAGAAGTTTGAACAAAGACAAAGAAGTGCAAGAGGAAGATTTTAGAAGAATGGAAACCAGTCCGGAGAAAGGAGACCCTATACAGAGTAGAAAAAGATTCAAAACCCTACTAGAGTGAAAAAAAGGATGTTAATTCATACCATTGAGGAAGATAAGATAAAATTTTCTACCCTAGTAACAAAGGAAGTCAAAAATCTTACTGTAACAAAGGATACTAGAGGAATGAAAGGAGATCTGAAAGAAGACCATTTAGAATCTATTTCAAGTGTGGAGGTGAAGGACATTGAGCATTTGAATGTCATCAAGGAAGTACTGGAAAGAAACCTGAGCATACCAAAAGAATGACTTATGTGAAGGAAGAACATGTTGGATCCCCTAATTCATGTGGAAAAGTAGATAAAGGTGAATCATTGGTGATGAGAAGAGCTTTGATGCATGAAGAAGTAATTGAGGAACTGTCACGGAGGAAAAGTCTATTTAGAACTAGATTTAATTTTGGAGGAAAGGTTATCATTGATAGTGGTAGTACTTATTGGCCTCCTACAATGATTCAACAACTAAGTCATTATAGCTGTGATTCAGAGATTGGATATCTAACCTAAATAGCTATCTCAATCATCATGAAGGTGAATTTAACTTGTCAACCCAGGGACGTAAACTTGAAATGGGTTAGCACTGTATGTGCACTAGGGATTCAAAGTAGCCACATTCATCCGATAGCTAAGAAAGACATAATGCTGAAAGTAAATTGCTTGGAAGGAAATAACATAAGTACTGAGCATTAACCAATAACTATACTAAGTTGAAATGCATGACAGAAATGAAAATCTGAGCAACAAACAAGAAACTACTCTATCTACTTTGGTTGCAGGAATAGTCATAGAATGGAATTCTAGTGGCTACAGGAACAGACAATGCTAGATTCTTAACTGATTACTGAATAGAAAATACTAACTAAGCTAATAGATAGAATAATCACCAAGTGGGCCCCATTGGATAAATATTCTATAAAACTAAGGTAAACTTAGATGCATGAACTTATAACTTCGTTTCATTCATTGGAAAACATGAGTACAATCGAGCAACATGACTGTAGTGCTAAAAAACTAAGAGTGTGAGTACATCATCAAATCAGTATCTTTTGTAACAATAACTACTAGTTAGCTCCTGAGAAGGAGCATCCAAGTCTTATTTAAAGAAGCAACCCACTAAAGCCTAGCAAGGCAGTCAACTCCAACAAATCGAAGGATGAGACATTAAGCAAAGCATAAAAAGTACAGAGGAGGTTACACATGCACAAATTCTTGTCAAACATGATTGCCTTAATGCAGATCTGGCACAACAGTAATGCATATATCTTCTCAACAAGCAATTAATAGCATTTACAAGGCGGTTATAGCTTCGATTTGAATGAGTAATCCCCAACCGTCGAGAGTCTTCCCTCCATTAAATTACCACCTTGTTGATCAATATAGCGAATGACCAGCTAGCGGAACCTTCCTAAATTGTAGACCTCTAATTATATTTGCATGAAAATATTAGTGTGCACAACTGCATATATGTAATTATCTTAAAGTGTAAATCATTAATCACATGTAAAATTAACATAGATAGTTCATACAACATGTCAATTTCATTTAAAATTTATGAAAATGAGCTTATGCCCAATGTCCAAGGTTTTAAGGGAATATCATAAAAAGATCAATATCCAATCATCAAATTCTATGTCAACTGCAACAAATGGATAAGAAACTATATCAAAGTTAAACCATAAACTGGGCTTATCGTTTCCCCCCAACCTAAGGTTTTTTTGGTCCTCCAGCAGAGGAAGGGTTGTTGTTTTGCTTGGTCAATGCCCTGAAATGTATAGCTGCTAGATGCCCTACATCAATGCCTATTATGGGAGAAGTAGGATCCCAATAGAAACCTTGCTTCCTTTCCAACCTATTCCATCTTTGTCTCTCATCTGCTATGTCATACCTATAGTATTTGAGGTTTGGCACAGGCCACAATAGGATAGGTGGTTGATAATTCAGTGGAAGCCAGAATTATCCATTTGTTCTCCCAATCCATATATATCTATCAATCCTTTTAAGTGATGCAGCATAGTTATGCATATAGTGGGGCTCAACTTGTTTCAAGTAATCAGTTAGGTTGTTCCAACTTTGTGATAGGTATCTTGTTACAGATTCTTCTATAGTTTTTGGTATGTCCTCATATTCTTTATAACTCGCTTCCCTCTTAGCTAGGATCCTATTGCCATAACTTCGTCGATAAAGAATTATGTTCCAATCCTCGAAAATCCTTCAGGATTTTTAGACTCAACCTTGATGGGCAGGGGAGTGTTGGATTCAATTTTCCTATAAGTTTTGTATTGTTTTCCCTAACTAATCTCATTCTATACCCAAAACATAAATTCCCTCAATTGGACATCCCCAACATACAACCGTGGATTCCAATCATGGTCTTTAGTTACAATAAAATTATGCAAATAGAATTCACACAACAAATTCTTTATTTTAGGAGGAGCAATCTAATAAGCATTGAAAAATTCAAGAGGGTTCTCAATGGAAGGGTTCAAACCTGAGACAATCCTTGCTAATTTAAAAGAAAGATGCTTCTCCTTTAAATATAGAGCATAGACCCTTGGAGGATCCCTACACTTAAGTATCTGAGGTACTAAGGTTATGATTACATCCACCTTTTTCTTTAAAACGACAATTTATTCATTCTTATCTTTAATTTCTTCATCTTTCTTCTGAATTTACCTCTTTAACCTACACTTCTCCTCTTTCCATTCTTCCTCCCTTCTTTTCACTTCTTTCCATAAATTCATAACTATCATTTGCATTGATAAATAAAAAGGCCTATCTATTCCTACAAAAAAAATACCTGGCACTTTTTCTTTTTCTTCATAAGGCTCTAGCTACAAGGACTCTATTTTCCCAACCAATAAGAGTTGCAGGGATGTTAATTGTTCCCCCAGTGTAGGATACATGACCTCTTACTATAGGAACTCTTGCTACTATTCATGTTGTAGGAGCTCTTGATTTTTCTCATCCTCTTAGCTTCCAACTTGTTCTGCAATGTCAGCAAGATCTTCCAACATCATGCTTGCAACTTCCTCAAATGTGTCCTTTTCTTCAACATTTACCTGCTCCATTGGAGCTTTTGCATTCTCTCATGATGTCTTTCTAAACTTAAGAATTTCCTCTAGAGGTACATTAAAGGCTAGCTCAATAGGTCTCAATTTTCTGGGAGGGCTTTCATGTTTTTCCTTTGCTGTAGGAGGAACAATGTCAGCCTTTCATTTCCTAGAGCTTGGAACTTCCCTTTCTACCATTTTATTTTTAGCTTTTCCCTTCCTTATTTTTTCCTTCTTCTTTTGTGCCCTAGTTCTCATTAAGGTTCCAAGAGGAATATCATCATCAAAATTAGGAGAGGAACTTCCTTCATCTGAATTTTTTGCCTCCAAATAACTAATCTCAATAGTTTGTTTGGCTGCAGGAGGGTTTTTACTAGGGCTTGCACTAGAATTTGAGGCACCAAGAGTGGCCCCAACATCGCTCCTTCTTCTAATAACCCTGAGAGGTAAAACCCTAGATCGCAAATGCTCCGATCTACTTTGATCAATATTCAAAAAAAAATCCCAAGACATATCGGACACATCATGCAGAGACTTTTCAACTAATAATTTGATCAGACAATGGTGGGAAATGGAATTTTCCCTACCTTTTTGGGTCTCAACTACCATGATTGAAAGAAGGTGGTATAGCACATTTGGCACATTCATTCTTCTCCTATGCCTCATATGGTTCAAGAGTTTGAAATGCACAAAATGTAGGTTCGACTGACGACCTTCATAGGTAATATACTTCACAACATAAATAGCTACTTTCTCTTCACGCCTTGTTTGTCTATACTCAATGGAGGATCACCAGGTTCTATGTATTCGGCCCTAGTTGACCTAGCATCTCTAGTAGTAGGGTAATGCTCACAGTTGGTAGGAAACCCTGTAACTTCTACAATCCTTTCCTTAGTAGCTACGACTTCCAATCCTTTTACTGTGGCCTTTCCTTCAGACAATGTTTGGGCGAACTCCAATGCAACATCTTCATCAAAACCATCCAGCTTCAGGAAATAGTCTAACCATCCGTAGTTTCTAAACTCAGCTTGGCAGGGTGCATCCTGTATTAATACATCATGAACCGAGGGTTCATTTCAAATTAACCCACCTCCCATTGTTAGTTGTCTGCAATGAAACAGTTGCTCATCAAAATTTTCCTTCTTGCAGTTTTCATCTGAAATCCAAACTTCTCCTTCCTGCAACGTTGCTAAATTTCCAATGCTGGTGTCATCTAAATTTTTCCTTTTTTGGGCTTAAGATTATGACAGGAGCAATAAAGGTATAAAAGGAGTAATAAATGAAGGCTATGATGAGGAAGAATGGCGGCAGTTGATTGTCATTTCACACATGTGCATCGTCGTTTCACTTAGGATTCAAATTGGCTCAAAAAAATTAAACCTTCCTAACGTGAGCCACTATGGATAGACATGCAGACATGGCATTGACACATCCCCCAAACCTAAATTTTCACATATGTCCTCACATGTGAGGTGGTAAGGGTGATTTGACAAGGGCAAGGAATAATTCATGCTATAAAGAACGTCTATATTAACATACAACAATTAAGTGAATGCACTTAAAAGTCAATTAAGACATAGCAAATTGATAGCGCACGTACCTAAATTCATGGAAGATTTATGTGTTGCAAATATTATGGAGAAAGTACTGGTCACTTTTATGAAATCAGTTGAGCAATTAATTAAAGCGAAGTGGAATGAGGTGGAATGGAATGAAGTCAAATGTTGGCAGAATAGAAGAGAGAGAAAGGTGGAAATGGATGGGTGGATGGGTGAAGAAGTGGACCCCCACAAAGTGGAATTCTTTATTATGACAAGTTACATACCTCAGTTAGCCAGAAGGAGGGACACTAGGTTCACTTCCTTCGGCTGCAGGAAGTTCGGGTGTTGCCTGTTGAGTGAATTGTTGCAGAAACTCCTCCTTAGAATTTGGCTTGTGATACAACCTTAGGTGATGACTGTTCACCAATAGCTTAAACCTGACAGGGTCAATGGTAGTGAGTTGAATAGATCCATTAGAAAATACTTCAGCCACATCATATGGTCCTAGCCACATTGTCTATAATTTTCTTGCATTATCTTGGTATCTTGAGTCATAGAGCAGTGCCCAATCTCCTGGCTGGAATTTCTTATCCTTTATAAATTTTTCATGCCACTTTATTCTTTGATTCTACATGACCTTTGTGTAATTCAAGGTTTCCTTCCTCATCTCATCCAAAGCATTCAGTTGCATGATTTTGTCCTTTTGTGCTTCAGAGATATCCATCCCCAAGTCTATTGCAATCCTAAGAGTCTTATACTCAAATTCAATGAGCATCATAGTTGTCTTTCCATATAGCAACTAAAATGGAGTGAATCATGTAGTTGTTTTCCAAGTAGTTCGGTAGTCCTAAACAACTTCTACTAGCCTACTTGCCCAATCCCTTCTATGGATAGCCACTATTTTGGTCAAAATGGCTTCAATTTCTTTGTTGGTCACCTCAACTTGGCCATTGGCCTGGGGGTGCTAAGGAGTAGAATTTTTGTGCCTAATGTTGTACTCATTAACCAGTGTTGTAACAAGGGTTGAAGTGAATTGAGCCCCTTGATTAGTCACTATCTCTCTTGGAACTCCATACCATGTGAAAATCTTCTCATAAAGATATTTTTCAACCTTATTATCTCTTGCATGCTTCATGGCCTTAAGTTTTACCCATTTTGTTACATAATTAGTGCATACCAAGATATAGGATTTACCATTTGATGGAGGATCAATGGGTCCTACAAAGTCTAATCCCCACTTATCAAAAGGAGTTATTACTACCTGGGGATAAAGTGGCATCTCATCAGATTTGGTTGGTCGGCCCATCCTCTGGCATCTATCACATTTCTTTGTATATCTTCCTGCGTCCTTGTGGAGTGTTGGCCAGTAATATCCTGTGTTCAAAATCTTCATTGTTTTCCTCTTAGCTACAAAATTCCCTCCACAGGGTTCATTGTGACATGCATACAAAATATCATATGTTTCATCTTCTCTCACACATATCCTCATGATATGGTCTAGTCCAGTGTAGAAAAAATATCTAAAAATCCATGAGAAAGGAAAAGATTTCTCAATGAGCACCCTCCTCTCTTTTGGAGAGAAGTGAGGAGGAACTCTCCCTATGAACAGATAATTAGCTATATCAGCATACCAGCGTGTCTGCACACTAATGGAAAATAAATGCTCATCAAGGAAGGAGTCATCTATGACTTAATTGTCCTATGATGTAGTCAGCCTTGAAAGAAAATATACAACAACATTGGCCTTCCCTAGCTTATCCACAATGGTTATGTCAAACTCTTGCATCAGCAATCACTACAACAAATCCTTGTGATTTTCTCCATTTTTTGCTTCCACCCACCATTTTAATGTATTTTTTGCCAATTTTTTGAAAATGTTGGTGCTATTTATCAGGATGGTGCAATTTTTGGCATTTATTGCACCGATCAATAAAAGTTAGCGCTAATCAACACCAAATTTAGTGCCAAAACTAGCTTCAAGTTTAGCATCGTGTGTAGCTCCGAATTTAGCTTTGAGTTTAGCTTTGGGTTTAGTGCCAGATTAGACACCCCTATTACTTGAATACTGTCGACGATGTAAAATAGTGAAATGTCAACAAGATACGAGCATATCAAGGAGAGAATCACTTTTGTTGCATCGACAAGGTATATCTATAAGTGCTCGGAGAAACACAACTCTTGGATATAACGAAGTAATGTTGATGCTACATTGAGATATCGGTAAGATAGATAAGATTATCTCATCGACAGTATTCAAGTAATGATCAAAAGCATACACTGCTATATCATCGGGAAAGTGAGCAACATATGCAGTAGAGCGGTGTACACCGCAACCCCACAACAAGAAGCCTTGAGCAAGGCGATAGTGTGGTAAACAGTAGAAGGGAAGGGAAAAACACCACTATACCACAATGATAATCACAAGTCTCCCCGACATGGCAGAGTTACATTGATATATAAAGAAATACCGCCGAAGGAAAATATTGATGAGACAGCGGCATATTGGTAAGAGATATTAACTTGTCTCATCGACACCGAAAACCAACATCAAAGGAACATAAGATCTAATGTTAATGAGACATTAAGATATCAGTAAGGCAAATAAGATTGTCTCATCGAAACTCTTCACATAATGATCAAAATCATACACCGCTATACCATTGGGAAGGTGAGCAACATATGCGGTAGAGCGGTATACACCGCAACCCCGCAGCAAAAAGCCTGGAGTAAGGGAATAGTGCAGTAAACAATAGAAGGGAAGGGGAAAACACTACCATACCACAGTGAGTATAATAAGGGATGGCAGTAGTATGATAATCGTGGCATCATTACAATTTATAGCAAAAAATGCAAAAAATCACATCAATTGCCAAAATTAAATGCTATTAAATTATTAAGAGTTTCCAAAACTAATATGACTGAATACTGCGCCATCCAAAGATAAGTGAGTTTTCCCAATATCACACTCAATTGCAGTGTACTAGCATGGAAGGAGCTAAGGATATGAGAAGAAGAAGTCCTACAAGCATGAAATACTTGGGTAAGTGCACAAAAACTCTCTGAAAGAGCTCTGTTAATTAAAAAAATCTTTCAAGGTTTTGTCATTTGAAGCCATAGTAGAGAAAATTGAAACATGCCTTCTAAAAGAAAATGACCAGAAGTAAAAGAAAGTCAGCCTAAAATTAAAGATGAAGAACCTAAAGTAAAGAAGAAATCACTCCATCCTAAAACAAAACAATCAAAAGTAAAATAAAGTCAGACTAAAATTAAAGATGAAGAACCTAAAGTAAAGAAGAGACCATTTCATCAATCCATATTAGATATACTTCTAGGGTCTAATAAAGAGGGTAATAAGAAGTTTCTCATGGACACCTCACAAAGTTGTAGGGATGCCCTCATTTCCAAATCTGGATGGAACCTATTTTGGTATTTTTACAGTAAGAGAAATGAGAAGATTCCAATGTTAAACGCTTGGATGTTGGATATAACAAGGTTGATTGTCCCAAATGTGTTTGTTGATGTAAAATTTATCAGACTGCTAGCCAAACACTATCACTTAGCTACCAAAATAGAAAGGTTTCCAAACAACATAGTATTCCAGTAGAAGTAACTAGAAAATCCATCATTGAGTGTTTTGGCTTAAACAAGCAGGCTCTGACCAAGATAAACTTGCAGAAAAGTGAGGAGGATTATGTTAGGTTAAAAAATACTTATAGAAGTGATGAGGTACCCCTATATATGAAAAGAGGCATTGGTAACTAAACATTCCCCATCTCTACTACCACTACTGAACCATTTAATGTGATAGATTTTTAGTATTACTTTGTGAATACATATTTAGCTCTTTGCCAAGTGTTGGGGATAGATGCTCAAGATAAAATGCCAATAGGCCTAATAGTGATGGCCATGAGAATTCAAAACCCTAAAACTAATATTGAATATGACTTTACTTCATACCTTGAGAAGGCGTTAGATGGTGAATTCTCCCAAGTTATAGAGGATAGAGCACCGATTACATTCAGACACTATTCCCTACTATTTCATCTGATATTGTACCAGAATAGGAACCATTAGAATAAAAGAATGGACTTGGCTATAGTAGATGAGCAAGGGAATTGTTATGCCTTGTATAACCACTCCATCTTTTTCCTTGGTCAAAATGGGTCCCCCTTTGTTTATTTTCATCTCTTATTGTCTTTCAAACAAAGTCTAGAGTCTTTCTCCTTCCAACACTTTGTTTTATTTTATTTTGGTTTGTCGGAATCAGAGCAAGAACCAAATCAGGTTCTGAAACCACAATCAAAACTCGTTCCTGGCTCCATCCCGATAGTCTTTTCTTTCGGTCTGTCATTTTGTATTAATCGGACTCAGAGCCGGAGTGGGCGTTAAGTTGGCATTTATTGAAATTGCAAATTTTAAATTCATTTCTGCCTCCGCCTCCGCTTTTCAACTTTTGGTTTTAGTCTTGTCCTTGTGTTAAGTTTTATTATGTCGGTTCTTTTGTTTTAATTTTTGTGTTGAGTTTTGTTTTCTGCTTTATTGGCGGAACTGGAACCGGAATGGGAATTAAGTTAGGAGATTTCTTAAGTTTCTGAATTAGTCTCCATATTGATTCCACCCCCACTGCTTTTGGATCATTGACTTTTTGACTGAAGTAGCACTACAGTGAAGTATTGGTTCTCTTTCATTTATGACTCTGCCTGATTGCATTTAATGCATTAATGACAATTGCTCGTGTAGGTAAGAACTTTGATTTTTACCTTCATTAAGGGTTAAACATATCATTGTTATCATTTTTAAAAACCTGAAGAGCAAGGAAGAGCAACGAAAAAGTTCATTTGAGTGAATCAATTGAAGGAGGAGAAGATTATTGCCTGTGGATCAGTTAAGAAGGTTAGCTGGGTTCTTTTGTGTTCGAGGTAGGGTTTCTTATCATTGTTGTTCATTGGTTATTTACTGTCGCGTTTTTCATGTTTGCTCGTGCTTTGAATCATTTTGTTTTAACGAATTTGTGGTTCTTAGTTAGTGTTTGTTTGCGTAGGTTCTTTCTTTATTTGTTTGTCTAGTTTTTCTTCATTTCTTTTATGTTTGTTTTTGGTTCTTTATGGTTTTAGGGCATGGTCGCTTTCACGTTTTAGTCGTGATCACATCGTGCTATTTTGATTTGCAGTAAGTTAGCTTAAATTTAGGTTTTAAATGGTGTTAGTTGGATTAATGATTTTACAATGAGGTAGATTATTTTCAAGTTTTTTTACATTGAGTTAGGGTTAGATTCATTATTTTTACTTAGGGTTTTGTCGCATATTCAATCTAGTAAAATGGAAAGGTTTAAAATACGTGCCCTAGTTTTATCGTCTTTTGTTAGATTAGGGTTTTGTGTGTTGCTATGATCACATTTAAATGATTAAGATATAATGCCCTAACATGCAGTCGTTCCCTAGGGTCATATGAGTATTGTGTTTTTTAAGCACCTTTTTATTTAAAACGACCTTAGTTTTAATCATGGAGTTGTGTATTAAATCGATGAAATCTTTGATGATGTCATGGTCAACCTAGGCGGAGATGGGATCGGAATCAATCTTGAACTTGAGAATTCTGTTTTACAAAAGGTATCGATTCCATTTCCATCTCGTTTTGGGCTCCGCGTATAATGAGAAGTCTTCTTTCAGAATAACGATAACTTAGACGAAAGCAAAGGCGGAATGGAAATAGAATATGAAAGTATAGGAATCTAAAAAAAAACAAATTCATTTTCATTCCGATCCCGGTTCCGATCACCTTCCCGATCCCGACTCTGAGCCTATTCATTGTTAGTGAAATATCTATATCGGTTTTGGCTTCGAGTCTGACAGTATTGTAAAAGAGACTGTTTTGGATTGTGTTTCTGCCTGGTTCCACCTCTGGTGCATCTATGAAAGGAATGATTTTTAAAACATGTTTATAATGATCTAATTAGAGGTTTTGCTTGCAGGAAACTTGAAGGATGTCAAGAACATCAGGGGAATCTACTCGAAGGAACCAGCTTGCAGGAACATCAAAGGCAATACCAAAACCAAAGAAGTTGAAGCCTGAACAACTACCTTATACCTTGAGGTATAATCATAGGAGTCCTGTGGTGAAGGTGAGCAAGGAGGAATCTGACTGGTCAAATATTACTTATACAAACTTGGGCCAGTACAGCTTTGAGGAGTTATATGCAGACACCTTTGCGGAACAGGAAGATCTAACAGGGAGGACACAAAGAATTCTTGATTCTGGTTTAGCCCATATTAGTTTGTTTCCTTTGTCAATCCAATGCCCAGAATTGATCTTAATAGTTGCAAGTGCCTACAATCATGTTACCAGGCAGTGCATGGATTCTCAAAACAATGTGATCATTGATCTTACTCCTCAAGCATTGCAAAATATATTCAATGTCCCGAATCCTAAAAACTTGGTGCAGTTGGATGAGGCAGATGCCTTGGAGAAATATGGTTTGTATAAGGACTCCAATAAATCTCATTTGAACAAGAAGTGGTTGAAGACTAAAAAGAAATTTTTAAGCAAGCTTGCAGACTAGCCAAAGAGGGCAGATTTCTACAAAGAGGTATCAGATATAATCATGATGTTGTCAAGAGTTTTTGGGAAAAGAGATACATTTCGGTTCAAGGAGTGGATGTTTCCTTTCATCCAGATAATTTTAAATGGAAAACAACAGTTTGATTGGCCTATGATCTTATCAAATGCTATTCATAATCAACTGGGAAACATCAGAGAAACTAAGTGTTTCTTTATGACCTCTTATATTGTGTATGCAGCAACAAGGTTGGGTATCTTCCCAGGTTTAAACAGAGTAGGGATAATGGGAGCCTTGGATGGATAGAAGAAAGTGTGGGAACACTATGTCCAGTTGTCTCTACAAGTTTCTAAGACTCAATTCAGAAGAGTCAATGATGCATTTATATATGTAGTCATTAATAAATTGAATGGAGATGCAGGGTATAGGTTGAGTCAAGAAGCCATGGCATTCATTGCTAAATGGGGATGTTGGTATATTCAATACCCCAAATTCACATATTTCAGGTTAGCTAGTTTTGAAGGCCATCCACATCTACTTCCAAGGTGCTGTAATAATAGAATAGTGTTGATGGAATTTGTATATCAGGCTCTTGGAGTTAATGCTTGGTTTGGGATAAAACATAAAAATCGATGTCATAAGTTTCCCATGAAGTTGGGTGAATATAGTTGTCAACATCTACTAGGAGCAAAGGTTGTTTGCAAGGAGCTAATACAGTTGAAATTGGGATTATACACAGCTCGTAAGTGTTTTGATCCAAAGGGTAAGATGTATGCCTTGTTGCCTTCAGTGTTTACCAGACATTTCAATTTGCTAGAGGATTTTTGGAGTGACCGGCAAGATGAGTATGATCTAAGGAAGAAGAATTATGAAAGGCTATCTGTCGCACTCATGTCTGAGCTTGGTGTTAAAGAAAATATTCCTGACACATTGGTGGATGATGGAATTGTATTGGATCCATCCTATGAGGCTTTGAACATTGGCACCAAGAGTCTAAATCCAATTGACTGGGATAGTGAAGAAACCATTGATATTAAGTGGATCGGAAGGATTGTGTTGGATAGGAGTGTGCAATGGTTAGTGCTAAGAACCTAGACTCCTCAAGGACCAGCCCCTAAAAAGGGTAAGGGATACAAGAGGATCAAAAGGAAGACACCTCCTAAAGAGCATTTGGAGTTCTTTCCTCCAGATATTGATGAAATAGAACTTGAAGCAACAAGGGATGAATAGGAAGCACAAGAAGGGGATGTTCCAGTAGGATCTATTGTTTCAACACCTACATTAGGTGAGTCTTTCACACAAATCCCACTTACAAAATAGCAGAGAGGAGAAGTTCAAGAGGGAGCTCTTCATAGCATGGCTGAAACCACCAAAGGAAAAGAAGTGGAGAGGGAGATTCATGAAGTTGGAATGGATTCAGATGAAACAGAGTCAGAGAAAGGTATGCAAGAAAACATGCCTCTAGAGGAGGATATTGAGCAGGTTTTGACACAAGAAGAGCAATGGAAGTTGTTTGAAGAGGTGAAAAGAAATTCTGATGCAAGAGCTGCAACGGAGAAAAAAAAGGAAATTGATGCTAAGGTACAAGCTAATACTATACTGCACTAGCAACAATTAAAAACTAGACAAAGTAAAGCTAAGGCAACAACTGATGAAGTAGAGAAACAAAGAAAGCAATGAGAATATGAACTCAAGGTCAAAGAAGAGAATGACAAGTTGGAACTGATACAGAAGATCCATGACCTTGAGGAAGAGAAGGCAAAGAACCAGAGGGAAGAGGAAATCTTGGTTGCTAGGTTGAAACTTGCAGAGGAAGTTCGCCAAAAGGAAGGAGCAGAACAATTACAAAGGGAAAAATAAGCCAAAGAGCTGGTTAAGAAACAACAAGAAGAAGAAGCAAAGGTAGAAAAACTTAAAGCTTTGGAGGCAAAAAGATTAGAAAGGGAAAGACTAGAAGCTCTAGAAAGAGAAAGAATAGAGAAGGAAGCTCTAGAAAAAGAAAGGTTGGAAAAGGAAAAAGTGGAGAGAAATCGGTTGGAGGAAGAGAAGTTGAGGAAAGAAGAGGAAGATAAGAAAAGGCAAGAACAGACAGATAGGGAAGAGGCTAAAAGACTTGTGCAGATGCATACAGTGCAAGAACGACAAGAGAAACCAAGGGTTGATTCTCAAACCCAAGTAAGTGTGCAGCCACCTCATACTACTATTGCCTCTTCTTCTTCTATGATGACTACACTCCATGTGCTCCCACTTGGTTAAAACTAGACCTGCAGAAAAGGGCAGTAACACCTTCATAACCTCTCAATTGGGAGGATATGATGAAGGAGATCGAACAAGAGAGGCCCAAAAAGAAGGCCAAAATTCTACATTCTACTAGACTCATGGACAAAGGAGAGATTGTTGTTGAATGTGCCATGCCAAAGATAGAGAAGGAGGTAGGGGACATGCAGCTAACAGATTATCAGTTGAGTACTGTCAACTTGGGAAGACCCGCTAGGAATCAGCAGATGAACTTGATTGATGTGGTGGCTTCAACAACCAAGTCAAGAATGATTAAGGATAAACAAAAGAAGGATGAGCTTAAGGCTCAGCTAGATCAATTACATTCATTTTTGAAAAGTGTCTCCTCTCCGAGATCACAAAAAGTAACTGCCATTGAGACTCCTATTTTGTTAAGCAAAAAGGAGGTAGATGATTTGGTGCAGGTAAGAGGCAAAGCAGAGATGGTAGACAGATGGATAGACAAGTTGAATCAAGAAGTAAGTGAATTTTTGATTGAAGGTTTTGAGGTCATAAAAGGGACAGAAGAGTTAATAGGACAAATGCAGCAATATATTGAAGCATCGGAAAAACAAGAAGAGTATAAAGAGTATAGTCAAAAATTAGAAAAGGTTAGTGCATTGCCTTTAATTACTCTTCTTGAACAATCAATACTAAATGAGGACAATAAGGATTTTGTGGAGAAGACCTCTCGCATACTTCGATTCAGGACAGATTTCTTGTGTAAACACAGGAGTCAGGTCCAAGATGCTGTTAATAATTTGACTGAACAATTTGAGGAGCTAGAAGCAGTCATTGTTATCGTTGTAGATGTAAATGTATTAATGAAAGAAGGCATGTCTTTGAGTCAGATCAAAGAGAAATGGGATGATAGATTTAGAGAACTCATATAGAAAGGAGATGATGGAGAAGATTTGATGATAGATCGGCTGATGGATGTCAAGGAAGAAATGAAAGCTGCAAGAAGAGAATTGGTAAAGATAAAAGGTATGAAGGAGTTTGCTGCAGCAGAATTGGATCGAATCAAATTTGAAGATAGTTGGGTTGATTGTCCAGAATTAGATACATTGCAGCAAGTCTTCGCCAGTTATGATGAGTTCATCACAGATCCAGCTTCACATGCGTAAATATTTTGCATGCATGACTTTCTTCTTCTTTGCATGTTGCATGCAACACTAACAGTTTTGGAGCGCATGACTTCTTTTTCTCTTCTATTTTTCTATTCTCCAGTTGAACTGAACGTCTAATGTAAGAACTCAAGATCAAATCGATCTGAATTTCCAAGAAATTTTTTGTTCCTAAAAGGTGGGTGACTTAAAATAGAAGTGGAGTTTGAACTTTGTATAATCTATAAATATCCTGTGGGTATCATATTGTAAAGGTCGGCCAATTGAGAATAGGATTGGCTTACCTGATTTAGGAGATAGAATTTTGTAGTGATTACAGAGATACTTTGTACTTAATCTTTTTATAGTTAATAGAATTATAGGGTTTTACGCAATATGGTATTACAATTGAGTTGTTTTATTTGATAAGGCTGATAAGTTATAATCTATCTGAATGTTAGTGATTGTGTTGAAGCATACTAGTTTCTTGTGTGATGAAAGTCGTTAGAAGAAACCAGATTTAAGGATTATCTTATTATATTATCATTGAATTGAAGGTATTAAAGTCTGTTGATCTATAATCTTGATGATGAATGAATGTGTGTTGTTTTGAAATCCTTGAAATATTTATGATGTGTAACTGTGAAGTTAATTAAGCACCTAAAATGTATGCAGTGGTATAGATTATGTTATAGATTGTGTCATTTTATGGTTTTCTTGATCTGATTGGAAGAACATTCATTATTTGAAGATATATGTCTGGATGATAGATAAATTTGATTCATACTTACTGGTTTACCCCTTTGATCTATCTTTTTCTTTTGTTTTAAACCCCATTGATTTACTAAAACAATTTGGTAAAAATGAGTCATCGCTTGAATCTTTTGTTACCAGCACAGGCCCCTTGAATATTACAGTTGCATGAACCGATTGAGTGACACCAGACAGTTGAGAACCAACTACTAGGACCTTGGGAGTTAGGATACTACATGTTGTCTTTCTTTTTCAAGAGAAATAGAGTAGAAATATTTTGTTTTAACATTGTTTGTTTCATTTTCACCATCAATAGGAATCCCACACCTGTCCAGAAATGGTGCTATATTTGGGATAGTCGGTGCAAGAATTCAAGCTTTGTTGTATTCTATGAAGACTTTGTACACATAATCCTTCGAGTTCTTGGGTATGCAATACAAATATTATCAAACAAAATGTTTCAACTGGTGAGACCTTTGGTTTTAAGACTAGAGTAGGGTCATACACACAAATTTGGAGATTGGTTCTTCCTCCCGAAAGTTACAATAATAAAAGTTTATGGATGCCCTGTTGCTCCACACATACTGCCAAAATTTATGCCCCTCATATTAGCATTTCTTGAATTTATGTGGAAAATTATGTGGATGGAGAAAGATGTAATGCACAACCAGAAGAAAGGAACTTTCCTACCAAACCAAACCAAGTGTGAAGATTGGACTGTAGACTCAGACACACTAGAGGAGTTACAGTATTATTTGAAGATAAGATATGCATTGAAATCTAGAAAAGAAAGAGCCTTTGACCCTGAAAATCATATGAAAAACATAAGGCACAGTATTCTTACCAAAATTACAATGCCACACCAAGTGGATTTTGAAGAAGATATCATAAGGAACTGCATTGCTTATAATGATGTATTTAGTAGAAGGAAAAAATGGGAATATATGAAGAAGCTTGAAGAAAGGATGAAGCAAACATCCAAGAATTTCCTAGGATACTTTGTTGAGGAAAAGGACCCCTTCAAGAGGATAGAATTGATAACTAGTAGATTTGAAGACTTGTACAGAAAGAGGGAAGCATATCTTGAAGAACATGGTAGTGGTGCAACTACGGAGCATACCCCAGGTGGAATCTCTAAGCCTCCCGTGGAGAAATTACCTCCCAAAAGATAGAAGACAAGAAGCTTTGAATAGTTAGTACCTTATGAGGATACTCAAGAGGTGAGTGATACTGAGGAAGTGGCTACAATACTATAGTCATTGATAGGTGATTTTGAAGTTGATCAGCCCATCCTTGATACCAATGCCCATAAACATGAGGAAAGGATGGGTGATGTAGAAAAAACAAGTACAGAGGTACATGAAGATGAAAGGGAAATTGTAGCTAGGAGATTCATAGAAGATGATGAATTCATTAAGACTCTCGAGTTTAAGGATTTCTGGATGAAGATGAAGATAAAATAATTTCAAGAGGATGGAATCAGCTGAAGAAAGAATTGAAGAATCAGAGAAAAATGAAATTGTAGCACAGACTTTCCAGGAATTAAGAGTTGGGAACATTGACATTAGCCCCTAGAAGGCTAGAGAAATGGTCTTGAAGAGCAATATGCTCATTTTCCCTGGCTTGGAATCAAAGAAATTTTTTTGGCTTGATCAAGTGCAGGCTCAAGAAGATCCAATGCTAGGTGTGGAATTTGACTTCGATGAAGGTGTGAGTGGAACTGGGTATAACCCAAAGATTGAAACCCTAGCCATATGGATCAAACAAAAAAATACATAAAAGCCAAAATTATTGGATGTAATTCAAGGGATGAAATGGGCAGTGATGGTAAGGACAATACAAGATACCACCCCTTCGGAGGCATCCACAATTACCATGCATTTGGCCATGTTCACTTAAGCAACTATTAAGGGATTAGAAGACAGATTGAAGGAATATGAAAAGGAACAAAGGTTCGTAAATGATGAATTTAATAAACTATTCATGGAGAATGTCAAATTGAAAGAACAATTAAGAGGATCAGGGCCCTCACAAAGCAAGGAGATGGTGTTATATAAGCCTCCTATTGCTCCAATGGATATTGTGAAGAATATTTATACACAACAGGTAAAAACTCCAAAGAAGGAAGTGGATGATGTAAAGAAGGCCAGCAATCAAACCCAAGATGAAGTGAAAAGACTAATTTGTGAAGTTATGGAAAAGATTCTTGAGCACAAGATAAAATCAGTTATGGATAAATTGGAGAATGTGCATGATAGTTATAAAAAACTTCAGTAGGCAATGGATCAAATAAAGACACATATTCTCGTATTATATCCTTTGTTCAAAAGGTGGCAGCCTATTCACCACACTTTGGCTAAGTTATGCAAAGTTCTACAAAGAAGTCCTAATGCACCCACAACATTAAAGCTAATTGAACAGAGTGTGAAGATGATTACTAATGAATTTCAGTATGTACAAGGGTTTGATAAAAAGATTGTAACATGAATGGATTTATTCTAGACCTAAAAACAGTGGTATATACCTGAAATCATGAGAGATGGTGATCAGTTGAAGGACTTGGATAAGTGGAAGAAAGAATTCAATCAGGTTTTTGATAATTGTGTAACTCATATACAGGAGGATGATGATACCAGTCTTCCTAGGCTAAATCAGATCATGGATGGGTTGATTGTTCTTGATGCAGGATACCTAAATTTTGTCAATGATACAAAGGCATTACTAGATAGCCGATAGAAAACTCATCTTGCAAACATGCAAAAGATCCAGGAATATAAGTGGCCATCATATTTTATTGTGTATCAGTGGGAGGAAAAGTATTTGGTTTTAGAAGAATAGGACACTGAGGTGAGATAATTTTGACGTTCATCATGGAGAGGAAGAATTTTCCAGATCAATGATCATGGGTCTTCTACATTGAATAATGGAACCATATGTCAAAATGTCTTAAGTCTTGTTATTTCCTTAATTATGCTAATTAAATAGTTGTTGGTTTCAGAAGAATAGGACACTGAGGTGAGAGCATTTGGACATTCATTGTGGAGATGAATACTTTTCCAGATCAATGATCATGGGTCTTCTACGTTCAATAATAGAACCATATGTCAAAATGTCTTAAGTCTTGTTATTTCCTTAATTATGCTAATTAAATAGTTGTTAGTAAAATAAGTAGTTATTGAAGGTTATTTATTTTTTTAAAACGCATGTAGCTTGTTGCTTCCTATATAAATAGGAAACCAAGGCCTAGTTTGAAATTATCATCATCATATATCATTTTCATTTTGAAGACTTTTTTTATTAATATATATCAATTGAAGCAATATAATGGAGAACATCTTATTATCAGAGATTCTCCATGACTATGTTATCATTTTGTATTTTTCTTATGTTTTCCATACTTATTTATTCTTATATTTGAATGAATATTAGTTATTGAGCCTCAATACTGTTCTTATGTGAATGAATATGTTTATATAGTAAAGCATTTATTGTGGATGTTGGTAGAGCTGCTAAATTTTTTGAAAATTTGAGCTTATTTTGCCTTGTTACATGTTCAAAATAAAAATGGAAACTATTTAAAAATAATAAAGTTAACAAAGTTGCTTATTTAAATAATTTTGAGTTATGTGCATTAATATTTTATTAACTTTTGTGTCTTCACGAACATATGTTGATACAAAATGAATGGAAGAAGCATCCAAGTAATCCTATTTATTTTTCCCAACAATTCATACCAAAGATTGATCAATTTAAGGATATTGCAATAGGTAATTAAGGATATGATGATGATGATATATTCTTGTACTTGTATATTCTATGAAACATTCCTTATTTTCTATGAAACAGTGTATATATTCTTGTACTTGTAAATATTATTTTACTGTTATGTCTATTAAATAAAACAAAGGTTGAATAAAAAATGCTTCACCCTTTTTGTGAGTATGTGAATTATTGTTTAAGGAAAAATCTTACAGTGTTTACATTTTTATTTTACTAGTTCAAAGCTTCATTTTCTATGTATATAAAATTGTATGTGCTCTTTATCTCGAATGACATAAAATAGTAATATCATCAGAATCGGGGTTTTCAATTTCAGTACCATCATTTTCCACACTTTTCATATCCTATTCACTTTTAAGTACAATCATCAAAATTTTATTTTTATTTCTTCTCCCAATTAATCTTGATTCCTTTCAGCACAACACAGTAGGTTGCATGTTAAATTTCAAACATTTTCTTCGCATTTTTTTGTATATATTATTTTCTAAGTGCATCATTATGTAACAACAATTTCACTTCTGAGATATATAGTAAAAATAAATGAAAGCACATGTTTTCTTTGTCAAGGGAAATGTATGGTGAATACCCTATGTTTTTCAGATAAGTGTGCAAGTGAAATAAGACATAACTGATTGAATCTGATTTTCTACTATACAATTGTTTTTTTATGTGCTTTTTACTTTTTGCATGTGGATTACCCTGAGAAAGAGACTACTTATCTTTTCTTAAATGAAGCCTTTACATTTCCTAAATACAAAAGGAATTTTCTACTTGACAACGGGTTCATCAACTTCATACAAATTAAGATTAGTGTAAAAGGCCATCCCCGCAAATGTTGTTTGGTCTAGAATTATAATGGAAAATAAAAAATCTTGCTAGGAGAATAAAACAAGTTTTCAATTGTCCAAGTACAACATAATATTACTGAAGCATTTCAAAGTTTAGGCCATAAGAATCATCCTTTTTTAAACATGGATTGCAAAATAATTCTGAAAATTTAGAAGTCTTGGTCATTAACATTATTGTCTGCTACAATTTCATCCAATGTATCATTGTCAATGTTCATATGTTCTTTCAAGTATTTAATATTATTATCATCCTCATCATGACTTGCATCATCTTCATCATCATTGAAAAATATCTTCATAGAAAAATACCTGCACATGAATGGAATACATATTAGACATTATATAAATTGTATGAACATATATACATCAATTGAATAATGGAACATTATTTTATAGACTACCTTTTTTTATACAATAATTGCTATAAAACACAATTTTGATAACATAGTTTATAAAACATCAGTCCACACTCATTTATTATTATTTGGTTTTCTGTCCTTAAGAACATCCTTAGGGAGACCTTGTTCTTCCCTCTTCTTTCATGCAGGAGTGCGTTTTAAGAAGGGGTAATCAATCAATAACTCATCCCCAATAGTAAAATACATAATAGCCTTAACCATTATCAATATATGAACCTCTCTTTCCATATCTCCATCTTTATCATTTATAACCTCAACAAATTGACAATTCGGTCTTACAGTAGGGTTCCTCCCCTTACTACTATTTATAAATCCTGCAATATTTTTTGTGTGTATATGCACATCCATCTATATATATAAGATTACCTATATTCATTTCTTTCCCACTTTCCAATTGGAGATGATGTGTATACATATTTGAATTTAGACCATATGCTAACATGCTAGGCTTATATTTTTCTATCCTTCTCCATTCACAATTGTAATATGATGGACCATATTATGGCATTAATATCCTAGTGGTTTGTTCTAAATTGCTTCTATGTTTGGATCCCACATGTAAATTTTGGACAATAAAGAGGCCTAGATTCACTCCATGAATATTGGAGGGTCGTATCATGTAGTTGTATCCCCAAAATTGAAACACCTTGTACACTCTAGGTAGTTGTTGATCACTAGGCCAAGCACAATATAGTTGATGATCAAATTTCTCTTTGTAACATGATCTCAAACTTAGGGGCAAGTCATCATCTCCATCACATTCATTCTGATAGGGTATGTAGTCCACCTTCCCCTTGTCTTTAATAAAATCATGCATCTTCACACTGGTTCTTGTTTTGTTACTTGTTTTTTTCAATTCCTCATCTTCTGAGTTGGTATATTGGCACATATTTTTGTTAGATGTATCATCTGATAAATGATCATTGCCCTATAGGCTGGAAGTTAGTGATCCAGGAAACTTTAAACCAAGAACTTTATTCTACAAGTATCCATTAAGAAAAAATATTTATATAAATAATATAAAACAATGTTTAAACAAAGTATACATGTTATTTATATCAAATTGGAAAATTCCTCACCACAATTCCTATTGGATTTGAATCGATTGTAGGAGGCATACTATCGAGTGGAATCTCATCATATATGTAATGTCTTTGTATAATCGCTCATTTGAATTGTTTCTTTCCACAACATACAGAACATCCACAAACAACAATTTTCTCAAAGTATTCATCCCATGTACTATAGTCCTGACCTACCTCTTCTTCAGTGCAATCATTTGTTGTGACTGTAGTATCCATTGTCATATCCTCTTCCACCCACTGTCATCTACATGATTTAACAGTTTTAGGTCCACGTCCACGTACATATCTCGTTCTTTTGCTAGTTGAGAGCTTAAGCTTTGCATTTGCTCCAATATCCATCTAAAATAATCAACAACATGCATTAATTTATGTCAAGATTGGATAATACATTGAAAATTTCAATAATACTATGAAAAATTATGGACGTGTCACAAAATGCCATCAGATCATTTTTTCCCAAGTTAAGTCAAAAGTTGAGTACTTGATGTCCCGCTTCATCCGTTGTGTCCTAATTTGATATGACACGATCTGTTGCCATGGCCTCATCTTGCCCCTATAATACACAACATAGTAAATAATGTTTAGTACACCAATTATAAAAAAAACCTCACTTTAGTCATATATTTGACATATTGATATCATGTTTTGGCTATCCCAATTTTCAAACTTTTCCCTTGATCATAGAATCACATTTAATCACCATTCCTGTGCATTTTCAACCAATAAGGTTTACCTCAAAGGCCTCATGGAAAAAAAAAAATCATCTCCTCTATGTTGTAGCATTTTGAATTCATAAACACCTTCCTCCTTTGGTTGAGGTTGTTTTCTCTTCTTACCTCTATTGTCTCTGCAGATTTCGTTGTCTCATCTATTTCCACCCACTTTCCTCTCAGTGATTTAGTATTTCCATGGCCTCCTTTGTGAATAAAAATTCCACCACATAAGCTTTCACCACACTACCATTGAGAAGGAAAAAGCAACTTGCGGGACAGTGGTAAAAACCGCTCTACTACACCGAGTTGATGAAGGAGCCTTGGGATAGCGGTGGTCACCGTACACCAATGGTAGAAGACTGCGGGAGTCACCGCAACATTGCATGCCACCACAAAAGCTTCACCACACTACCATCAAGAAGGATGAAGCATCTTGTGGGACCGCGGTAAAAACCACTCTACCACACCGAGCTAATGAAGGAGCCATGGGATAGCAGTGGTCACAAAAACAAGGTAGGAGTTGGAATTATTTCCAACACTATGGATCCTATGATACACAACAATGAAAATAGACACTATACATCAATGATAGGCACTAAATTAGGTGCACTTGACACCGCCTTATATGTCCCAAATAGATTACATTAACAGCCAACAGTCAGCACTAAAGTTGGCGTTAACTAATGAATCAAAATCAAAAATTTAAGACGTCGACTAATGAATCAAAATAAAAAATTTAAAACTTCCCACGTGAAGGAAGAAATCAGACGACAAGAAAGGGAAAAACGTCAAGCGAAGGAAGAGAGCAGGGCGCTACTAGCAACTGATGAGAAATTCGATTTAGTTTGCGACACCATAGGTAAGGTTACAATTTATTTTTTCTTGGTTCAATTCATGATTGTTTACTTCTCTTTGTATTGCATTTGAATTCATGATTGTTTACTGGTTTATGGCCTAACTAGTCTAGGCAACCTCTAAATTGTCCCATCATTATAAATTGTAAAACCTTTGAGAAACCAACAAATAAATTTACCCTACCCATTTGAGCTTTGGCTCAAAATATTATAGCACAAAGCAAGAATGCCTCTGTATTCTTTTCTTAACCTGGGTATCAAGGAAATAGTGAACTACTTGGAAAATCTGGGAATTGGGTCGATCACTGCTGAGCAACTGCTGAAAATAAACGTAGAAACTGCTTGGTTTTGCCTAGCCGTGACATAGTCATGTATGCCATGAAAAATTTGTGCAAGATTGCATTATGAAAGATTTTTCATGATAAGGTTATCAATACTAAGCAAACCGAGCAAATATATTTTCTCTACTTTATCAACACTAAGAAAACCCAACGAACATATTTTACCACAAAACAAAACTTTCATACCACAAACTGGACGAAAACATTCATACCTGATAGTGTGTACTTTGTTTGCCTCCATAGACTGGATGAAAATAATTTTCCCTAGGTCACCTCAAAATGTCAAGCAATGGAGGGAAGCGAGCATTTTCAGCAAACTCTGTCCACAATGAGGTAATTCATTATCAATTTATAGATTTGTACATGTTTCCATTGTTTCTTTGAATTTTACTTTTTAGTTTTTCATTTCTAAATTTAAAAGAAGAAATATAATTTAAAAAATATATATAGGGACATGAGACTGACAAAGATAAAGACGAATTGGCTTCCATATTGGGGGTAGAGGCAGTGAATAAATTGGTTAATGTGGATTGGAAAACACTTGCTAGATACATAGAAAAACAATCCAGTAATGCCCCTCAAACATTGCAAACAAATCAATTGTGTCAAAGGGAATCAATTGATTCCCCAACCACTCCTAGATTGAGAAAAAGATCTAGGAGGAAATCAGTGGCAGTAAACTCTAAGAATGTGCAAAAACGAGTAGAGACTTCCACTCCTAGGACACAAACTTCTTCCACCATGCCATGTTTTCAATCTTGCATTGGTAGCTACAATACGAAGATAGAATACAAGGTGGTTTTAGGGGAAGTCTGAATGATGGATGCTGGGAAAATATTTGTGAGTAGGTTTAAGTAATCATTCTTTCAATGGTTCAAATTCCATCTACATTTTCCATTCTCAAAGATACCCATGCACCAGAAAAAAGCGATTATCCATGATGTGGAGAATGAACTTGGCATAGGTTGGTCTGTGAAGAAGGTAAAGCTACAAATGTCTCAAAACTGCAAGAGATTTTGGTGCAACCAAACAAAGAAGATAAAAAAAATCCCTCCCAAGCTAAGGCTCACAAAAAGACCACTTGATGTAAGTCTCAAAGTATGGAAATAGCTTGTAAAAGCATATGAGAAGTTTGAAGCACGCAGGAAGTCCAATGAGGAGAGTACGTAGGTATTTGAATTTTCTCATAAGATTATCAAAATTATTAAATGATATTAAAATTTATTTGTACATAGTTAAATTGAATTAATGTATGTTTCAGGACAAGGCCTCCAAGGCTAGGCTCGAGAAACTTCATGCCACGCATCACAGTGGCCAGAAAGGTTTACAAGCCTTGATCTGTACATTTGTAAGTATATTTAATATGTTAAATGATTTTATTTTTATTTTCTTGGAAAAATTAAATGATTGCATATTAATTAGTTTAACTAGTCCATGTGCCATATTTTGACAGGAGGATAAATATGGCTGCCATCCAAAGAAATTTGAAATGAATGTTACAAAACAAAAAGGAACGATTTTGTAATCTGGATGGAGAACGAGGTATCAATAGTTGAGATTCAATAACTTAGTTGGATATTGTTGTGTTAATATGTCAATTTGCATCTGTTGTATTGAGTTGTTTATTGATGCAAAAGATAAGTAAATAGAGCTCAAATCTTATGATTACAAGATGACTATTTATGTGCATGAATAAATAGTAGAATGATGTAGATGAACTCAATTCATTTGAATTTATGCCTCTTGGAAAGAATTCCTCTTGAATCTCTAATATCAAGTGCCTGAGACTTCCCTGTAGCTTTTACCTTTCGTTGTCGCCTTTGCTCTTCACTGTTAGACTCGTCTCCTTTTTTCTTATCTGCATTTTTGGTTTCGACTTCTAATTCATCCCATGTTTTACCTTCCTCCTCTTCAGAATCTTCTTCTTCTTTGTCCTCCTCTGACTCCACAAGATATTCATCTTTTGAACCTTCCTCATCTGATTTTGATTCCTCTTCTACATTAGAGGGTTCATATCCTTGATTTGACTCTTATGAATTATCAGAATCAGAATTAGTAGCTTCCATATTCAAAAATTCCCAACCAACATCTTCAATAAATTTATCTAGATCATCAGTAATAGTCTTCAAAATTAGCGGCCAGTTCAAGTTCATTCTACTTTCATAATACTTTATATCCATGGAGTTCAGCCATTCCTTGATGCCATCAAGTGAAGATTGAGGAATGGCGTACATGTGGAGTACATCCTACTTGAAGTCTTTGAAAACAACAGCCATATCAAATTCCTTTTGCCCAAGTCCTACTCTCTCAAGGTTAACAATCTCAATCTCACTAATAGCGATTACTAAGAAAGGTAATTCCACCAACTCTACCAAACAATTTACCATAGGAACAATAAAATTAAAGGCTTTGAAAGGAACTCCATGAAAACCAAGCTCTCTAAATTTTACATCAAACTCTAGTTCAAAATATTTTAGATGAGGCTACTCCCATAGCTCTCTTATTGGCTTGAAAAATCCTTGAAACTTTGCATTGATATTATTTTTACAAATGAAAATGAAGCAAAGTAATCATCTCCTCCTCTACTGGTTGGAAGAATGCATGCTTAATGTTTTGATACATAATATCAGCTCTCTCTTTTTCTCTCATGGTTGAATACTGAAATTCATTATGGTGGGCCTCCAGAGTTCCAATCATCTTTCTTCCTCTTCCATAAAATTTTGGCCTGATCCACAAGTCTTTCAACCTAATTTCCTTTATTTTTGAAAGTTAAAGTTTCTCCTAAGTCACCAGTGTAGCTCTCTCTACCTTTTTAGACTCTTTCATTACTATAGGAAATTAGCACCTAATTGATTAACAATCTCAATCTCACTAATAGTGATTACTAAGAAAGGTAATTCCATTAACTCTACCAAACAGTTTACCGTAGGAACAATAAAAGTAGAGGCTTCAAAAGGAACTCCATGAAAACCAAGCTCTCTAAATGGTACATCAAACTCTAGTTCAAAATATTTTAGAGTAGGCTGCTCCCATAGCTCTCTTACTCGCTTGAAAAATCCTTGAAACTCTACATTGATTTTATTTTTCCTGTCCCTCTCTTGTTGTTCTTCCTCAATTTCATCAAGATCATACATTGACCTTCTTGCCCCTCCTAAAGTTTTGACCACATCCATTACCTCCACATAAAACTAGACATCCTTGGTCTTCTTGGTTCCCATGGCATAGTATGGTTATGCAAATGAAAATGAAGCAAAGTAATCATCTTTCTTCCTCTTCCATGAAAACCAAGCTCTCTAAATGGTATATCAAACTCTAGTTCAAAATCTTTTAGATGAAGTTGCTCCCATAACTCTCTTACTCGCTTGACAAATCCTTGAAACTCTACATTGATTTTATTTTTCCTGTCCCTCTTGTTGTTCTTCCTCAATTTCATCAGGATCATACATTGACCTTCTTTGCCCTCCTAAAGTTTGGACCGCATCCATTACCTCAACATAAAACTGGACATCCTTGGTCTTCTTGGTTCCCAATCCATGGTATGGTTATGCAAATGAAAATGAAGAAAAGTAATCATCTTTCTTCCTCTTCCATGAAAACAAAGCTCTCTAAATGGTATATCAAACTCTAGTTCAAAATCTTGTAGATGAGGTTGCTCCCATAACTCTCTTACTCGCTTGACAAATCCTTGAAACTCTACATTGATTTTGTTTTTCTTGTCCCTCTTGTTTTTCTTCCTCAATTTCATCAGGATCATACATTGACCTTCTTGCCCCTCCTAAATTTTGGACCACATCCATTACCTCCACATAAAATTGGACATCCTTGATCTTCTTGGTTCCCACACCATGGTATGGTTATGAAAATGAAAATGAAGCAAAGTAATCATCTTTCTTCCTCTTCCATGAAAACCAAGCTCTCTAAATGCTATATCAAACTCTAGTTCAAAATCTTTTAGATGAGGTTTCTCCCATAACTCTCTTACTCGCTTGACAAATCCTTGAAACTCTACATTGATTTTATTTTTCTTGTCCCTCTCTTGCTGTTCTTCCTCAATTTTATTAGGATCATACATTGACCTTCTTTCCCCTCATAAATTTTGGACCACATCCATTACCTCAACATAAAACTGGACATCCTTGGTCTTCTTGGTTCCCACGCCATGATATGGTTATGCAAATGAAAATGAAGCAAAGTAATCATCTTTCTTCATCTTCCATGAAAACCAAGCTCTCTAAATGGTATATCAAACTCTAGTTCAAAATATTTTAGATGAGGTTGCTCCCATAGCTCTCTTACTCACTTGAAAAAACCTTGAAACTCTGCATTGATTTTATTTTTCTTGTCCCTCTCCTATTGTTCTTCCTCAATTTCATCAGGATCATACATTGACCTTCTTTCCCCTCCTAAAGTTTGGACCACATCCATTACCTCCACATAAAACTAGACATCCTTGATCTTCTTGGTTCCCACGCCATGATATGGTTATGCAAATGAAAATGAAGCAAAGTAATTGTCTCCTTCTTCACTGACTGGAAGAATGCATGCTTAATGTTTTGATGATGATGATGATGATGATGATGATGAGACAGTTGGTAGTAACCAGTGACATTCATGATCACATAGACTGCATCATGGATCATTGTTGATATATCATTATGATGACTCTTTTCATGGTTACTATCATATGTATCATTTTCATGGCCGACAGTACTATATTATTGAATTGTATCATTTTCACTATATCATTTGGGCATGTATCATCTTGAATTGTATCAGTTTGAGTTACATAATTTATCAATTTTATTTATATCATTTGTACATGTATCATTTTCACTTATGTCGACTATTGGACATGTATCATTTTGACATGTTTTTGATGTACTGGCATATTTGACTTTCACTTGTTTTAGTTATATATGATGATGATCTTATCAATATTGACTTGTCAATTTATATATATTAAAAGTGGTTGATGATTTTTGGATGGATATTTATTATGTATGATGATTTTAATTTACTACTCAGGATGGATGTTGTCAAACTCAATTAAATTATAGATATTTGACTCACTTGTTTTAATTATAGATGATGATAATGTTACAATAATAGTTAAGGCCGTGATGAAAGGTAAAATGAATGCTTGGCACCTCCAAAATGTAATTGAACAAATCAGAGAAGTATTAAGCTCTTTTGGTGGGTAATGACACTGAACAATACATGTACTTTTTTATCTTTACAAGCAATAAAAAGAAATCGTGTTACCGACCCAAAAAAAATTAATTATCTTGTTATTTAATCATATGAGTTAAATAATTAAATTACTTACTCTATAATCATATGAGTTATTTAAGAGGCATGATATATTTAACTAATTAAATTGAAATAAAACATATTAAATTAATAAATGGAAGCAAAAAAAGAAGCATTTTTAAAGGCAAAAAAGGAAGCAACAATGAAGCCAAACTAGAAGCAATCATGGAAGCAAAATTGGAAGCAAAACTAGAAGCACAATTGGAAGCAAACCTAGAAGCAAAATTGGAAGCAAAACTGGAATAAAAAACGGAAGGAAAATTGGAAGGAAAATTGGAAGGAAAAGTGGATGCCAAATCGGAAGCAAAATTGAAGGTAAAATCGGAAGCAAAATTAGAAATAAAACTGGAAGCAAAAGTGGAAGCGAAACCGAAAGCAAAACTAGAAGCAAAAATGGGAGTAGACATAGAAGCAAAATCGGAAGCCAAACTAGGTGCCAATTCAGACACTATTTCTGGTGTTATTTCCAGCATTATTTTCGGTGTTATTTCTGGCATTCTTTCCAATGCTAATAGAGGGGCTATTTCTGGCCCTATTTCCGACGCTAACAGAGGGGCTATTTTTGGCTCTATTTATCAACATTATTTTAGGTGCTAGCGAGGGTGCTACAATTTCTCGGTGCCAACCATGGTGCTAAGTCCAATGCTATGTCTGGCATCAACATTGGTGCCAAAGTCGGCATCAAAAATTCCATGCCTATTTGTACCGAGTTTTGCACCAGCCAGAACACCCAATCATGAACAAAAATACACTAAAATTTGGTGCTATTTTAGGCACTGTTTACCTATTCTGCTGTAGTAAATAACCATCTTGCTATCCTACCTAAAATTAGAGGTTTATTCATGAGGTATCTAATGGTTGCATGATTGGTGTGCATAAAGATCTGGTAGCCTGCTATGTAGTGTCTGAATTTGTTTAGGGCATAGATCATTGCTAACATTTCTTTTTTTTTATTGTATAGTTGAATTCAGCTTCTTACATGTTTTTGTTAACAAAATAAATAGCATTCTCTATAGCACCTTCTTTATATCCTAGGACTACTCCTATAGCATAGTCTGATGCATTAGTATGGATGTGAAAAGGAAACTCCTAGTTAGGTCCCTTGAGCACATGAGCATGAGTTAAAGTTGCTTTCAAGTCAGAAAATGCCTTGTCATAGTTTGTTGTCCATTGGAATTCAGCAACTTTAGTTAGGAGAGTATACAATGGTGCTGCCATTTTGCTGATTTCTTTGATGAACCTCCTATAATATCCTGCATGTTTTGCAAGGATAGACAGATTGTTAATCACCTCAATCTTCATGGGATCAACTTGAGATCCTTTATGAGAGATGTAGTGGCCAAGAACTACACCTTCCTACATCATCATGAAGTACTTTTCACTATTTAAAGACATATTATGGTCTTCACATCTCTGTAGGAATTTCCTGAGATTTTCCAATGCTTCATTGAAATCATCACCATAGGTAGTGAAGTCATCCATATAGATTTCCATGCAATCATGAGAGATATTTAGAAATATGCTAATGATTGCCCTCTAAAAAGTTGTAGGTTTATTGCATAAGACAAATGGAAGTATTGAGTAGGAATAAGTCCCCCATGGATAGGTAAAGGTGGTCTTCTCCTGGTCCTCTGGTGCAATTTGAATCTGGTTGTAACCGTTGAATCCATCTAGGAAAGAAAAGTATTGCTTTCCTATGAGTTCAAAACTTGATCTATGAAAGGTAAGAGAAAAAGGTCCTTTTTGGTAGCAGCATTGAGTTCCCTATAATCAACACAAACTCACCACTTCCCTCATTTTTTGGTCATAATCACCAATGGGGACACCCACTGGCTGTCTGAGATTGGGTAGATAAATCCTGCATCTAGCAATTTCTATAGTTCCCCTTTTACAACTTCTCTCAATGCAAGGTTAATTCTTCTTTGTGGATGCCTTACTAATGTACAATCATCTCTTATGTATATCTTATGAGTGTAAATCTTAGGTTCTAATCCCTTCATATCATGATAGTCTCATGAAAATGTATTCTGGTGGGCCCTTAGCAAGTTTGTCAATGACAATTGTTGTTCTTCACTCAGTTTGATGTTAACATTTAGATATTTATCTTCTGATACTTTCACTTGTGTAGTTAACTCTACCATAGATGCTTCACTAATGCTTGGTACCTTCAGTTCATATGGTAGCAATGTATGAGACATACCTATTGCTACAAGAAAGCATTTGTAGGAAGAGTTGTTGTAGGAATAGCGTATGTAGGAAGAGCGGCTACAGGAATAGTGTTTGTAGGAAGAGAGACTATAGGAAGAGTGGTTGCAGGAAGAGAGGTTGTAGGAAGAGTGGCTACAAGAATAGCAACTATAGGAATAGTGGTTGCAGGAAGAGCAGGCAGGAGTATCTTCATTGGATCAGCAGAATGAGAGGATGATGCTTCCTCTATCTCATAATGGTTATGAATTATGTTAGATAATACTTCATCTTCATCTTGAAGCTGTATGAAAGATCTTCTATCTAACATCATAATTTATTCCATAGAATTAACTTCCTTGGCCTCTTCACCAACATGTGGCCATACAGGATCATTTCTATCGTGGGATTGTTGAGCAAGAGGGTAGAGAACAAGCTTTTTGGTGCTATTTCCATAAAAAATGGTCATGTCTCTTGTTCAGCATCCAATATAAGCATTTGTTGTCACTAACCATGGCCTTCCAAAAATAATTGGGTACGCACCCAATGTGGCCTTTGGAGAAAGAATCATAAAAAATTTTGGGTACTCTCAAGAGTCTAGAGTTACCACAAGTTCTTCTACTATACCATTAGGCTTAATAATAGAACTATCAGCAAGCTGCAGGACAATAGGAGTAAGTATCATGCTTGCAATGTTTAGTTGTTTCAGGATGTCCTTAGTCATTACATTTATTGTTTCTGCCAAATCAATCAGAGCATTCTTTATCTAGATCCCATTTATAACAACTCCTACCACAAGACTCCCTAGTTCATTATATTTGGGAACAGTCACTTTCCCAAGCATGATGGTAGCTAGTTTTCCCACCACATGGACCATAGTGGGGTCTTTCTTCTTTTTTCCTAGCTTCGTAAGGCATGCTTCCTTGATTTCCTTGCCATATATGGGAACGTCTTTTATGGCCTGAAATAGAGGTATTTGGACACATATATGCTTCAACTGATCTAGAATGTAAAAATTTGTATCCTCCTTTTCTTCCTTTTGTTTCACAGTTTCCAACCTCTAAGGAAATGGTGGTTATGGTTCGGTCTGCCTGACTATGGTTGGTTCAATATTTTTAGGTGCACTTGGTTGAATGGGGTCATCCAGAGGCTCCTCCTCTTCCAAAGGAGGCTCAATGATAATGGGTGTGGAAGGGCCTAGAAAATTAGTTCCTGAGTGCAAGTGGATGTCACTTACACTCATAGCATATACACAGAATTGATTTGGATTAGCAGAGTATACCAGTTGTTATTGTTTGGATTAAGTGGGGGCTGAGCTAGTAGCTGAGTAGGTTTAGTTGCATTTGCACTTGAATTGGCAGAATGAGGCATTATAGTAGGTTGTTGGTGCTGAGAAGGTGGTTGCATGTAATTGGTTGTCTAGTTTGGCCATTGTTTTCCTCCCCTCCATTGAGATGGTTGCTACCAATTTCCTAAGGGTGGCTGCCAATTTCCTTGAAACTACTGCCAAATCCCCTAAGGTTGCTGCCACTAGGGTGGAGAGTTTTGGTTATTGGGCCAAGCATTTGGAGGGTTATTCCAAGGTTGTGATCCTCCATAATTGGGTGGATATCGGGTTTTCCATTGATTACCAAGTGGATAAGAATTGAAATATGGACCAGCAAAGGATAGTGGATCTAGTGGCATACCATGTCTTAGAGCCTAGGGCCACTTTTGTGCAACATAGTATACTTGATCATCTTCACCCTAGATTTTCTTGAACTCAAGTTCCATCTACTTGTTGTCAATATTAGCTATCATCTTGCATCTGCAGTCCTTCTTCTTTTGTCTACAATGAGAGCAATATTCTACCAACATTACCTCTTCCTCCCCTTATTTCTTCTTGACCTAAAGTGAATCCAGCTAAATAGCCAGATTGTTTATGATGTCTTGCTTGAAGTCTGCTAGTAAGTGAGTAATCTCCATCCTTGAAACTCCACTGGTGGATGACTTACCTATAGAGGATTGGTAAGCCCTCCCTTTCTTTGAAGTTTCCCTAGAATAGTTGTGACATAGCTTCTTGATATCTTTCCAAGGAACTTGGGTGATATCTCCTCCTTCAATTAGGTCCAAGACATTAGTGTAGCTATCACTAATTCCTCTCAATAAAAGCATCTTATGTGATTCTTCATTGAGTGTATGATGTGGAGATTTATGTAGGCAAAATAGAAACCTTAAAATGTAATCTTCTAGGTTCTCATCTTCCTGTTACTGCATCCTAAAAATGCCATCTCCTCTCATGTCACTGCCCCTACAATACTCCTTTTATTTCTCAAGGAACTTTATCTTCATGTCCTCCCAAGTCTCTATAGTATCTCTACCTAGACTCATGAACCATTTTAATGCAGCTTCTTTCAAGGTGGTAGGGAATAGCTTAAGCATGTGGGCATCAATGGTATAGTCATATCTCCTGTATTAACTCGAACAAGAATGTATTAGGATATTCTGTAACAAGTCCATATAACATAGGAAGAACTGAAAAGGGATATTTTTTAGGTTTTCTACTTCATTCTGATGAGCAATGGGGAAAGGAAAAGTTGGTTGGTTAGGTCTATTTCTATTTGCATCACCCATGCCTGCCTGATGATGTTCCAAAGTAATGGGATTTTAAATCAGATTTTGATCCTCAGAGGAAACTTCAAAACTAGTCAGATCTGGAAATGTATCAGTAAAGGGTTGTGGCTCTTCTTCTTCTTCATCTCTTGCCAGGTTCTGATACTCAACTATCTAGAAAAAATCGGGATTGTTAGGAAGAAATTTCCCATGAGCATCTCCCCTCCTCCCTCTATTCATGCGGTATCAACTCAGTATCAACCAACATACACAAATAATTGGCAAAATAATAGGGGGTCATTACTTTCATAATGAGGGGTATACTAAGAACAAACTTTAAGAAATACTGCAACAAGGAAAACTATCAATGAATCCAAACAACTTCCTAGTTTGACACCATCCCTAGCAATGATGCCAAAAGTACCGGCCTTCTACAATGATTCAACAATTAAGCCCTTACAACTGTGATTCTAAGATTGGACATCTAACCTGAATAGCTATCTCAATCATCATGAAGGTGCATTTAACTTGTCAACCCAAGGACGTAAACTTTAAATGGCTCAGCACTATATGTGCACTAGGGGTTCAAAGTAGCCACATTCATCCTATAGCTAAGAAAGACGTAATGCTGAAAGTAAATTTCTTGGAAGGAAATAACATAAGTACTGAGCATCAACCAATAACTATACTAAGTTGAAATGCATGATAGAAATAAATCTAAGTGAACAAACATGAAACTATTTTGTCTGCTTTGGATGCAAGAATAGTCATAGAATAGAATTCTAGTGGCTACAGGAATGAACAATGTCAGATTCTTAACTGATTATTGAACAAAAAATACTAACTAAGATAAGAGATGGAATACTCACCAAGTGGGCCCCTTGGATAAGTATTCCCTAAAACTAAGGTAAACTTACATGCGCGAACTTATAACTTCATTTCATTCATTGGAAAATATGAGTACAATCAAGCAACATGACTTTAGTGTTGAAAAACTAAGAGTGTGAATACATCATCAAATCAGTATCCTTTGTAACAATAACTACTAGCTAGCTGCTGAGAAGGAGCATCCAAGTCTTATTTAAAGAAGCAACCCACTAAAGCCTAGCAAGGCGGTCAACTCTAATAGATCAAAGGATTCCACATTAGGGAAAGCATAGAAAGTGCAGAGGCGATTATGCATGCACAAAATCATGTCAGACATGATTGCCTTAACATAGATCTGGCATAGCAGTAATGCCTATATCCACTCAATAGGTAATTAATATCATTTACAAGGTGGTTGCAGCTTCGATCTGAATGAGGAATCTCCAGCCATTGGGAGTCTTCCCTCCATTAAATGACCACCTTGTTGACCGATATGGCGAATGACCAGCTGGCGGAACCTTCCTAAATTTTAGAACTCTAATTATATCTGTATGACAATATTAGTATGCACAACAACTACATATTTGTAATTATCTTAAAGTGACAACCATTAATCACATGTAAAATTAACATAGATAGTTCATGCAACATGTCAATGTCATTTAAAAGTTATGAAAATGAGCTTATGCCCAATGTCCAAGGTTTTAAGGAAATATCATAAAAATATCAATATCCAATCATCAAATTCTACGTCAACTATAGAAAATGGATAAGAAACTATATCAAAGTTAAACCATAAACTGGGCTCATCAATTTTGATAATCTATTTTTAGAGGAGATGGTAACCAAGTTGAATTTGAAGAGATTGAAAAATCTAAACCCTTATAGGATAGCATGGATTCAATATGATCATTAAGATATGGTGAATGAACAATTTTTGGTAAATTTTCATATTGGATCATATAGGGATGAAGTATTGTGTGATATTATTCCTACGGAAGTATGTCATTTACTATTATGAAGACCATGGAAATATGATAAGAAAGCAATTCATTATGGAAGAAGGAATCCTTATACTATGACATCAAATGGGAAGAGGATAAGACTGAATTTTTTGGCACTACCAAACTATATTTGGTAGATGGAAGGAAGTTTCTTGATGGATTGAGACATGAAAAAATGCATTTTGCATTGATTCCAAAGAAGAGAAATGGTCCAGAGATAGAAAATCCTACCGTGGAGAGTGAAGAATTTGTAGCACTACTAATCGAGTATGAGGACATCATTTCAGACAAGGTACTATATGGTTTGTCAAATGTCCAGAGTATTAGCCATCAAGAGATCTGATTCCAAGAGCTTGTTTTCCAACTAAAGAAACACATAGAATGACACCGGTAGAGAATACAAAGTTGAGCCGATAGATACAAGAGTTATTGAGGAAAGGATTGATTAGAGAAACTTTGTGCCCATGTGCAATACCTACTATACTTGCACCTAAGAAGGATGGAGAATGGAGAATGTGTACAGATTCAAAAGAAGTCAATAAGATTATTGTCAAGTATAGATTTTCATTTCCAAGGATGGATGACAATATGGACTATTTGAGTGGAGCAAAGTATTTTACAAAGATTGATCTCAAGAGAGGATACCATCAAATCAAAATTAGAGAAGGAGATGAATGGAAGACAACATTTAAGACAAATGAAGGATTGTATGAGTGGTTACTGATGCCTTTTGGATTGACCAATGCATCAAAGAAGTTCTTGGGTAAGTTTTTCATTTCTTATTTGGATGATATTCTAATTTTTAGTAAGACTAGAGAGGAACATTTGAGGCACATCTAACAAGTATTGCAGAGTTTGAGAGAAGAGAAGTTGCTAATGAATGTCAAGAAATGTATTTTCATGAAAATAAAGTTAGTGTATTTGGGATTTGTTATTTATGTTGAAGGACTGAAGATGGATCTAGAGAAAGTGAGCAATTTTAGATTGGCCTACACCAATAAACATTGGAGAAGTGAGATCATTTCATGGATTACCTAGTTTCTAACAAAATTTTATCAAAATTTAAAGTAGTGTTTGTAACCCCATGACAGAGACAATGAGAGGAGACAAGAAGGATTTCAAGTGGACGTCTGGAGCACAAAAGAGTTTTGAATTGTTAAAGTAAAAGGTGACAAAGCAACTAGTGTTAGCATTACCAAATTTTGACAAAGTATTTCAAGTTGATTATGATGCAAGTGGAAATGTAATTGGAGTAGTGTTGAATCAAGAAGTAATACCTATAGATTATTTTAGTGAGAAGTTGAACGATGCCAAAAGAAGATACTCAGTTTATGATCGGGAATTTTTTGGCATTATTCAAGATTTGAAGAAGTGGATAAATTACTTGTTTCCTAAGGAGTTTTTGTTGTATATAGATCATCAAGCTTTGCAGTATTTGAACAATCAAGGAAATTTAAATCAAAGACATATGAGATGGGTGGAGTTCTTACAGAGTTATACATTTGTGTTTAATCATAGGAATGGGAACTCAAAAAAAGTTTAGATGCATCGAGAACTTCACTTCTATCTTAGGCTTTCCACCTTTTTAGGAACAATCAACTTTCTTGGAAACTCAGATCAACTTTGATCTTGAGTTCTTACATTATGCATTCAGTTTGATCTAACAATAGAAGAAAAGAAGTCATGCACCCTCAAGACTGTCAATGCAGCATGCATGCAACATGCAAGGAAGAAGATCATCATGCGACATGCAAGGAGGAAGAACATCATGCATGCAAGATTTTATGCATGTGAAGCTGGATCCGCTATGAACTCATCATAACTAGTGAATACTTGTTGTAGCATATCCATATCTGGCCCATCAATCCAGTCATCTTCAAATTTGATGCGATCCAACTCAACTGCAGCAAACTCTTTCATACTTTTCAACTTGATCAATTCTTTCCCTGCAGCTTTTATTTCTTCTTTGACCTCTACAAGTCTATCTATCACCAAGTCTCCTGCATCATATTTCTCTTGCAAGCAAACCTCTAATTAGACCTTTAGCTAAATCATCATAAAACATACTTGTCACACATACATCAGAGTCGAAACCAGACAGAAGCTCAAAAGAATCTTTTTTACAAAACTGGCAGACTCGAAGCAAAAAGTGATATAGGAACTTCACCTAATAACAAACGGGCTCGGAGTCGGAGTCGAGAAGGTTACCGGAACTTAGATCAAAACAAAAGTCAGATTTGGTTTCTTCGAATTCTCATTTTCATATTCTATTTCCATTCCGCCTCTGCCTCCGATTTGATCATCGTTACTTTGAAGAAAGACTTTCCATTATATGCGGAGCCGGACACGGGATGAAAATGGAATTGATAACCTTCGCAAACAAAATTCTCAAGTTCAAGATCAATTTTGATCCCACCTCCGCTAGTTATCACATACTTCAAGGAGATCTTTTAAAACTCAGAATCGGAAACATAATGAAAATAGAATTGATAACTTTTGTAAAACAAAACTCTTAAGTTCAAGATCCATTCCAATCCCGCCTCCGCCTATGCTAATCATGACATCATCAAATTTATTCATTTTCAACATAACTGCGTGATTTAGACCTAGGTCGCTATAAAATGGCAAAGGAGCTTTAAAAATACCATACTCATATGACCGTGGGGAATCAATGGCACTTTAGGGTATCATTTTTTTTTAATCATTTAAATTAATTGCAAAGACCAATGAAACCCTAATCTAACAAACCTAATAAAACTATGGCACGGTTTTAAAACCCTGCCATTCTACCAAATGATGAAACCCTAATTTAAATAAATCTAATCTACCCTAACTCACTATAAAAATCTCTAATCTACCTCACTGTAGATTCTTAATCTAACTCATGCCATTAAAAACCTTTAATCTAATCTAATCTACTGCAAATCAAAAACGAACACGACGCAATCATGATTAAGACATGAAAGCGACAATGCCCAAAAATAGAAAGAAACGACATGATAAAACAAGACAACAAAGATTAAAGCAAAACAAACAAGCCAAAACAAGAACCTGCTCATTCAATTGCATCGATGATCATAAAATTGCTTTAGTACACAATGATTGAATACGCGAGCAGATACAAAGCAAAACACAATGAACACAACTACAAATAAACAACGAACAACAAAGATAAAAGACCTACCTCAAATGCAAACAAAGTCACGCTAACTTTCTGAATCGATTCACACACAATATCCCTTCTCTATCTAAATCAATTTGCTCAAACAAACTCTGCTATTGCTCTTCGCGCTCTCAGACTTGTGATAATAACAATAATGATCGGCTTTAACCCTTAATAAAGGAAAATATGTGAATTTCTACCTACACCGGCAACCACCATTAATGCATTAAAATGTAGTAAAGGTGGAGTCAGAACTGTAAGAGAACGAACACTAGTCTGCAGTGTGCTTCAGTCAAAAAGTCAATGATAAAAATTGGCAGGGGCGGAACTAAAATGGAAACAGGATCTTAAACTTATAAAATTTCCAAACCTTATTCCCATTCCGACTTCGCGTCCGACAACTAAAAACAAAACAAAAACAAATACAAAAAGTTATGTAAAAAGACCAACCTAATACAAAACACAAAAACTGAGACAAAACAAACATTAAAAAGTAGCGGAGGCGGTATCGAAATCAAATTTGATTTTGCAAATTTTGATAACAACCATCCCAATTCCCACTCCGGCTCCACTTCCGCCAAAGACCAAAAACAAAGGAAAAGAAAAGACTATCGGGATAGCACCAAAAACAAGCCTCAAAAGAACTTTCAGAACCCTATTCAGCTCCGGTTTCGATTCCGACAGAGAAACCAAAGAAAAACAAAGCATTGGAAAAACTACACTCCAAACTTTGTTTCAAAAACAACTAAGTACAAAAAACACAAAGGGGGGCCCATTTTGACCAAGGAAAAAGATGGGGTGGTTGTGCAAGGCATAAAAAATGGCGACTCTGCTGGGAAAATGGTTTACCTATTTTTAAAATACCCAAAGAAAATTTTAGTCACCCAAAAATTACTTGGCTTAGAAACACCTTACCTTGAATGAGATCAGATATTTGTAGGATAACCTTGAGTTTGAATCTCAGATGTTATGTGCTCATGAGTTATTTTTGAATCTGAGTGTGTGCTTATATTGTGCATCATTATTTGTAGATACTTTCTCTACTTGTAAACAACTATACCTAAGTTTCAAGCTACATAAGTTGAGTCCTTTAACTATCGTGCAGTAAAATCCTGGGTATTGCTCCGCTGCTAGACAGGAGTCCATAGCCCCGATGGAGATACCTCTATTCCTCTCAAAGCATTGCTCTACTGCTAGATAGGCATCCATAGCCCTGATAGAGATACTTGGTTACCCACTTGATACTGAGCTTGCTTTTCTTTCTTTCTCTTTCTTCTTTTCTTTTTATGGATGGAAATTCTTTTATGCATCTCTCAATACTCAGATTCAATGAATCTAAAATGTGGGTTGAGTACTACAATGGATTTCATGATAGTTTTGGAATCTGATTTTTCACTTGAAACATAGATAGAGTCATTCTAAAACAAATAGGTAATTACTCATGCAGATGTTTTTCTAATTTGGTGACAGATCTTTGATCACAATTCATGAGATATTCACATTTACATCTTCTATCCTTAATAACTTTTCCAACCCAAACTAGAATGATCATAAAACATAAGCTTTAGAATGAAATCCTTTTCAATGATTATAATGAGAATACCTAAACCAATTTCTCTCCTAGTACCAATAGTATACTTTGAATAACAACCCCCTAACTTGAGATGAGCAAAATAAGAATCCCCAACAAAACAAGACAAAACAAAACAAACAAACAAAAAAAAAGAAAGAAAACAAAACAAAACAAACAAAACAAGCAAAAAAAAAACTAAAAACTAAACTTAATTACATATGATACAATATAGTACATTCCTTTTCAAAACACCGGACTTTCTATGCACCAAAATAGTGCTTGAGAAACTGACCATTAACTGGTAATGGAACAGGCTCTCCTGTTAAGGTACTCAAACGAAAAGCATTTTCCCTTAAGATTTTAGCTATTTGGTAGGGACCTAACCAAAGTCTATCAAATTTTTGATGGTCTCCCTTCCTTTCTCTAGCCTTATCCCATAATAGCACAAGGTCTAATATCCTAAAAGCTTTTACTTTGGCTCTTTTGTCAAACCAGCGCTTGACAACAACCTAATGTTTAGAGAATTGCTACAAAGCAGCATCTCTTTGTTCTTCCATGTCCAATAAGTTAAGTAGTCTAACCTCAATCCTATAATCCCTATTATAAAACTCCTGCATGAATTTCAGAACAAGTATTTATAAATGTATGGGGAAGATTGGATCCTGGCCATAAACTAGCTTAAAGGGTGAATTCCCTAGGGCTTCTTTAATTCTGGTTCAATCTGCCCATAAAGAAAATCTCAGTTGGGTATGCCAGTCCCTAGGGTTACTTGCTAACAATTTTTTTATTACTTCCAATAAATTCTTATTTGTGGACTCAGCCACTCCATTCCCCTGAGGGTAATAATTGGAAGAATATTTTAACACAATCTTATACTCATAAGCCCATGAAATAAATTCAGCAGAGGAAAAAGCAGGGCCGTGATCACATACCAGAGCAAATGGAACTCCAAACCTGGTTGTGATGTTCTCTGTTAGAAATTTAATAACCACCTCCATGGTGCTATTCTTGCAAGGCAAAGCCTCCATCCAACGCATGCAATAATCGGTCGTAGTAAAGATGAATTTGTGACCTGCAGAAGAATTTGGATTAATCACTCCTACAAAATCAAGTGCCCATTGGGCAAATGGCCTTACCTCATAAACCGGTTGTAGGGGCATCGCAGGATTTCTTTCTCTTGATGCAGAAGTTTGACATACATGACAAGTCCTGCAATGTTGATGTGCATCCCTAAACACATAAGGCCAATAGTAACCTGACTTTAAAATCTGATGAGCCAACGCATCAGCAGATCCATGTCCTGTCCCATGCCTACCATGAAATTCACTTATAGCATGTTTAGCTTCTTGTTGATCCACACAACACAAGTAGATTCCTTGAAAATTCTTCCTGTAGATTGATCCTCCTTTAAGCATATAATGGGTGCTTTTCATCCTTAGTGCTCTTCTTTGAGTTGCATTCATCCCTTCTGGACACTTGTTATTGAGGAGGAAAAAGACTAAGTTTGTATACCAGGGATCTTTTGTGAATGACTGAATAGTGTATTGTTGGAAAGTTATACTTCTGTCCACTTCAGCCATTGCCTTTGATAAACCTTGACCTCTTACAAGCTTCATTGGGTGAATCTCCAAGACAAATTCTTGTAAAATGGCCATCCATTTCCCTCTTCTTTCTCCTAGTTCACTTTGCATCAGGAGGGACTTTACAATTGGATCTGGGACTATAGCCATTACTTGACTTCGGATTATGTAGTGTCTAAACTTCTTCACTGCTCACACTAATGCAAAAGCCTATTTTTCTATTAATGAATATCTTACCTCTACATTCTTAAACTGAGAGCTCATAAAAGCAATAGGCCTCTCCTCATTCTCTTCTCCTCTCTGTGTCAAGACTATTGCACATGAATGCTCAGAAGCAAAAGAATAAATATAAAATGGTTTTAGATAATCCGGGCTTGTTAGAACATGTGCCTCAGATATAGCTTGTTTAATCTGCATGAAAGAAGATTTAGCCTCTTCACTCCATTCAATCTTCACATCCTTCTTCATCATTTCATTAAGTGGTTTAACAATTTCTGCAAACCCTGTTATAAACTTCCTGACAAAATTAATCCTTCCAAAGAAAAATCTCATCTCCTTCTTACTTCCTGGCCTTGTCAACTTCAAAATGGCTTCTACTCGATCAGGATCTATGGAAATTCCCTCCTCTGATATAATGTGACCCAAGAGCTTCCCTTCAGAAACTCCAAATACACATTTCTTTGGATTGAGAGAAACACCATAACTGATACATTTCTTCAGTACTTTCTCTAAATCAGCAGCATGATCTTCTCTACTCTTAGAGAAGATGGTCAGATCATCAACATAGATGATTATACACTTTCCTATCAAGTCCTTAAACACTTCATCCATCGCTCTTTGAAAAGTAGCATCAGCATTGATTAGACCAAATGGCATCCTCCTGTAGGCAAATGTGCCCCACTTTGTAGTGAAAGCGGTCTTCATCCTATTCTCATGACTTACCAATACTTGATTATATCCTGAATATCCATCCAAGAAAGACATCATTTGAGATCCATTAACCTTTTGCAATACTTCATCAAGAGAAGGTAATGGATAGTTGTCCTTCTCAGAGGCTTTGTTTAAATTTCTGAAATCCACACATAACCTAATTTCCCCATTCTTCTTCCTCATAGGAACTAAATTATCCACCCAGGTAGAGTGTCTAACTAGAAAAATTATTCTTGCAGCCAAAAGCTTCTGTACTTCTCTCTGGATCAGAGGATCAATTAATGCATTGACTGGGCATTGCTTTTGATGAAACGACTTGGCTTCTGGCTTAAGAGGAATTGTATGTGTGATGACAAATGTATCAAAAGTTTTCAAATCATCGTAGCTCCAAGCAATTGCTTCAATATTCTGATTCAAAACTTTGATTATCTCATCCTTTATTTCCTAAGGACAAGTCTTCCCTATAAGAACATTCCTTTCTACCCCTGAGTGAGCCAAATTAATGAATTCATACTTGCCTCCCTCACTCTTTGTAGGCATCCTCTGATAAGCTCGTGGATCTGAATCAAATATCCTCTCCAATGCTATCATCCCTTTTGGGATGTTATTGCTCTTTAAATCCATTATCCCTTCTGGATTGTCACTTTCTGTATTATCACTTCCTGGATTCTAGTCTCCTTGATCCCTGTCAACATCATCAATTATCTGTCCTTGAAATACATCAAAACTCTCCAAAAAGTCCAAAATGTGTTGATCATCATTAAACACTTGGAAGTGTCTAACATTGTTAGGAATTGCAGGAACTGAAATCAACTCCATAGAAAATTGCTTCAGATTTGAATCCTGCATTGGCTCTAATGTACTTGTTGCGACAACAAGAGCATCTGCTATTTGATTTTCTTCCCTTGGAATAAGTGTAATCCCAAAGGCATCAAAATCTTCTATTAAATTCTAGACCCTATTCCTATAAGCATCCAATCTTTTATTATGGCAAGTGTATTGGCTACGTACTTGTTTCACAATTACCTCATAGTCTCCCATCACTGTAAGAGAAGTTACATTCTTCTTATGAGCAAACATAAGTCCTCTTGCAAGTGCCTCATATTCAGCCACATTGTTAGTGCAACCAAACTGCAATCTATAAGAAGCAAAATAAGTTTTCCCTTTCGGGTTAGTTAGTTCAATTCCTGCTCCACTTCCTACTTTAGATTTAGAACCATCAAATTTAAGAGTCCATAACTGGTCTTTTGTTGGGAGCTCTTTCTTTTTAGAAACTACAAGGATTTTGTCACTTGTGACATGTGGCAGCTCGGACTTTTGCTATTTATCAGAATTCATGTTGAGAAGAAGCTCAGTTAACGATTTTCCTAGTTCCTTAATTTGTTCAACAACTACCTCCTAAGTGATTTCTTGGGCTGAGTCAAGATCTAACTCATCTTTTATTAACTCTCTTGGCATTGGCAAAGCATCTAGAATAGGGGTATTAAAATGAAACTGAGATACTTCCACTTCCTCTTTTTCATGATCTGAAAACCCTAAGACCTGAGTCTGTTCTACTGGTAAAGAAACTTCTTCTAGAGAAAGACTAACCCATGTAAGAATAGTTGCATTCATAGCTTGGAAAGAGAACTCGTTGATGGGAGTCTTAGTTACCTCTTGAAATTCTTGCTTGGGTAGATCTACATGCCTTATAATATCTATGCATGACTGATATATTAACTCCGAATGGTTATGATAGTGTATTCTACACCAATTAGGAAGCAATAAATTACTCAAATCAGTTTCTATTCCTAAAACTAGCCTATCTTGTTGCAGTTTCCTTATTAGAACTTGTTGGTTGATGTGAATCATTGAATCAGTGTGGTCTAAGGATAGTGTATCCTCATAACTACAGAGAAAGTCAGGACTTCCTCATGCTTGTAAACACCCATCTCAATCTCAAATAATTCTACTTCATTTGGAGTATCATACTTTGTAATCATGTGTTTGAGCCTAGGTTCACTTTCAATTCTTATCTGAGTGGCAACCCCTTTCCATGGTAACCACATGTGCGAGAAGTCCAAGGATAGATATCCACCTATGCTTTTCATTAGCTCTCAACTTAAAAGCATCCCATATGTTTCTGGGATGTCAGCAACTTGAATATCTATATAGGTCTGGATCCTTGGGTCTGATCCAACCTGCACATGCATGTTCTTCAATTCACCTACAACATTAACTTTGGTTTTATCCAATTGAATCACCTTTTTATTGGTTGGAATAGGACTCAATTCTAACTTTTTACAAATTGAAAAAGGCATGACATTCCCTGATGCTCCAGAATCTAATAGGCAATTGTGTAGATTCTTTCCAAAGATTCTCAAACTTAACAAGAAAGGTGGGGTATTGGTCTTACCTTTATACATAGCAGCATTCATCTCCTTTGCGGGAGTCACTTTACCTTTTCCTTTCAAGCAATCTATTTCTTCCAAAGCTTTTAATACCACCTCCCTTTGAGCTGGGCACCACTTCATGATATCAAAGAAAGACAGTGATGTCTTCTGCCTTTGCAATTCTGCAACAAAATCAAACTCTGAATCATTCCTAAATTGATATTTAGGAAAAGAAGGTTGATTACCTCTATTATGAGAATCAGAAGGTCCCTTTGGTGGGGGTGGATTGTTATATGCATTCTGATTTGGTGGAACCATGTTGTTAGGGGGTGCAGATGTAGTGAATGGCCCTTTATTCTAGTTCCTCAGAAAGTGACCACCCTTAGATTGGAAAACTTGAGCATCATAGACATCTTCTTTCGGCTCATTATCCCCTTACATAGGGAATTGATACTTTTCTTCAATGGTTTCATAAGTCATGGTAGTGTTGGCTGGCCCATTGCCTTGATTAGAATTTCCTGCTTGAGGATGGGCATCAGCCTGTGCAATTTTCACCATCTTCTCCATTTCTGGGCAATTGACCTCAAAATGGGCTACTGTATCATGCAACCTACACCAATTTGTCATAAAATTCAAATCAGCAACATTAGTAGTATTTGATCTCTCTTCACGTGCTTGATAATTATAAGGAACTCCTCCATTGTTAGGTCTAGTGTTCCACTACCTATTGTTGTTGTTGTTGTTGTTATTGAATCTCTGATTGTATCCTTTGTTTTGATTTTGATAATTCTGGTTTGAGGAATTTTGATTCTAAAAGTTCCTATTGGTGTTCTGATTAGAGTAATTGCCCTGATAGTTGTAATTCTGGTTTTGATTATTGGGAGGGTTTTTTCTAAGTTGTGCCATGTCATTTGACATCTGAGAGAGAGTCTTTTTGAGAGTCTCTACTTCGCTTGTAAGTTGAACAGTTTGATCATTCTGCACATTTTGGACTATGGTTGGGGAATGGACATGGGTTGGTCCTCCCCCTTGTTGCGATTAATTTTGAGGTTGATGTGTGGTATCGTGCATGCTATTGCCAAAGAAAGGCACAGTTGGTGGAGCTTGCAACTCAAATACAGGTCCATAATGGGAATAAGACGTCCCTGGGACAGTGTTGTATAACAGTGGATTAGGGATCTGATAATTCATTAGAGGAAAAGGTACTCCCAACCCTCCAGGTTGTAGATTTGTTGTTGTTGCAATTTGATAGCCAAATGATAAATCTTAGATAGTGAGTCAATTTCAGCGGATTGATAAGTTCTTTATAAGAACAGACCAATCAAAGGATCAACAGCTCTCAAATATTCCTGTATGGCCATGGCTTCCGGCACTAGGTAAGGCTCTTGTAGCCTACGATACATTCTATGGAACCTAGTATTGAACAAGGGCAATGGTTCATGATGCTCTTTTCTGATAGTGGAAAATCGGTGATATAGTATTGCAGGGTCCACATTAACCTTGAACTAATTAATAAAAGCATTCTCTAAATCTATCCAACCCAGAATGGATCCTTGGGGAAGATTTAGATACCAATTATATGCCATATCTCCTAAACAGTAAGGAAACAGTCTACATACCACATCTTGATGAGCAACTTGAGCTCATGTGCAGGCATCTTTGAATGCTTGTATATGTTCCTCTACACTTCTTGATTCTCCATGCATATATTTCAGACAAAACTTCTCTGGGTTCTTTGGTAAATCATGGAATCTGCCTGGAATAGTCCCTAACGGGGAGGGACTACCCACAAAATAAGCCATTGGTGGGATTGGTTGGGCAGATGGTGGTGATAAAGGCCGAATTGGTGGTGACAAATGCCTACTTGGTGGTGGTGTGGATGGAATTGGTGGAAATCCTCGTGGAGTAAGCGGTGGTGGTAATGTAGGTATTTCTACCCTACGAGCATGAGGTCTTGATCTAACCGAGGTTTGAAGTTCTTTGAATAGTTCATGATTAGTAGAGGATCTAAGAACCCTCTTTTATCCCTCTAGCGAAAAAGATCTTTCACGACCCAGCTTGTCCTTTCAGGCCCTCCTTCTAGCACTGATTTATGTTGATGGTTAAAATGACACAAACAACATTAAAACAGAATATTTCTACTCTATTTCTCCTGAAAAAGAAAGACTACATGTAGTGGCCTAACTCCCAAGGTCCTGGTAGTTGGTTCTCAACTATTTGATGTCACTCAATTGGTTCATGCAACTGTAATATTCAAGGGACCTATGCTGGTAACAAAGGATTCAAGTTATGACTCTATTTATCAAAATAGTTCCTATAAATCAATGGGTTTTAAATAAAAGAAAAAGATAGATACAAGGGGTAAATCAGTAAGTATGAATTAAATTTATCTAATATCTAGACATATACTTTTAACAATGAATGTTTTCTTAACCGATCATGAAAACCATAGCATGACACAACCCACAGTATGACTGTACCATCATATACATCTTAGGTGCTTAATTCAATTCCACTATTCGCATATCACAAGTATTTCCAAGATTTCAAAACAACACACATTCATTCATCATCAAAACTATAGATCAACAGACTTCAATAACTTTAATTCAATGACAATTTAACAAGATAATCTTTAAACCTCGTTTCTTCTAATGACTTTCATCACATAAGAAACTATCATGCTTCAGCACAATCACTGGCATTCAGGTGGATTATAACTCATTAACCTTATCAAACAACACAATTCAATGCAAACTCCATATTTTGTAAACCTGCAATTCTATTAACTGTCAAAAAAGATTTGGTACAATGTATCTCTACAAAACTCTATAAAATTCTATCTCCTAGCACTAGGTAAGCCAATCCAATTCTCAATTAGCTGACCCTTACAATGTGATACCCATCTAGTATTTATAGATATACAAAAGAAGTTCGAACTTCACTTCTATCTTAGGCTTTCCACCTTTTTACGAACAATCAACTTTCTTGGAAACTCAGATCAACTTTCATCTTGAGTTCTTACATTATGCATTCAGTTTGATCTAAAAATAGAAGATAGAAAATAGAAGAAAATAAGTCATGTGCCCTTAAGACTGTCAGTGCAGCATGCATGCAACATGCAAGGAAGAAGATCATCATGCGACATGCAAGGAGGAAGAACATCATGCATGCAAGATTTTATGCATGTGAAGTTGGATCCGCTATGAATTCATCTTAACTGGTGAAGACTTGTTGTAGCATATCCATATCTGGCCCATTAATCCAGTCATCTTCAAATTTGACGTGATCCAACTCAACTGTAGCAAACTCTTTCATACTTTTCACCTTGATCAATTCTTTCCCTACAGCTTTTATTTCTTCTTTGACCTCTACAAGCCAATCTATCACCAAGTCTCCTCCATCATCTTTCTCCTGCAAGCAAACCTCTAATTAGACCTTTAGATAAATCATCATAAAACATGCTTTTAAAACATACCTGTCACACATACATCGGAGTCGGAACCAAACAGAAGCTCAAAAGAATCTCTTTTACAAAACTGGCGGACTCGAAGCAAAAAGTGATATAGGAACTTCACCTAATAACAAACGGGCTCGGAGTCAGAGTCAGGAAGGTTACCGGAACAGGGATCGGAACAAAAGTTGGATTTGGTTTTCTTCAAATTCTCATTTTCATATTCTATTTCCATTCCGCCTCCACCTCCGATTTGATCATCGTTACTTTGAAGAAAGACTTTCCATTATATGCGGAGCCGGACACGGGATGAAAATGGAATTGATAACCTTCGCAAACAAAATTCTTAAGTTCAAGATCAGTTTCGATCTCACCTCCACCAGTTATCACATACTTCAAGGAAACCTTTTAAAACTCAAAATCGGAAACGGAATGAAAATGGAATTGATAACTTTTGTAAAACAAAACTCTTAAGTTCAAGATCCATTCCAATCCCACCTCCGCCTATACTAATCATGACATCATCAAATTTATTCATTTTCAACATAACTGCATGATTTAGACCTAGGTCACTATAAAATGGCAAAGGAGCTTTAAAAATACCATACTCATATGACCGTGGGGAATCGATGGCACTTTAGGGTATCATTTTTTTTAATCATTTAAAGTAATTGCAGAGACCAATGAAACCCTAATCTAACAAACCTAATAAAACTAGGGCATGGGTTTAAAACCCTACCATTCTACCAAATGACGAAACCCGAATTTAAATAAATCTAATCTACCCTAACTCACTGTAAAAATCTCTAATCTACCTCATTGTAGATTCTTAATCTAACTCATGCCATTAAAAACCTTTAATCTAATCTAATCTACTACAAATCGAAAATGAACACGACGCAATCACGATTAAGACGTGAAAGCGACAATGCCCAAAAATAGAAAGAAACGACACGATAAAACAAGACAACAAAGATTAAAGCAAAACAAACAAGCCAAAACAAGAACCTGCTCATTCAATCACATCGATGATCATAAAATTGCTTTAGAACAAAATGATTGAATACAAGAGCAGATACAAAGCAAAACACAACGAACACAACTACAAATAAACAATGAACAACAAAGATAAAAGACCTACCTCAAATGCAAACAAAGCCATGATAACTTTTTGAATCAATTCGCACACAATATCCCTTCTCTATCTCGATCAATTTGCTCAAACGAACTCTGCTATTGCTCTTCACGCGCTCAGACTTGTGATAATAACAATAATGATCGGCTTTAACCCTTAATAAATGAAAATATGTGAATTTCTACCTACACCGGCAACCACCATTAATGCATTTAAATGCAGTAAAGGTAGAGTCAGAACTGTAAGAGAACGAACACTGGTCTGCAGTGTGCTTCAGTCAAAAATTCAACGACAAAAATTGATGGGGGCAAAACTAAAATGGAAACAGGATCTTAAACTTATAAAATTTCCAAACCTTATTCCCATTCCGGCTCCGCGTTCGATAACTAAAAACAAATACAAAAAGTTATGTAAAAAGACCAACCTAATACAAAACACAAAAACCGAGACAAAACAAACATTAAAAAGTAGTGGAGGTGGGATCGGAATCGAATTTGATTTTGCAAATTTTGATAACAACCATCCCAATTCCCACTCCGGCTCCGCTTCCGCCAAAGACCAAAAACAAAGGAAAAGAAAAGACTGTCGGGATAGCACCAAAAACAAGCCTCAAAAGAACTTTCAGAACCCTATTCAGCTCTAGTTCCAATTCTGACAAAGAAACCAAAGAAAAAACAAAGCACTGGCAAAACTAGACTCCAAACTTTGTTTCAAAAACAACTAAGTACAAAAAACACAAAGGGGGACCCATTTTGACCAAGGCAAAAGATGGGGTGGTTATGCAAGGCATAACATGTATGTTTATTAGGAAATTTTGGAGTGGATAAGATAGTAGCTTTGGTAAGTGAACACTATTTTTGACCATAAATATAAAGGATGTAAGGAAATATGTTCAAAATTACAGAATTTGTCAAGTTGCAAAAGGGAGTAGTTAGAATACCAGATTGTACAAACCTTTGACAGTACTAGAGAGACCTTGGGAAGACTTGAGCATGGATTTCATTTTGGGATTACCTAGAACATAGAGAGGATATGATTCTATTATGGTAGTTGTGGACAATTTTTCTAAAATAACACATTTTATTCCTTGTAAGAAGACTAATGATGTTGTGCATGTTGCTGATTTATTTTTCAAGGAGATTGTGAGATTGCATGGATAACCTAAGAGTATATTTTCAGATAGAGACACCAAATTCATTGGGTACTTTTGGAGGACATTGTGGAAAAAGATGAAGACATATTTGAAGTTCAATTCAGCAAGTCACCCATAAACAGATGGATAGAAAGAGGTAGTGAACAGAAGTTTGGGTAATTTATTGAGATGTTTGGTTGGAGATAAGGTAGGAAGTTGGGATATAGTTTTACCAAAGGTGTATTTTGCATACATTAATTCAATGAATTGAAGTATAGGGAAGACACCATTTCAAATTGTTATCAAATTAAATCCTAGAGGATTTGCATAGTTAAGAGACATCACTATAGAGAATAAAATGAGTGTAGAGGCAAAATAATTTGTAGATTTCATGGAGACGTTACAAAATCAGGTCCAAAAGCATTTGGAAGACTTAAATACTAAGTTAAAGGAGAAGGAAAATGAACATCGGAGACATAAGTAATTTTCTATTGGAGATGAAGTGATGGTATATTTGAGGAAGGAGAGATTTCTAGTCGGTACATACAATAAGCTGAAGCTAAGGAAGTATGGACCATCTAAGATTCTGAGGAAGTTTGATTCTAGAATTGTGTCTGAAGTGGATTTACCAAAGACATTATTTCACCTATTTTCAATGTTGCAGACATATCTTAGTTTCCTAAAGGAGAATCAGGTTGTAGTAGTGATGAAATGGATTTAAAGGAGCAGTTACCACATCAGGAACCAGAGGAGATTGAACACATTTTAGATACCAAAAGCGAAAAAAGTACACGGAACAAGCAATACAAATAATATCTTATGAAATGGAAAGGTAGACCAATGGACGATTCATCATGGATTTCTCAAGCTAAGGTGGACCATCTTGGTTTTCCTCTTAGCCCTGGAAAGTGGGACTCACTTTTCTTCCAACTCTGGGTGCTTGATGCAGGAGCATCCCTAGTTGGAAAGAAATCATGTATCAACCAAAACCAGTTCTTTTCTTGCATTACATTTAGTAGTAGTTTCACTAGTTCATTATGGATTTGTGTCTTAGATCACGGAGTATGATATAACATTTATACACTAACATCTACTACATATCCAAATTTCATATCATTTTTTGTTGTGTGTTGAAAGTTATCACTCTCATAATTTCATTGTGTTACTACCCAGAGCATTTAGAGCCAACCTAGTCCTGAATTCTTATTGCAGACCTATTCTAGATTGAATGGAGTTTAACAAGACATCATACCAGCATCTTGGGTTCATTGGGACCTATATTGAAGATTCATAAGATAATTGATTTCGCATGGAGCTAATTCTTTTTATCTTGAGATCAACATACATATTTGAGCATTCATCGAATCATCAACCCTTGTAGATGATGCAGATCTATTTTGGAGCTTGAGGAGCATATTTATAAGCATTGTAATCATTTGTAGTCATGAGTTAGGAATGATCAATTAGAAGTTCAACATAAGGTAGATTCAATAAATTTTCACATAAACACTTCGGGGGCATGTAATAAGGCTTGTTGGCTAGTAGTATGTTGTAAGCCTTTAAGGCAAGGCTTGTGAACCCTGAATATTCAACCTTGTGGCCACTATTGCATGTAAGCATTCTATATTAAGAATATTCATGTTTTCATATCTATTTCCTATGTTTTTTTTATTGTGGTGAATCATTGTTGCACAGTCCATATTGTTCCTTCTGGAACCCTCCTATCATGACTACATCAACTCACTGCCACAAAAAGAACACAAGAAGATAGAATATAAATGTTACATAGATAAAAAATTCTCAATGCAACAAGGAATCCACCAAAAATGCTCCAAAACTTTCACAACCTTATTTATATCAAATCTCAAATCAACATCACCCTTATTTATATCAATCTCAACCTTGAAAACCTTCTCCAAGATCGGCAACTATTTGTTACACTTACAAATTCAAATTAGGTTGACACCTAAACATTTTCGCAGTGGATAGGAATGAAGGTGACCCATATAAATCCTTAATTAGGACCCAAATAGATCCCAACACATATCTACACACTTTCAAAACTTTGCAAGCAATGCTAACACATGGTCGGCCAATACCTGTGTTAAACACCATAAACATTAAGTACACACTTAAATTAATCTAAAAATTTCAAAAAAAAAAATTACTTGAACACGATCTAGAATAATCTTTGAACTAATTGAGATTCATCAAACACTTCATCCAAACTCGCAATATACAAATAATTCAACCCAGAACATCTAGTAAACCTCATTCACACACTGACACATGAAACACACACTTTATTGTACTGAATCAAGTGAAACCTTGAATTTTGAAAGATAAGAGCATTATAGAAAAATTCTCAGATAAGCACAACCTGAAGCCAAACTGCAGAGAAACATGGAGCAAATACATTTCTCTCAGGCTATAGAAAACATCACTAAAAAATTGGTTCACACACTAGTGAAAATATCTCTCTGTACAATGATCTAGAAACCCAAATTTTGAATATTGAAACCTCTAACAACGATATCATTTTGGTGGGGGATTGATAGCGGTGCATGAGCTCTGCTGGGATTTTTGTTTTTTGAGGTCATTTGTGGCCCCTCCTACATCATACTACGCTTCCTACGCAGGAAATTGTTTCCTTCATTGAGTACGGCCGCATTTACTGTAGTTTTAGGGGTTTATTATGCCTTCAACCAGTACTAACCCAGCATTTTTTGCTGGTGTTAGCAGTTCGTCAGCACAATTTAATGGATCCCCCACCGAAAAAATGCCCTCCAAAATTTGTTCTGAAAGTCTTTCACGAGGTAAGCATTTTGATGCCCCTAATGATGTAGTTTTACCTTTACCTGATTTTGATTATGCATGCCAATGGCTCGAACAACACACCCTTGTGGTTTATTTTGTTTGGAGGACTCCCCCTGAAAGTGTGCTGAAAGACTAGGTCAACAAGGCCTGGGTCCCTCATGGGGTCCGCCTTGATATGGTCTAGAATTTGACCAAGGGTTTTTTTTTGTTCTGCTTTGCGGAAGTTAGTCATGTCCAAACTATTTTGGGTCATGGGCCCTGGTATGTTCGGTCTTCCTTGTCAGTTTTCCAGGCATGGACCCGGGATTTGGCTGTCTCAGAAGACTCCAAAATGTATCTCCTGGTCTGGATTGAGTTTCTTGGGTTACCTTTGCATTGCATGCCCTTCTTGAACCATATTGCTTCCTCTTTGGGGAGGGTTGTTTGTATCAAATCTAATAGGTTCTTCAAAGCCCGTCCTCAAAAGAGGGTTTGTGTGGAAGTTGATTTATCCAAGTATTTGAAAGAGTCTATAGACATTCAAATTGGTGATATTAGACACACCCTAAAAGTCACATATTTCAATCTGCCCAACACATGCTATTGGTGCTAGTCAGTTGACCACAAGATCAAGGACTGCCCTTTGACAGTTCCTCATACATCCTCTCAATCACGGGATGTTGAAAATCCTCATCCAACAGATCCTTCTGCTAAGGCTGAAACAAAGTGGACTACGGTTTCAAACCAAAAAAATAAGTCATCTAGTTCTGGGTCGGCTTCCAAGGCCCCTGAACCAACCAAACTAGTTTCAAACCCTTCAGAGAAGGGGATAGCTACTCCCTCAGGAGTTACTTCTATTGTTTTACAACCCAGGTCAAAGGTCGCGCCTCATCCTACGACTATTTTGGGTGCTCAACCGGCTTTGTCCTCCGCAGCGTGGACTCAGCAGCGATCTCATAGCCCGTCTCCTCCACCGGAAGAAGGTGAATATGTGCCTGAAAAATAGAGATTCTCTCCTTCTATTCAGATTGGTTATGTTCCACAAGATTTTTTGAAGAATAGCTTCTCTTCCCTAGGTGAAGAGGACTGGGATTCTGTAGGTATGGAATATTTTCCATGAATTTTATCTCATGAAATGTTTGAGGTCTAACTGACCTCTCCAAGAAGTATTCTGTTAGGAATACTTTGAAGAATTACCCAAGGATTGAAGTGCTTTGTCTCCAGGAAGTTAAAATTTCAGGTTTCTTGCTTGCTTCGGCTTGTCGCTCTATTTGGCCAGCCAATACTATGTTTTGCACTTTGCATGAGGCCAGTCATGGTGGAGCTGCTACTCTTTTGGCCCCATGACTGCATTCTTATTTGGTGGAACATGGGGTTGACCCCTCCCAATGGGTAGTCTGGGTTCTTCTCAATATTGAGAATCATTCCTTCGGGATTATTAATGTTTATGCCTCTAATGATGTCGTGGAGCACTGCTTGCTTTGGTGTTGGATTGTTGATTCTTTGTTAGTTGCCACCTGGTTCCTCTGCAGGGATTTCAACATGGTTGAGATGGCGTACGACAAGAATGGAACCTTGACTTTTTGTTGGGTAACGGGTGAAAGGAAGGTGTGGTTTTACATGCACAATAAATTGGGGTTTTTTTATCCCAATATGGGCTACCGCCATTCTCATTCTATCTGCACACTTGGTGAAATTACAGGACGGGTTCTGATAAAGTCTTTAAACGCCTTGATCATGTTATGATCTCGGCTCAATCTTTTTTCCTTCAATAGTTCAGCCATGCCTGTTAAGCCATTAGTGGATGTGACTCTTTTTTATCACTTCCCAATTCATTTTTGCATTGAATGGGCGTCTTGTCAACCTCACATGTGTAAGACTCATTTTTCTTGAACATGTCTTTGCTCTGTCACAAGCCCACCCTAGCCCACATTCATCGATGTGGAATTTAGAGTGTAGGCCACCTTGTTGTATGAGTTGGATTGCTTGGAGGAATGATGCCATCATTCATACTGCGCATTTCTCGTGCATTTATGGGCGCCAGCTTTCTATCTTTCATCGGAGTTCTTACGAGGCCACCACTGCCAACTTGTGTACGGCTATGGAGGCTTTGGCGATCAGTCCTTTCTCCTTGTCACATCAAGTCAAGGTGGCAGATTTAAGATAGCAAAAGCAAGTGGCAGATAATTATTCTGCTAGAGGTGCTCAAATCAAGGCTCGGCTTCACTGGTTCAAAATTGGTGATTGTGCCTCCAAAGAATTTTTTTTGGCTCTTCATGCTAGGCACTCTTCCCCAGGCATCAAAGCAATCAAAGATGGTAACCAGGTGCTCTCTGAGCTACCTGATATTCTCCAGGCTTTTGTGTGTCACTATGAATAGGTTTTCACTGCTCAAGACCCCGCGTTTGTGCACCAGCAAGCCCTTTAGGACTGCCTTGTTGTTGTGCCACATAGGATTTCTTCAGCCTAGATTAATTTTTGTGATCAATTGTTAACAATTGATGATCTCAAGGAAGCCATTTCCTCCATGGCCGATGATAAGGCTCCTCGGATTGATGGTTTTCCTTGTGAATTTTACAAAGCTCTTTGGGACTGTGTTGGGAGCGACTTGCATCATGTTTATCTTGAAGCCTTTCAAACCAATTCTCTAGGAAATTTAATAAATAAAGGCAATATTAAATTCATACCTAAGCCTGGGGATCTAGAGGATATTTGCAACTGGCGACCTATCACGCTTCTCAATCTTTCTTACAAAATTATTTCCAAAGCCTTGGCCCTAAAAATTCATCACCTCTTGCCTCAGGTTGTGCGTCCTGAGTAGACTAGTTTCATTAAATCCAAAGTTATTCTGGATAACATTATTGCAGTTTGGGAAGGCATGGAGTGGGCCCGATGGTTGAACAAGAAAGCGGTGTTCATTAAAATTGGTTTTGCCAAAGCTTATGACCGCATTGAATGGCCTTTCATTCTTGCAATGTTGCAATCCTTGGGCTTTGGGCCCAACTTTATATAGTCTATTTGTATGCTTTTTTCTGATGCCTCGGCTTGCATTTCCATTAATGGTCACCAGTCTTCTTCTTTCGGTATTTTTTGTTCCATTCGCCAAGGATTCCCTCTTGCCCCTGCTTTGTATGTTTTGGCTCTTGAGGGATTTTTAAATCTCCTAGCCAATGGTGTCTCCCAGCAACGTGTTAAAGGGATCTCTCTCCCAGACTCTCAAGAACAGCTTGTCAATGGCCACTTCGTGGATGATTCCTTTCTCACTCTCTTAGAAGATGAAGTTCTATCACTGCTGCCCTTGATTTCCTTAATACCTTTTGTCTTGCCTCTGGCTCTGCAATTCAATGGCACAAGACCTTGTGCTATAGACAATCAGTGCTCCCCACTCCTACGTGGCTCCAAACTTATAACTGGAAGTGGATAGGACAAGGAGAAATATTTCAATTTCTGGGCATCCCCTTCGCCTTTCAGGCTTCCCCTTGGGAGCTTTGGCAAGACGTGCTCTCCAGGATTGAACAGAAGCTGGCCTATTGGATTACTAAGCCTCTTTCATTGGCTGGAAAATTCCAAGTGTTCTCTAAAAATTTCGTCGCCACTCATGTCTACTATTCTTCATGTTGGGCTCCTTCTAAAGCTACCTACAGTAGGCTTGAAAATTTTCTTCGTGATTTTTTATGGGCCTCTTCTGAAACCCACAAGGGTTTTCATCAAGTCACTTGGGAATTTTGTTGTCTCCCCAAGGACTCTAGAGGGCTTGGATTGATCTCCACTCAATGACAAGGGACTGCTCTCTGTGTCAAATGGATTATCTGAGCTCTCACCTGGGATGAAGCCTAGAAGATTCTCCTCATGCATTGTATTTAGTCTCGTATTCCTATTCACAAGCCCGACTAGAAAGGAATCAATCTCCAAACCCTCTTGGTTATGAGGGAGACGATTCAAATTGTTGGCTCCTTTATGACCAAGAGCATCTAGCGCTCTTGGGAAACTATTAATCCTTGGCTCCATTGGGCTGGGGTTGGATTTCGTGATGGGATTTCCATCAACCAACATAACTTATGGTGGTCTCCCCTTCTGGCTTAGAATGGTCAACCCCTGGCCAAGTCGCCTTGGCTTAAAGCCCTCAGATTTCATAAGGAGGGCATTCAAACACTGCATTAGTTCTTTCACCGGCCTACCATGTGTCTCTTGCAGTGGGATGCTTTTAAAGCCTAGTACAGTCTTCAAAACTAGGATTGTCCTACTTTTGACGGGCTGGTGAGCGCCATTCCGGCAGAAATGCTTCACAAAGTTGGCATTCATGGGCACAAGCCTTGGTGGAAAGACTGAAAATGGTTTCCAGACACTCCTCTTGGGAGCTACAAGTCGTGGCTTGGTTATAGGTGGCTTTCACCCCATTTTCCTATGATCAATTCCTTGAACCAGAGGTGGCTTCTTAATTCCTCTACCCATACTTGGCGTAAGAGGTTTGATGCCACTTGGTCTGCAATTGTTAATCTGAAGCTAGCCCACTTTGCTTGGTGTATTCTTTTCCAAGCCTTGTCTGTGGGTTCTCAGCTTGTTCATTTGGGGGTTCCTGACCCTCGCTACCCTTTTTGTGGCAAGCTAAAAGCTTTAAGCATTTTTTTTGGTTTTTTCCCAGAGCTCAGTAGTTTTGGACTTGGATTCATGATTTCTTTCAACCTTTTCAGCCAAAACCCTTCTCTTGGCATATGGTTCTGCTGGGGGACCCACCTAGAACCCTGGATAAGTTCACCCAGCTTTGGCACACTTTCAAGGTGGAAATCCTCTTCAATATTTGGAAAGATAGAAATTCTTGTATATTTAACATTCTCATTTAGATGTTAATGTGTCTCTTTATGCTAAAGCAGTTATATGTTCTAATGTTCTCTTACAGATTCAAGTGCAAGCCAACAAGGTTGCACTAGAAGTGGCTAAACTGTAGGTCATCCTAGACCACTGGGGTAATGCCCCTTGTACTGTGGCTCGGATCCCTGATTCACCCTCCTCCTCCCCCAGTCGGTCACCTTCTCGGGGCCAGAAACGGAGTGAATCTGCACGTTCCCACTCCCAGCCTCCTACTCAATGGGATTCTCGGCCTCCCAGGTGGGCTCATTCTCCTCCGCCACATCTTGGTCAAGGCTGGCACTCTAGTGGTGCTACAGGGAGTGGTGGTGGCAGTTTTGGGTGGCCCTCTAATGCTTCACCTATTTCTGGCTTTGACTGGCCTACCAATGGCAAAATTATTTCACGGTTGGCTCTTGCAATCTCACCTCAGCGTGAGGAAGAAGATAAAGATAAAGATAAAAATGATGATGGTTGGGGTGCACCTCCTGACGTCACTCCAAACCCTACTGATGTATGGGGGAAAAATCTAGATGACAAGGATCCCCCAAGATCTACTGGCACTTCTTTGTCCACTTAATTTTATTTTCTATTATTGGACTTCTGGGCTAGGCCCATGTGATTGATATTTTGGCTTTTTTGGGCTCTACCCATGTGACATTTGGGGTGTTCCTTTTCACCACCCGCCCCTTTTTTGTGAATCTGTAATTTCATCTTTATGTTAATATAGATATCTACCTATTCATCAAAAAAAAAAAAAAAAAACTCTAACAACCTTGAACAATATATCAGATCCACAGAGGCATAGCATCAACATAGAAGAAACATGGAGCACATCCCAGAGCACATTCTGAACACTTGCGCAACATTGTTTTCTCTATTTATCAAATTTTCTCAAAAGCACTTGGAAACCAAGCACTAGAGACATCATCTCAGCTCATTACACTATTCCAACTCATCTCCAAACACTACAACATAAAGATAGCTCCATGTACTCACAACACTTCCTCAATATCTAAACTACACATGCACAACTTGCAACAACCTATTTTCCTCTTTCTCAAAATTTTCTCAATATCCTTGACATCTTCATCATGCAACAAACTTCCTCAACACATAGTTGACATCAATGACAACACCAAATAGTATACATCCTATTGACATCAATGAAAACACCTTCATACTTGTAAAAATATCCCCCTTTATCATTTATGGAAATGCATGATGTGAAAAAACATCAAAGACAACACAACAACTCTGAATGCACTTTCTTTTCTCCTCCTAAATGATTAGACAACATACACAACTTTCTCCCCCTGATACCTTGCACTTTTTCACATGATTATTTCTCCCTCGTTGACATCAATAGTAAAGAAAAACAAATTTCATTGTTCCCCCCCTTTTACAATGAACCAAGATACTTGCTTCGAATACTCCAGCTTAGGCGTACACCTAATTAAATCAACAAATTTACACAATAACAACACATGACACTACCTACTCCCCCTAAGAGGTAGCCTCCAACATCAGTCCAAAACAAAGATAGATCCATAGATCCACTGGACTAATGCATCTCCACATGAATCTAGTTCAAACGAGGGGCAATAACCCCCAACTTCTCCTGAAGATACTCAAAAGTATCCTTAAGAAGAGCCTTGGTAAATATGTCAACAATCTGATCCTTTTTAGTTACATAATCAAGCTTCACCTCATTCTCCATAACCTTCTCTCTCAAAAAGTGATACCTGGTGGATATATGTTTTTTCCTTAAATGCATCACTAAATTCTTTGAAATGTCAATTGCAATTGTATTATCATAAATATAGAAATAGGATCATCATATTCAACTCTAATATCCTTCAATATATGTCGCATCCACAAATCTTGTGTACAACATGATGTTTCTGCAATATACTCAACCTCTATAGTGGATAAGGAAACTGAATCTTGCTTCTTACTCAACCATGACACCAATCTACATCCAAGAAGGAATTCTCCACCACTTATAATTTTCTTTTCATCAACACAACCAGCCCAATCCGCATCTGTATAAACACTTAATGTAAAGTTAGTATCTTTAAGATACCACAAGACATAATTTGGAGTGTCTCTTAAATATTTGAATATCCTCTTCACTGCTACAACATGTGTTTCTTTAGATTATTCTTGAAATCTATCCACAAGAGAAACTACATGCATGATATCTGGTCTAGTAGCAGTTAGATACAACAGTCCACCAATCATAGATTTATATTTGCTTTGATTAGCCTTAAGTGAATCATCATCTTTTCTCAATTTACAACTAGTCACCATAGGAGTGCATACTGATTTAGATTCTTCCATTCCAAACTTCTTCAACATCTCTTTAACATACTTTATCTATGAAATGAAAATTTTCTTTATCTATTTGATTGATTTGTAGCCCAAGAAAGAAATTCATCTCCCCAAACATTGATATTTCAAACTCTTTCTACATCTCTTCAGCTAATTTCTTACACAAAGCTTCATTTCCAACAAAGATAGTATCATCCGCATACACAACCACTATCAATATTTTTCCTTCATCATTTTTGAAGTAAATATTACTATCTATGGTGCCTTTATTGAATCCTTTTTGTATCAAATATCCGTCAAATCTTGCATACCAAGCTCTAGGAGCTTGCTTCAATCCATATAATTCCTTCTTCAATCTACACACCATATCTGGTTGATCTGACAACTAAAATCCTTTCGGTTGTTGCATGTAGACCTCTTCTTCCAATTCACCATTCAAAAAAGTAGACTTCACATCCATCTGATAAACCTCAAAGTCGTTGTAAACCGAAAATACCAAAAATATTCTAATAGCTTCCATCCTAACCATAGGAGAAAATTTCTCCTCAAAGTCTATTCCTTCCACTTGTGAGTAACCCTTACACACAAGTTTTTCCTTGTTTCTCACCACTTCTTCATTCTCATTTAGCTTATTTCTGAATACCCACTTAGTTCCAATTATCTTCTTGTTTTCCAGTCTAGGAACCAATTCCCAAGTCTTATTTTTCTCAATTTTCATAATTTCTTCCATTTCTTTCATCCAATGTTCATCTTTGCATGCCACACTCACTATTTTAGGTTTCACTTTAGAAAGTAAACATAGATTTACCTCAACTTTAGTAGCTTTATTTCTTGTCAATACTCCTTTCCTCTTGTCTCCAATGATTTGATCTTTGGAATGATTATTTTGCACATACTTAGGGTTCTTCTCCAGAGCTTCTTCCTCTTCATTTTGCACTTTTTTTTCATCATCTTTACAATTAGGTTCATCTGATATGTATCCATCTACTGCAATTGAGTTCTACAAATTTTTATCAACCTTAACATTTTCACTTTCAACTATCTTTCTCAACCTTTTGTTGTAACATCTGTAAGCTTTTATTTTAGTAGAATATCCAAGGAAGATACCTTCATCAGACCTTGCATCAAACTTTCCTAAGTTTTCTTCATCTCTCTTGATATAAAATTTTCTTCCAAAATACTCTAAATTACTTCACAATAGGAATCCTTCCATACCATAACTCATAGGGAGTCTTTGTGTTGTTAGCTTTAGATTGAACTCTATTAATTATGTAAATAGTAGTATGGATTGCTTCTCTCCAATAGACTTCTAGTAGATTTTCTTCTTTCATCATAGTTCTAGAAACTTCTTGAATAGTTCAGTTTTCCCTATCAATCACCCCATTCTACTAAGGATTTATAGGGGTAGGCAAGTGCCTCTTTATTCCATGAACTTCACAAAACATGTTAAACTCATTGGAGGTGAATTCTCCACCTCTATCAAACCTCAAAGATTTTATTTTCACATTCATTTAATTCTCAACCATAAATTTAAATGCCTTGAATCTATCTAATGCATCAAATTTCTCTATAAGAAATGTAACCCATGTCATTCTAGAATAATCATCAATCAAAAGCATGAAATACATGTCACCTTTAAGACTTCTCACCCTTGTAGGATCATAAAGATCTGTATGTATTAATTCTAGTAGTTTGGCAGTGGATTGTTCCTTTCCTTTGAAACTACTCTTTACTTGTTTTTTAAACTAGCAATCCTTGCAAACAACATTGAGAAACTTTGTGATTCTTGGTAAATCTCTCACTATATGAATTGAATTGATTCTCACCAAATTATTAAAATTCATGTGACACATCCTCCGATGCCATAACCAACTATCATTAATTTGAGACATAAAGCAATGACCATCAACACCCTTAAGCTGGTAGATGTTCCCATCTGTCCTTTTACCAACAACAATCATAGTTATAGACCCTTTTTGATCTCACATGTTTCATCCTTAAATACAAGATTATATCCTTTGCTACACATTTTTCCAACACTCAATATATTATTCCTTAAACACTTAACATAGTAAACATCATCAATATTATGTTTTCCATCAAAACTAATTGAACTTATTCCACAAATCTTAGCTCTTGAATCATTTCCAAATTTAACTAATCCGACCATCATACTTTTTATGTTTAAAAAAATTACTTTTGTCTATGATCATGTGATTAGAATAGCCACTATCAAAAACCCAACAATTCTTATCTTCTTTAACATGAAAAGTAGATACCAAAGTACCTTCAACCTTATCCTTCTCTTTGAAATACTTTCCTTCACACAACTTTCAGAGTTAGCAAAACTAGATTCTTCTTTTATAGCCAAGAACAAGCATTCATTATCATCAAACTCCATAATCATATTCACCATCAGAAATACCAACATTTTCTTTGACATAGTAAGCTCTTTTAATCATCTTTCCTTTATTCTCCTTGCTCTTATTGCTTATAGTTCTTTTTGGACATCTTGAAGCATAATGACCTATTTCACCACAACTAAAACATTTGAAAATTAGTTTACCTTTGTACTTACTTATACCCTTTTTCATCCTTCTTACAAAGTCATCTTCCACATCATCAAGTTCATCTCCATCTGAATTTTCAGTCTTTTCTAATTTTGCAACCTTAAAAGCAGTCTCCAATTTTGTACCATTTTTTAAACCAAGCTTTCTCATTTCAAATGAAGTTAGTGTACCAATCAATTGATCTCTAGAATAAGTATTAAAACTTGGAACTTCCTCAATAGTAGATACCTTTTCACTGCATAAATCAAGAAGAGTTCTAAGAACTTTATTTACCACCCTAGATTCTTTGACTTGCGCACCAAGACCTCTCATAGCACTTACCATTTCATCGGATCTATTGGTTAATTGTTTTTTTTTTATAGTGTTATCATAATACAACATATTCCAAGTGTTATATCTCATTGGTTTGATTGTTAAAACACTTTTGTCTTTCTCCCAAAACTACCTTTCAGTCATTTTTGTCATAAGGAAGTTGAGGTCCCATAGTGTCCAAAACCTAGGGTTGACTCACCTTAAGGGTTGTAAATCAATTCTAAGAATTTTTGGAACTATCCCTCTTTCTAATGAATTTTGGAAAGGTGTATTTTCATTAGGTTTACATCCCCTTTTTCTTTGACATACTTCCCTTATCACACATCCCATTTTAGGGAGGATCCCCTTTCCCTTTATTTCATTTTGGTGAACCTGACAGTATACACCATAAATTTTAATTTTGAGACCTTGAAAACCCTATATCTAGGTTTGAATTAGTGTGAGTTTCATTCAATTTAGGGTTTAGTTTTGCATGTTTGCATCATTTAAATTAATTTTTTTTTTTAAATGCTTTGTTCATTCATCGATTCCTTCATTTTATCATTATTTCATTATCAAGGTTTAATTACCAAACTAGGGTTTGACCAAGGCAAACCCTTATCCACCAAAAACAAACATTTTTCTCCTCTCTTTTTATGTGTGGATTTGCAAGTGAAGAAGGATTGAAAGTTGATCAAAAGTGCAATTTTGCAAAGTTGTCGAAGTTGTCATCAAACAAAAACTCACCTACAGGTTTTATTTCCAGCTTTCTGATAGTCAAACCTAAGGAAAATATCATCTTAGATCCATCTCTAAAGGACCCCTAAAGCTGAGGAAAAACCCTATGCAAAGACCCATTCACCCTAGGGAAAATGAGTCCTTGTAGGACACTTAACACCCATTTTTGGTGACAGGTACACCATATTTTAACCTTCTCAAATCTGTGAGAATATTATTATTTCCACTAGTATTATGCTTTAAATATGTATTTCAATTTTTACATTGCATAATTGGATTCATTAAGCATTTTATTTTTATCTCCCAAAAGTGCATTTCAGTCATATCTTACCATTTTCAGCCATAAGGAAAACAATAGATCTTGCAATATGGTTGACTCACCTAAGGGTTGAAAGTCAATCATAACTTTTGGGATATCTTTTCCTAATGAAATTAGGAAAGTGTAAGTGTATAGATCACACACCTTTTTCCACATTGATCACCCCACTTACCTTTCCCTACATTTTATTTTGGTGAACTTGACATTGTACATCCTGAATTTTGATTTGGAGACCTTCAAAACCCTAGATCTAGATTTGCATTAGTGTGCTTTTCATTTTTGTTCTTTGCATTGCATTTAGGGTTTAGTTTTGCATGTTTGCATAATTTAAATTCATAAAAAATCATAAATTTACAATAATCTTGCATACATGTTGCATTGTAGTTACATCAAGAGTGTCTTTCAATCATTTAAAATTAAATTTTAGTTAAAATTTCATTTCAAAAGTTGTCACTTTGTTCACTATTTTTCACCAATTGCACTTGCATTAGGACACCTAAAATTGGAAAAATCTATCACAGAATTCACAGTCTGCAACTTGAAATAGAGAATTCAAACATAATAAAAAATAAAAAAAATTCAACCCCTATACAAAGACTCATTTGCCCTTGGGTGAACCTATCCTTGTATAGTTGCCTTTTCACGTTTATAGGCATCATTTTATCTCTAGTTTCTTCATTTAATTCTACTATCAGATTTGTGTTTCAATTTCAAAAAACAAGAAATTTGTACTTTCTTGCATTAAGTTTAATTGGTTAAATTAAGTACATTGTTTGAAATCAAAATTGGCATTAAAAAGACATAATTTTCTAGTTTTTGCATAGCATAATCAGTAAATTATATCATGTTTCAAATCTAAAAATTACAAAATCTTTTTATACACTTACATTGTGATTCCTACTTTTTTGTGTTTATTACATTTGTATAGTGTCTTTTCTCCATTTTGGATGCACTTTTGGTTTGGTGAAACTTGTATGAGCTTCACAACCTAGTGTCCTATTTCCAATACTTTAGTGAGACATAATTTGAGATTCATGCCATCCTATGCTAGTACATCCAACGTGGATCTTGATTTTTCTCTCTTTCACTTATAGTGTTGGCACTAGTCAACCTATTATGGACCATATCTTTGATACCACATTTCCCATGACCACTTTACCAAAAACTAACTAATGTAATTGATGTTGAAACAATTGTTGCTAATGTCCCTCAAGTGAAGCTAAAACAAATCGATGAAGCCTTATAAAAACTTAAAAATTGTGTGAGTGTTGAATACATTGTTGGTACTGTGGTTCCTATTGTAAATAACATCATTGACAATCATGTTCCTAGAGAGGCTAGTTGTACTCAAAATTTGGGGTACACTCAAAGTCAAGGTGGAAACCAAATTCCTCCCCTACAACTATGGCCTCTATTCCTACATACACCAATCCAACTATTACTACAACAAGGAAAGAAAATAGCAACGTCAATCCAACTTTAGGTATTTCCATTGGGAATCCTTTTAGTTTTCTAAATTCAAACCTCATATATCCTAACCCATCACCCCTCACAAATTTTCAATTCACTTGTCCTCCAAATAAATATACACCTCCACCTTATTCGCCTCCATCTTAAAATACAACCAATAATTCCATCCTTAACCAAATTTTGTAAAAAATTTCATCCCTCCAACAATAAATCCCCACATTGAACCAAAATAAAAATGGAAAACATTCACAATACATCAAAATAAACCCATTATCCTCGGAGATATTGAGAGCACAAATTCCACAAGGTATAGAGATTCCTAGATTTGAGAAATATGGTGTAAAAGGATATCCTAGCAACCATGTATTAGCATACACAACGTTATGTAGTGACTTCATTTTTGAAATAAGCTCTTAGCTAAATTTTTCCCTAGGTATTTGAAAGACATAACCTTGGAATGGTTTTTCTCTTTACCAAATAATTCAATCTACTCATTCAATGAACTTTTTGATTCCTTCCTTAACCATTTCCAAGTGCACATTGGTCCCAAGATGACCTTAGATAATTTAATGAAGTGTATACAAAAGGATGATGAAAAGATCATTGATTTTATAGCATGATACCAATTGCTTTACACACAAATCAATATTAAGATTCTTGATGTCGATCTTCAAAGCATGTTATTGAAAATTTATAAACAAAATCTGAGATAAGTTTGGGATGATGAAATTTCCCTCCTTTACACATTTGTGCATGACTCTTCATGACTATCAAAATTTAATTATCCATCATGAAGTGAAAACTCCCTCTAACTGCCCTAAGAAATATGAGTCCATGCCCCATAAAAATTTACAACCATTCAATAAACAAAATAAGAGCTGTATACAAATCAACCCACCTCAAACGAGTCAATATGTTGAGTCTCAAGTGGCTAACATAAAAAGCAACTCCATATAAATTCAAAGAGCACAATAGAAATTTTACCCCATTACCTGATATCCTCCATTCCATCATGTTGCAACTCTTGGATAAGAACTTAATTACCTTACATCCTATTAGAGCCATTGATCCTACTAATCATTTACCTTTGAACTATAATGTTAATTCCTTTTTCCAATATCATCAAAAAAATGGACACGATACAAAACATTGTAAGTGTCTTAAACATATTGTGCAAGACCTCATTGATTCTATCCATATCTAGTTGGGCAATTTTAATGATCAAGGAGATAAATCCATCGCCCCACCCAACCAAAAATTTCATATCTTTTATTAATCCTATGTCATATCATAACATCTCATTTGTGAAAGCTAGTGATACCAAGAATGATGTGATGAATGTTGACATGATTAATGATAACATGAGTTATAATAAGGATGATTCTATAGATACTATGGTTAACCTCATTGAACTTCAAACTCATAAGGACCAAACCAAATTTCCTTTTGAAATTTCTTTCTCACCAAATGACATAATTAAACATGCACCCGATGGTCGTCTTTACATAGTCGGAAGAATGAATGACAAGCCTAATAATTGGATATTAATTGATCCCATGTGTGTAGAGAATGTGACTATCGAGGAATTCTTATTTTTTCATGAACTTTATCAAGATTCTTATGACAAACCAAAAGCATGAATCAAAACACATAATGGTTTTGCTTGCCCTACGATAGGTTCAATCACTCTCTGATAAAATTTGGACCAAAACAATTGAATGTCTCATTCTCCATCATCCCAACATCAAACCAATTATGTGTGAAGCTTGGTTATCCATGGCCATGCTCCATGGATGGTGTCTCATCGGTAGTGCATAAATGCTTAAAATTTCCATTTGGAAATGGCATATTTACTATGCATCATAGTGGCTTTAATATTGTGTCTTCTAGTGGGAATTTCTCATTATATTTCTTTTGGCCTGAACCCATGGAACCTATTAAGCCTCATGAGGACTTATTTTTCAAATCTTATAAAAAATTCAAGGTAAAATGCATAGCAGAATTATCTCTTAACAACATGCCTCAACCCATGATTGAGTCTCCTAACATTGATGAAGCCATGATTGAACCAAAATTCCTTCAAAGTAATCAAGAAAAACCAACCATGATTCCTCCACCTATTTCCTATGAAAAACCAAGAGATAACCATATAAGTACTATCGTTCCTTTTAAGGTCAAACAGGTTTATAAAGTCAAAGAGAGTGGTTGAATAACCTTTCATGGTTCCTTTCATTCCTCCCTTGCAAGAAGAAAAGAAACTGATGGTTGATAAACTTGAAAATCATGCAAGAAGAAACTAAAATGATAAAGAGTGTAGGTGTAGATGTTGTGCTATTTCTCGTAAGTTAAAAGAAGAGAACAAACCAACAAATCAAGACCAAAATTTTACTCAAATAAAGCATGATGATTCTCCACCATTTCCACAACAAAAAATAAGAGCCTACAATACACATTATTATTAAACCTCCTATTGTGATTAAATTGGATGACTATGATGAGATTGTTAAGATTGATGAGGAAGTGCATAATGAGCTGAATTTATTATTTTCCTCTTTCATAAGCTTAGATGATAGCAACTATGACGATCCTCCTAAAAAGAGTCACTCACCACATGTTGAACCTAGTGATTCTCCTAGTACGACACTTGTTGTTGTCCCTTTGGCTATGTTTCTTCCTTTTGCCTATGATGAACAAGATTGGGATGTAGGTCACTTGATTTAGGTTGACTTGCATGTGTCATACTAGTCATTTTTTTGTTTTATTTTCATGTTCTGTGTGATTGCATGTGCATGATGTGATCCCCCATATCGGGTTGCTTGGTGTGTCTTTATATGTTTGTGAGCCTACTTTAGATGACCCTTGTCACCCCATTGGTGCAAGGATACAAAGGAAGTGAATCTATCATGACATTATTCTATTTGTATCTACATTCTTCTATATGACGTAAAAATTTATTTTTCCCTTGTTTTATGTTTTCCTTTTGGGGATGATGCAAGGCATTGAGACATGTACGTCTCTTCCATATTGAACCAAAATCTTTTATTTTTTTTAATCTATGTTTCATTCTTCCTTTGTGTTCATTGTTCTACAAGTATTTGGGGAATGATGAAAGTTTCGAGCTCTATTATATCATTGTATCAAAGACATAACACTAACCCCAAATCCATGGATCCCTTATGTGTTTCCATTTTGGGGGAACTCCTTTTCATGGCGTAGCTTTATCTTCTTTATCATTTGGCATTTATCATTTTACTACTTTAAAGTAATTTCTCACAACATGGTGTTTATCAATTTCTTTAAAGTGGGGGCATATGTGTCCCTACTCATTGTTTGTATATTCCCTTCAAAGTGTGTTCTTCTTATTCCATGTGATGTGTCTTCTTGGAAGTGACATTTGGTTTGATTTCCTTCAAGAGAGTGACCTTTCTTGGAATATGGCATTCCTCTTAGTGGAAATTCTATGGCTTGCATTCCCTAAGGTGTGATTTTTTTATCCTTGACTAGTCCTCTCTTGGTGACATTAAGTGTGATGTTCCCTAAGATGTGACCTTTCATGCATTAAGAAAACCCCCTTTGACTATCCTATCCTATTGGATTTACAACTTTTTCATGTCCACCTAGCATAACACAACTTTCTTGCTAGTGGTTTTTTTTTAGTTTTCATGAGTGTTTAGCATAATGCAGCTTGCTAGCCTTGTGGAGCCTTTGACCATTTTTATCGTTCCTTACTAAATTTATCAGGAGGTATAACTTTTGGTATGGTTGACATATGGGAGCCTATAGACTTGGCATGAATTTCCCATCAACCACCCTTTTTATGGGTACATACCAACCTAGTGTGTGTTTCTCACTTTCTTGGGGCTCACCTAGTGGACACTAGATTTCACTAGACCTCACGAGTATATTTTTTTCAGATAGTGGACAATGGGGTTTCACTTGCGAACACATTTTATGGACAACAACATAGCTGTGACTAGTTCATCCTTCCTTTTCTTTCTTTTTGCATTAATTTTGACAATGTATTATTGTGCATCTTGTGTTGCTACTACAAGCATGTGTCTCTTTGTTCCTTTGTTGGTTTTCCATGAGATCTTAGATCTCAGGGGCTTGATCACCCTCCTTGACCTTTTTCATCTTATCTTTCCAACTCTTGTACAATTAGACCTCTCTTGACTTATTTTTTTGCTTTAGTGTGAGTCTGAGCATAGGTTCATACTCTCGCTAAAGTGGGGGCTAAATGTAATGTATAAAAATTTACACCTTTTTATTTCCACACTATGCTTGCATCCCCTTAATTAATTGGACTTAATTAAGCCTTTAATTGGCCCAATTATGCATTCACAAGCCTAATTAATTTTGTCTTCCGAAAGGGAAACTCACATTTAATTAATGCCTACATTGAACTTAACATCCTTGAGATTGAGTTTCCTAGGTTTAGGTCCTAGGATCCATTCACCCAAGGGAAAATGGGTCCCCCTTAAGTCTTGGGATCCCATTTTTAATATGTTTTTGGAGGCATTTTAATGATATAAATTCAAATTGTAAAGGTCGGCTTGTGGTGTTTAATTTTTGGGTAATTAAGGAAATGCCTATAAATATAAGGTTTTTTTATCAATTCAAATCTAAGTGGCATAATTAAAATTTTATATGAGCAAATATTATTTTCAAGAGCATTGGAGAGTAGATTTCAGTCATTTATTGCAACATTCAAGATCCTATCATGATGTCAAGATTTATGTGTTCATGCATGTTTCTAGAGCTAACATTGTGATGTAGGTTTCAAGTTTCAATCAAGCATTCAAGCATCAATATCTATCAAGCAATCAAGCCATTTCATGCAAAATCCAATCCTTAGAGAGATGTGTTACATTTCATTCCTCTAAGGGAAGTCATTAAAGGGTTTGGTGAGGTGTAACAAGCTTTTTTCATTCATCAATTCCTTCATTTTTTCATTATTTTATTATCAAGGTTTAATTACCAAACTAGGGTTTGACCAAGGAAAACCCTTATCCACCAAAAGCAAACATTTTTCTCTTCTCTTTGTATGTGTAGATTTGCAGGTGAAGAAGTATTGGAATTTGATGAAAAGTGAAATTTGCAAAGTTTTCAAAGTTGTCAATCAAAGTTGTCAAGACACGGAAACTCACCTATAGGTTTTATTTTTCAATTTCTGACAGTCAAACTTGGTGGAATCAAAATCTTAGATCTAGGATCCAAGGACTGCAAAAAGAATTTTCAGACCCCTATATAGAGACCCATTTGCCCTTGGGCAGATTTCCTTCATCAGAGCCTAAAACCCACTTTTTGAGCTAAGTAAACACCATCCTAACCTTCTCAAATCCACTGGTTAACTGTTGTTTCTAATATTATTATCATAAAACTTCATATTCCAAGTGTTAGATCTCATAGGTTTGATTGTTAAAACACTTTTATATTTCTCCCAAAATTTCCTTTCGATCATTTCTTTCATAAGGAAGTTGAGGTCCCATAGTTTCCAAAACCTAGGGTTGACTCACCTTAAGGGTTGTAATTTGATTCTAAGCATTTGTGGAACTATCCCTCTTCCTAATGAATGTTGGAAAGGTGGATTTTGATTAGGTGGACACCCCCTTTTGTTTTGACATACTCCCCTTATCACACATCCCATTTTAGGTAAGATCCCCTTTTCCTATATTTCAATTACTATTTATATTTTCATAGTATCTAGTAAGTCATGATCATGGTTATAGATATCAAATTGTTGGGATGCATAGTTTTGATTCCTATCTATAATTTATTGGACACCTCTCTACCTCCTCTCTATGATAACTTTCCTTCCAACATCTATTGGTTAAAATCCACTATTGACAAGGGCTTTTCAATTTAAGGAGTTATCTTGTCAAAAAATTATCTAATTATTGGATAAAGCATGCAATTTTTTAATCACTATAAAAAAAAATCCAATGAGAAAGTGTATCTAGAATGGAATTTCCTACAAATAGCTTTATCATATATCATTAATATGATCAAATTAAACTAATCAAACAATGTGATCAAATTCACTATTTTGATTTTTAGGGATTGCATGAAAATTGATGGCTTGAAAACTTTTTGATGAATCCAAAGATTATTCTTAGAAGACCTCATCAATGAATGATTTGAAGTAGATTATTATATTCATCTCTTTATGATTAATTTATAGTCACCATAGACCTATAGTATCATGATTCCTCTTTTCTCAATAAATTGTGATACATAAATTAGTTCCTCATATTATACAATGTTATTAATATATCTAAATAATTATACTATAATTTATCTCCCTTAGGAGAAATTAGTGAAATGTAAGGTCCTAACCTACTTAAGTACTTATTCCTAAATTATATTCACCCTCTTTAGTGATCTAGAGAAAGAAATTATTTTCATCATGGATAATGTAGCTGACCATGATTGTGGAATAAAATGTGTCACATGGATAAGAATCCAAATTATTAGCATCTCATTCACCTGAGTAATCATCTAGAATAATTATCCAATTTTCATTAGGAAATAGGCTTGAAGAATATAGTTCTTCTTCTATTAACAAGGCATGGATGGAACAAATATGAACTATAGGTTTATGCTAAACATGATGAAACACATTAAGGTTTTGCAGGTATATTTATGGTAGTACCATATTTTATTTTTTTGGTAAATAAATTTTTCATTATGGTATTTTAGTGCAAAGAACTCAAACTCACCTAATAGGTAGTAGCAAACACTCTAAAATTTAGGCATATTTCTATTGAATTAATGATATTCCTCTACATTTGAGAGGGGAGTATTCCTTCTATGATTTTAACTATAAAGAAAAAGAAAAAGAAAAAGAAAAATAGAGAGAAATATTTGATGTGAGATATAATAAAATCACCTAGGCTTCTCAAGAAAAAACTTAAAATAAAAGTGAGCATAAACGTGTAGTGACAAAAATTTCAACAATTTGTGCCCACAAATAATAACTGATAAGATGACAATTTCTCCTTTCATACATGTAAGATAAATAACAAAATATCACACATTAGACATACAAAGAATATATAATCAAGGGAACACTTGCTCAAATCTTAATAATTCAATTCCTAAAGCCCAATTTTAACCATATATAACAAAGAATCACAAAAGAATGATTACAAATTAACATAGGAAAGACTTGCAATCTAGGAAAGAAAAATAGACATAATTTTTTAGATATTCCTTAAAAACTTCAATGAAATGAGAAACCAAAGTCTCAAAAATCCTTATACAATGACTATGTTGAAAAGTAGCCAATTGCCACCAACAATTCATAGACATAAAACCCATTTTATAAAGCTTTACAAATGAGAGGCTCAAAAAATAATCCCATCAATTTCCTTCTTATTATATCTTTGTAGAATTTTTTTCATAATTAATTCTTGAAGATCAATTACAATAAACTTTTTATTCCTCTTTGACATAAAATTTTACTCATAAAATGAGTTAAAGAATTATTAAAATGAAATAATAAGATATATCTTAGCTTAAAATTGACTGGTAACCAATTGTCGTAGCTTTTTTATGGGTTATAAGTGTTTTCCTTGTTATATTTGTTGATTTCCACCACAACAAGCATATTTTCTAACTGTGCATGAGTCATAGCTCCATGAGCTTGAGGCACAAAAACCATTATCAATAGCTACCACAAGTACCACCACATTTATACTTGCAACACCTTTGCTCTAAAAATACTAAAGATGGCATACCCAAGAGTGTCTAAGAAAGTAGCAAATGCTCCAAATTATATGCTCACAACAAATTCTCCTAAATGTTGAGTAATACCATGTCTTCTTTTTCTCAATATTAATTTCTTTGGTTGTCTAAATTCATATGTGTTGTACAGTTTTGCATACATGTCCCACCGAAAGTAGGGACCCCCCTTTTGCCTAGCCTTTTGGCTCTTTTCTGTGGCCTTTCCCTTTTTTGAGCTTGTCTTTGAAAATATTGAGTTTTTTATTTTTTTTGGGTGCTTTGGTCCTTTAGTCTTGGATTTGGGTTACTTTAAAATGTTCCTAAATTCCTATCTTGCTTCCTAAATGCCTATCTTTCTTGTAAAGTGCCCCCATTATGCTAACACTTTGAAAACTCTAAGTCTTTTGGACAATTTCGGGTTTTTTCCCATTTTCGGAAATTTTCCCTTTAGACGGATTTCCCCGACTGCCTGGAAAGCTCGGCGGGGTTGGTTTTGCATTGTCTTCAGAGATTTCGCTGCTTTACGGAATTCTATCTTCCTTGGTTTTTTCTGATTTTCCTTCGTCTCTTCATTTTCCCAGGTTGCATCTTAGGTTGTTTACCTCGATACCATGAGGTCTTTGCATCTAGGCCGCGGTTGTGTGGTGGTACTGCCTTACTGTGGGGGCCTTTCGTTCCACCCATGGTAGCACGGTGGTCCCGCCTTACCATGGGGGTCTTTAGTCGGTGGCGCAGTTGTGCAGGGTTGGTCTATCTAGAGAAGTAGTTTGGTTTACCTCAATACCACGAGTGTCTCTAAGCCCGGTCACGGTTGTGCAGTTCACCACCATACCACATGGGCTTTATGCTTGGCTTGTGGTGTTGTAGTTTACCATGTTACCTTGGTGGTCGAATGCTTGGCTCGTGATAGCGTGGTTTTGGTCACTTTGGAGGCGTTGGAAGGTCAGATTGTCGATCAACAGTGTGTGAACTGTGCTAACCTCGTAAGAGTTTTTTGCCTTGCGAAAATCTCGATAGTCTGTCCCTACTTCATTTTCCCATGATAAGCTAAGTATTGCTAGTTTTGGTGATATCCACCCCTGTCGAATTTTTTTGAAAGTCTGCTATTTGTCAAAGACTGAGTGGATTCGCGAGTTGACAATTAATGGTTATGTATTGCATGATGGATTTGGATGATTTGATGATAAGTGTAGACATTCCTTGATTTTTGATTGATGGGTGATTGGTCTTTTGGTGATTTATGTGCTTTCCTCGCTAAAATTTTCCTGGCACAGAATTCCCCGAAATTCCTTCCTGACTTCAATTCCGCGGAGGGGTGAAAATCCCAAACTTTGACAGGGTTGCTTTAATGAAGTTTTAATAGATTCTGATGGTTTTTTTGGATCTCTCTAATGATTAGCATGTTTGCATTAGATTAATACATATTTTCATGCCATAATGAATGCTAATGGTGGCCATTTTGAATGCGAGTTGGATCAGGCAGGTTGTTGTTGTCGAGGCCAAGGGAAGAAATGGGTGTACTTTGAAGATGTTGTGGGATTTGCGAGATTGCAACCAGGTAAATTTTGTGGCTACAAGCAGGTGAAACTCGCTCGTACACGGCTGGGTCAACGTGCTCGAGGGTCGTTCATCTGATTTGGGCGTGAATGGAGGGTTTGAACTAGTTTGACTTGATCAGAGTCGTTGGAGAGGCCCAACTCGGCTGATTGGTCGGTGACTCGTATTCACACTCATATGACGTGCACATTACAATTTTTCTACTTCGCGTCATTAGGATATTAATGGTGAAGGGAACTGTAGGATTTGATCGATCTGAATTAGGATTTGTGGAGATCCTAGGCCGATCTGAAGGGGTGCCCCATGCATTCATTGCAGGATGGTGATTTATTGCGAGTTGTCTGGGTCGATAGGGTTGGTGGTCGACCTTCTCTGTAATCCTAGCTTGGGCCAACACGGGATGGGATTTCTATAAGTATGGCTTTTCTCCTCCTTTGTAAGGGTTAGAAAAATTGGTTGGTTGGTTAGTTAAGAAAAAAAAGTTATTGTTGGAAAGTAAAGGGTTAGACAGTAGGTTAGAAGAATTAGGAGTTAGTTTCATTTTCAAGCAAATGTTGTAATACAGAATATCAAAATTGTTGCTATTATTGGTGATTTAATATAAGTGAAGACATTGTGTTATTATTGGTGTCTTTTTTGCATTGATTTTTCTTGCACGGTTCTTATTCTATCTTCCAAATTGCTTGGAAATATTTGAATGTATTTTAGGCTTAGAGAAAATAATTTAATGGTGCTTCTGATTTAATGCTTGCAATGTTGTAGCAATCTCTAGTTCATACTTTGGGCAGCTTCTTGATTGTGGGACTGTTGTGCAAGGTCAACATGTACCTGTTATTTATGTGCTTAGTTCAATTGTGGGCACTTGTCCATGCCAACTGCAAAACTAAGGTTGGCTTGGATGAATGTGCATAATCTGAAAATCTTTAATTCCTTAGAAGATTGCACTATTTATGTGAGATTGCAGGTATAGCCTAGGTTAAACATAAAGTAGTTTTATAGGGATTGGTCTTTTCTAAGTATTTCTTCATTGGTAATGTTGATCTTAGGAGTAATATTAATTTTAGGATTTCTGAAACCCTTACCTTTTGCTATTTCTTGAACTGTGGTTAAAGTAGGAACTCAAGTATCACCTTGTTGCAAAATTTGATAAGTTTAGAGTCTCTAGCATTTATTTTGTAAGGTCCCTTAGTGATTACCATCATTTTCACATTTATCACTAAGTGGTTCCACTGCATTTTCATGACCTGACACCTGAGAGACCTTGGGGTTATCTCTTTTCTCATAGAGATCAACCTTTCAAGAGAGATAGAATAATATATTCTATCTGAGTTGTTACTATGTAGAAAACACCATCGACAGGATTGGTGCTAGAAGGAGGGCCCTGAATAAGCAAGCTGGAGCATTTTCTAAATGCCCTTTCTCCTGAGAGACTCAGAAGGAGAACCAGATCTACCCCAGGAGAAGAAGAAGAGTTTCAAGAACTTCCTCCTCCAACTAGGTCAAGAAGGACCATAAAAAGGGAGGATTCATCGTCCAATCCATTATTTCCACCATCTTCACCTTCATCCACCTCATCTTCATTCGATTTTGAGGTTGGTTTCATTCAACAATCCCAACCAGTCATCACTCAGCCTTTACCACCTCCACCTCTGCCAATGGATTTTTGGAAAACAACCCATCACCTCTATCCTTCAACAACTACAATGTTATGCCCAAGAACCTTGAGCATTTTTTCTCTAAGTTTCACACAAGTGATCCTAATAGAATAGCAGAGGAGCATATTAGCATTTTTCAGAATTTTCTGAGGGATAGAGGGATTAATCATGAGGATGTTGCATGTATACTTTTCCCTTATTCTCTTGGAGAAGAATCATTTTATTGGTACAATCATTTACCTATTGAATCCATTCATAATTGGGTTGAACTTGAAGTTGAATTTTTGCAGAAGTTTAAAATTCCCATCATTGCCAATGAGCTTTGCATGCAGTTTACCAGAGTTAAGAGAGAAGTCAATGAGCCTATAGGATCATTCAATAATAGGTTCCACCATGCATACACTAGATTGCAGACCCCTTACGCTATGGATGATGCCATTTCCTTGGAATTCTATTTTGAGGCCCTAGATAGTCTTACATCCACCTTCCTTAAGTGGAGAACTAATCCTCCAACCACCCTACTCACTAAATATACAGAGGTTGTTAAGGTTAGTACTGATCTGAGACAACACTTTTCAGGACCCCTACCATCTCTAGGACCAGTTGCCCACCCTGAGCAAGTCCAAGCTCTTAACCAGGCACTAACTAATCATGCTCCCATTATGAATCCCATTCCATAGTTGTCTTTGGTTCCACACCCAGGTCATCCAATAGGTCAAGCTCACCCAATGCCCAACTATCCACAGTAAGGTGCCAATCAACCCCTTTATCCATAGCCATAATCTAGTTTCCCTACATATTTGTAGAACTCAGAAGCTTTGAATCATTCTATGGGTCCTGGACGAGTGTCAAGATACCCCCCAAACAATGTAAATTTAGTGCCTTATAGTAGTCCTGATAAGGAAAGGTTAGATGAGCTAACCAAGCAAGTGAAGAAGTTGAATATGGAGGTAACCTACTTGAGGAGCCAAAACAACCAACTCCAAGCTACTTAGAGGAGCATGCAATCAAATTACAATAGGGAGAATCGGGATGTTGCACGGGGGCAGCACTCTGACAGAAATTAGAATTTTGAAAGAGGCCAAGGTTCTTGTCAAAACTTTGATAGAGGTCAACTAGGTGGACAAGGGTTTGAAAGGAGATAGCTACCTAGGTAGAATAGGCCATGGAATGTTGGATCTAATAATGGAGGAGCCCCCACTCCACTGGACTAACCTTCCAATCAAGAGAAACCTCTAAGTGGAGTATATCTAACTGAAGCAGCTTTGTCAGGGTGGTGTAGGCTTCACAAGACAAGTCAACACTCTAAGCTGGATTGTTCTGAATTTCAAACTATTGCTTCCATCTTTCAGTATGAAATTGAAAACAACTCGACTGGTCAAGAGTTGGTACCCTCAAATCCATATGATTCCCCAGTTTTGGTGTTGAATCATGCTCCTTTTCCTAGGGATGAAGAGAATGAACCAGAGGATGAGTCAAGTAGTCATAATGAAGGGGTTGAACAAGTGCTCAATGAAGATGAAATCTCTCAGTTATTTAATGAGGGAACTAAGAATGATAACGGTCCTTTAGATGAAGAGGGGGTTGGTATTGAAGAAGTACAGATGTTTCAGCAACCTACAAGAAATTATGATTTAAGGAATAGGCCTAACAAGAATCCACAAGCTCGAGGATTGTTTACCACATCTATTCCTCCAAACAATTTTACCACTCCACCAGATCCACATGCCAGCAATAATCCATCTTACCCTCAGGTGCCAACACAATACTTTGCAAAAGGAGGACAACCTGATATCTCAAAAGGAATCAATGTCGATACAGCAAAGGATAGGCAGACTGGTCATTCTAAGGAGACCCACACTGACATGAATGTGGGACAATTAGGTGAATATGTGACTAAAGAACTCAAGAAATTAAAGGTGAGTCTCTCTACTTTTGAATTGTTAAGGGTTCCTAAAATCATAAATGTAGTCCTAGGGTCTTTCAATTCAAGTATAGCACCACAAGGAGTAGCGGTCAACGAGGCATTCGGCATGCCTCCTAGTTCATAGGCACTTAAAGGTCTGAGTCATGCATAGCTAGGAGACAGGGGTATAGAAAAGGATGAGAACCAAGTTGCACAAGTTGACACTCAATTGAGTTTGTTCCAGGGCAAGATGGAAACCCCTCCCTTCCTGATTTCTATTTGTATCTTTGGGAAGAATCTGCACAATTATCTTCTGGATTCAGGGGCATCTACAAATGTTATGCCTTTTGTTGTCTATAGGGCTCTAGGTATTACCCCTACAGCCTCTCAGAAGAAGGTCACCCAATTGGACAAAACAAAGGTAAATATAGTGGGAGAACTTAACATGATCCCCATGCAAGTTGTTTCAGATCCTAGAGTGCAACAAGTACTTAATATTTAGGTGGTAAATATTCCTAACACTTATGGTTTGATCTTGGGTCAATATTTCACCAAGGCACTAAATGGATATACATCCACAGATCATTCTCACATGTGGCTCCCCTCGAAAGGAGTCCCAAATCAAATCAGAATTGAAAGAGAACCTAGAATGAAGTATGTGATCATTGAATATAAGAATACTTCAAATGAGATATTGGTGTTAGAAGTCAACATGGGGAACTATGTCTTGGCCACCCCTGTTTCAGATATAGAAGAAGTTTTTATGTTGCAAAGCTTCTCTAATGAATCCACATCAAAAGCCAGTAGTTCTGAAGCACTACTTGAGCAAACAAAGGAACTTGATGATCAAGAGGATAGACAACTCAGCTTGCTAGATAATTTCTAAGAGTTTATCAAGAAGTGTGTGGAGGATCAAATTCAATGGGGTAGAAATATGGATTTTAAGGAATTTTTGCTCCCCAATTGGTGCAGAGTTCACAATGTCGCTCACTTTGAGTTGGAATGTTGCTTGTGCCAAACTACAGTGGATCAGATACAAAGATGCATTAACCCAACCTTAGCTATTAGGCTAGATATATAGAGCATTCAAAATTATCTAAAAGGAAAGAGCCCAAGGCCTCCTGAAGAGCCTTCGGGCAATAGCAAGGACAGGGTTAGTTAGAGGAAATCAGGAGCTGATGGTTGCTAGATATTGAGATTTGATGGATGCAAATCAAAGCAGGGTGCTGGAGCAAGATTTTAGTTGATCGGCCCTAAAGGTAAAACCTATTTTTTTGCTCATAGATTCCAATTCCAGTGCACTAATAATGTAGCTGAATATGAGGCTTTGGTCCATGGATTATTAATGGCATTGGGAAAGGAAGTCAGGATCTTGCAAGTGTTTGGAGATTTTGAGTTGGTAGTTAAATAGGTAAGGAAACAATACTCGTGTCATAATAGAAGAATGACCAACTACAGGCATAGAGTATGGGACCTCATTGAGGGATTTGATGCATTCAACATTCAATTGACACCCCAAAGTAAGAATCAAACCGTTGATTCTCTGGCACAAGCCGCAAGTACATTGCAACCTTTATCACTTTCAGGTTTGAAGAAGTTCACTGTGGAGCTCACCCCAGTACCCTCAGTGTCTAACAACGTCACCCATTTCCAAGTATTTGAGGATGACAAGAATATTCTTGATTTCATCACTAGTTGTGATGTGTTTTCTTCCCAAGTGATTGATGAGGCAAAACCTCAAGAGGCTGAAATGGACCTAGAAGGGGTCATAAACCTGAAAACTAATACCATCCCAAGGGGGATGGTGCAATTAGAACGAATTTTTGATCTGGATAAGATAAAATATCAAGAATAGCAAGTGAAAAGGGAATCTCTTAGCAATCAGTTTGAAACATACAACATCGGGACCCAGGAGGGTGTCAAAAATGTCTTTATCGGTAAAGTGTGCACTCTAGAGGAAAGGAGAGGAATTATTGATGCCTTGCACACTTATCAAGATGTAATAGCATGGAGCTATGATGACTTAAAGACATATGATACTTCAATCATTACACATACTATTCCCCTGAAGTCAAATGTTAATCCATTCAGGCAAAGGAAAAGGCCAATTAATGCTCTGTTGGAGCCCATCATTCAGAAGGAGGTGCAGAGGTTGCTTTCAACATGAATCATATTCCCAATAAGACATTCAACATGGGTTGCAAACTTGGTTCCAACAAGGAAGAAAAATGGAGAAATCAGATTGTGTGTTCATTTTAGGAACCTTAACAGGGCATCAGAGAAGGATAATTATCCAGTCCCTTCACTGGATGATTTACTTCAGATTGTTAATGGGTCTCATATGATGTCTTTTCTAGATGGGTACTCTAGATACAATCAAGTTATGGTACAATATGAGGATAGACACAAAACTTCCTTTACTACAAAATGGGGAACTTTCGCTTATAGAAGGATGCCCTTTGGATTAATCAATGTCTGGGCTACCTTCTAGAGAGAAATGGATATTGCTTTCAAAGACATAGTTGGTAGGTGCATCATCATTTACATGGATGATTTGACAATATTTTCTAAGAGGAGAAGTGATCATATTGCAGATTTATGCCAAGTATTCCAAAGGTGCAGAGAGTTTGGTATCTCACTTAATCCAAAGAACTACATCTTTGGAGTCACTAAAGGAAAGTTGTTAGGGCAAGTTGTTTCAAAACAAGGTATTGCCATTGATCCTGAACGGGTAGAGGCTATACTTAAAATTCAGCCTCCTACAAACAAAAAGGAAATGAAGTCATTCTTTGGTAAAATTAACTTTGTCGGAAAGTTTATCACTGGATTTGCAGAAATAGTAAAGCCCTTGAATGCCATGCTGAAACAGGAAGAAAAGGTTGAATGAAGTGCAGAAGCTCGAGAGGCATTTGCAGAAATCAAGAGAGCTATTGTTGAAGCTCTAGTATTGGTAAGTTCTGATTATGCCAAACCCTTTTATATATATTCGTTTGCTTCAGAACATTCTTGTGTTGGCATGCTGACCTAGAAATCTGACCAAGGGAATGAACATCCCATAGCTTTTATGAGTGCTCCTCTGAAGGATGCAAAACTGAGATATCCTAATGTAGAAAAATAGGCTTATGCCTTGGTCTGAGCAGTAAATAAATTCAGACACTATATCTTGAGAAATAAGGTCTTTGCTATAGTACCTGATCCTATAGTAAAGTTGTTATTAATGTAGAATGAATTGGGAGAATGCAAAGCCAAGTGGGTAACTATGTTACAGGAATATGATATTGAGATCCAACCCATGAAATTGGTGAGAGGGTAGGGACTAACAAAGACAATGGTTGAGATAGGTCTCTACCTCACAGCTCAGCAATATCACTTCCAAGAGGTGTCTCCAAGAGACTGGTATGATGAATTCATGTACTATTTGTTGAACCAGAAGTGTCCTGAACACCTTAATATAGTACAAAGAAGAGCTTTGTGTTTCAAGAGTGGTATTTTTATGATGAAAGGAGTTGTCTTGTACAAGAGAAATCATGAGAGGGTTTATTTGAAGTGCCTAGGGAAGGAAGAAGCTAGAAGGGTGATGTTTGAATTTTATGGCAAGTATGGCATAGGCCATGGCTTAGCACCTTCCACTGTAAATCAGATCTTGATTGCAAGCTATTATTGGCCTACCTTGTTCAAAGATACACATAACCATGTGAGGACTTGTCATGTATGTCAGACTACAACAAGCAGGGAGAAACGTGCAACCCTTCCACTTCAGCCAATCATAGAGGTAAAACCATTTGCACAATGAGGAATGGACTTCATAGATCCAATCAATCCACCTTCCTTTGTAGGCCACAAGTATATTCTTACTATAACTAATTACTTTACCAGGTGGACCGAGGCTCTTGCATGCAAACAATGCACTTCTGAAGTGGTAATCAATTTCGTAGAGTCGAGAAATATTAATCGCTTTGGATGTCCATGGGCTTTAGTTTGTGATAATGGTCCTGCATTTGAATCATTGAAATTTTCTAACTGGGCTTTTGATCATGGAATTGTCATAAAATTGGCATCTAATTACTACCCATAGGGCAATGGTTTGGTTGATTATTTCAATAAGAATCTGTTGACAGACATCTGTAAGCTACTAGAAAAGAAACCTAAAATTGGCACACCCAGCTTAGATTCGCTCTTTGGGAAAATCATACCAGACGGAAGACATCCCTAGGAACCTCTCATTATCACTTAGTGTATGGTTTGGAACCTATATTTCCCATCTAGCTGAAGATCCCTACCTTGCAATTTATCAATGAATATTATGATGGAGAGGATAAGTGTGAAGCCCGCTTAATTGAACTATTAAGCCTTGAAGAGAGAAGAGATGAAGCCTTAGAAAACTTTTTCAAACATCAGGGTGTGGTGAAAAGATGGTTTGATAGGAGAGCCAAGGTGAAAGCCTTTACAGTCTCTAACTTGGTTATATACTGGGATAAAGCCCATGATCGAAAAGGGGGGCATGGGAAATTTGATAGACTTTGGCTCGGCCCTTATCAGATTGCAAAGATTTTGAGGGATAATGTTTTTTGTTTGAAACTCTCATTGGAGAAAATATCCCACTGCCTATCAATGGGTAGTATTTGAAGCATTATTTCTAGTCCTGAGCTATTTATAGCTCTTTCCATGTACATAAGTAGATTAGGTTTCCTTTTTGTTCTATTTTTTGCTTTTGGTTAGGGTAGGTCTGCTTCAGTTGGTTTTTCTTTGTACTTTTCTTCGACTTTGGATTTCTTGCTTTCTTTTGGGCTTGTTGCATCTGTATGATTGGTTACTTGCCTGAGGTAGTTCTGTGAATTTATTTTACAAACTCCAATCATATTTTCAGAGTCATTTGGTGTATTTCCTTTGTTTGATGTTGCATATGCTTGGAATTGGAATCACTTGATTAAGTCAAATTCAGGAATGTATTTGGGTCTCACGCGTACACACAAATCTTAAGGTTTCCAAGGTTGCATATGGTCCTTGTGAGGTCTGATTGGGTGAAAAATCTTATATTCTACTCCAGTGTCATTGTGGTTCTTATCCCTAAGTGTGGGCTTCATTGCTTGCAAGGTGAAAGAGAAGGTTTAAAAGATCTCAAAGAGAATATAAAAAGAAACTGTTGAAAATCAAAAAAAATGTTCACTTTATCAGGGGTATCCTAGTATCTCTACCGAGGCTATGGATGCCTGGCTGGTAGTAGAGCTATGCTAGGGAGGGTCACAATGATAACCTCATCGGGGCTATGGATTCCTGGTTGGCAGCGAGGCTCTATCCAGGTTGCTTTTGGAGTTGGAATCCTTATGTAGCCCTATCAGACTAAGTTTGGTCCATGTTGCCATTGAGGAAAAAGGAAATGAATGCATATACACACACTTTGACCCTGGTACAGGAAAGGTTTGTTTATTTGTGATTTTTGAAACCTTGTCCATAGGTAGCCTGATACATCCATATCTGGTCTGCGAAACCAGAGATTCTGGGTTAATTCTAGTTTGTAATTGAAATGCTCTAGAGCATTTCCCTAGTGGAGTCACCATTTGTTGTGTAGTTTTGCACACACGCCCCAATGAAAGTAGTGACACCCCTTTTTCCTGGCCTTTTGGCTCTTTTCTGTGGCCTTGCCCTTTTTTGAGCTTGTCTTTGAAAATATTGAGTTTTTATTTTTTTTGGGTGCTTTAGTCCTTTAGTCTTGGATTTGGGTTACTTTACAATGTTCCTAAATTCCTATCTTGCTTCCTAAATGTCCATCTTGCTTGTAAAGTGACCCCATTATGCTAACACTTTGAAAACTCTAAGTCTTTTGGACAATTTCAAGTTTTTTCCCGTTTTCAGGAATTTTCCCTTCAGACGGATTTCCCCGGTTGCCTAGAAAGCCTGGCGAGGCTGGTTTTGCACTATCTTCGGAGATTTTGGTGCTTCGCAGATTTTTGTCTTCCTTGATTTTTTCCAATTTTCGTTCGCCTCTTCATTTTCTTGGGTTGCATCTTAGGTTGTTTACCTTGATACTGCGAGGGCCTTGCATCTAGGCCATGATTGTGTGGTGGTACTGCCTTACCGAGAGGGGATTTTGTTCATGTCACAATAGCACGGCAGTCTCACCTTACCACTGGAGTCTTTAGTCGACGGCATGGTTGTGCAGGGTTGGTCCATCTGGCATGGTAGTGCAATTTACCTCGATACCGCAGGTGTCTCTGAGCCTAGTCACGGTTGTGCAGTTCACCACCATAACACAGGGACTTTGTGCTTGGCTTGCGGTGTTGTGGTTTACCATGGTGCCTTAGTGGTCGAATGCTTGGCTCACGGTAGCGTGGTTTTGGTCGCTTTGGAGGCATTGGAAGGTCAAATTGTCGATCAACGACATGTGAACTATGTTGACCTCGTAAGATTTTGTTGCCTTGGGAAAATCCTTATAGTCTGTCCTTGCTTCATTTTCCCATGATGTACTAAGTATTGCTAGTTTCGGTGATTTCCACCCCTATCGAATTTTTTTGAAAGTCTGCTATTTATCAAAGACTGAGGGGATTCGCGAGTTGACGATCAATGGTTCTACATTGCATGATGGATTTGGATGATTTGATGATAAGTGTAAACATTTATGGAGTTTTTACTAATGGGTGATTGGCCTTTTGGTGATTTATGTGCTTCCCTCACTAAAATCCGCCGGGCATGGAATTCCCCGAAATTCCTTCCTAACTTGAATTCCACTAAGGGGTGAAAATCCCGAACTTTGATAGGCCTTCTTTAATGAAGTTTTAATAGATTTTGATGTTTGTTTTAGATCTTTTTTATGATTAGCATGTTTTTTGCATTAGCTTAATACAAATTTTCATGCCATAATGAATGCTAATGGTGACCATTTTGAATGCAGGTTGGATCAGGCAGGTTGTTGCTATCAAGGCCAAGGGAAGAAGTGGGTGTACTTTGAAGATGTTGTGAGATTTGTGAGATTGCAGCCAAGTACATTTTGCAACTGTGAGCAAGTGAAACACTCTCATATGCAGCTGGTTTGATGTGCTCGAGGGTCATTCATCTGAGTTGGGCATGACATGGAGGGTTCAAACTGGTTTGACTCGATTGGAGTCGTTGGAGAGGCCCAGCTCAGCTGATTGGTCGGTGACTCGTATTCACACTCATATGACTCGTGTGTTACCATTTTTTTGCTTCGCATCGGTGGGACATTAATGGCTAAGGGACCTCTAGGGTTTGATTGATCTAAATTGGGGGAGATCTCAGGCTGATCTGAAGGGGCGCCTCATGTATTCATTGCAGGATGGTGATTTATTGCGAGCTATCTGGGCTGATAGGGTTTGTGGTCGACCTTCTCTATAACCCTAGCTCGGGCCAGCACGGGATGGGATTTCTATAAGTATGGCATTTTGCCTCCTTTGTAAGGGTTAGAAAAATTGGTTGGTTGGTTAGTTAAGAAAAAAAAAGTTATTGTTGGAAAGTAAAGGGTTAGACAGTAGATTAGAAGAATTAGGAATTAGTTTCATTTTCAAGAAAATATTGTAATACAGAATATTAGAATTGTTGCTATTACTGGCGATTTAATACAAGTGAAGACATTATGTTATTATTGGTGTCTTCTTTGCATTGATTTGTCTTGCATGGTTCTTATTCTATCTTCCAAATTGCTTGGAAATATCTGAATTTATTTTAGGCTTAGAGTAAATAATTTAATGGTGCTTGTGATTTAATGTTTGGAGTGTTGTAGCAATCTTTGGTTCATACTTTGGGAAGCTTCTTGATTGTGGGACTGTTGTGCAAGGTCAACCTGTACCTGTTATTTATGTGCTTAGTTCAATTGTGGGCACTTGTCCATGTCAACTGCAAAACTAAGGTTGGCTTGGATGAATGTGCATAATCTAAAAATCTTTAATTCCTTAGAAGATTGCATTGTTTCTATGAGATTGCAGGTATAGCCTGCGTTAAACAGAAAGTAGTTTTAAAGGGACTGGTTTGTTCCAAGTATTTCTTCATTGGTATTGTTGATCTTAGGAGTAATATTAATTTTAGGATTTTTGAAACCCTTATCTTTTTCTATTTCTTGAACTGTGGTTAAAGTAGGAACTCAAGTATCACCCTGTTGCAAAATCTGATAAGTTTAGAGTCTCCAGCATTTGTTTTGTAAGGTCCCTTTGTGATTACCAACATTTTCACATTTGTCACTGAGTGGTTCCACTGCATTGTCATGATCTGACACCCGAGAGACCTTGGGGTTATCTTTTTTCTCATAGAGATCAACCTTTCAAGATATATAGAATAATATATTCTATCTGAGTTGTGCAGAAAACACCATCAATAATATGCACATCAAACAATAGTCCATCAAAAATAGTATGCTCATCATGGATTGAATTGCATAAAATTTCCCCAAATACTTCATATGGAATTTTTAGAGGCATTGAAACAAATCAAAGCAACATAGAGAGTGGAAGTTGGCCCAAAATATTCATAATATTCCATATCCTGCATCTCTAAGGTGGCCTATGCCAATAAAATAGTCACCAACTTTAAGAGCTCAAGAATAACCAAGATAATTCCATGACATAGCAAGAACTAGATGTTTCAAAAAAATTAGCATGATTTCCTATGAAATCTTAATAACAACATAAATGGTATTCTCAACAACATAAATGGGATTTTCTATGCCACTAGACAAAGCTCCATGTATAGATGGGTTTACAGCCATGTTCTTCCAAAAAAATTGGGAGTTTATGGAGAGAGAAATTATGTTATCTTTAGAAGAATCAAGAAGAAATGGAAAATTTTAAAAGGAATTAAATAATACCTTTATAGTGCTAATTCCTAAAAAATAGAATCCCTCCACTTTTATTGATTTCAAACCCATATCATTGTGCAACACCATCTACAAAAAAATTTCCAAAGAAATCACTATGAGACTCACCAAAATCATTCCAAGAATCTGATGGAACTTCAAATTTTTGTTCTATAAGTTCCGTTTGATCATGCCTATGTTTTTGGTTCTACATGATGTTTGAGAAAAGCCTATGGTTGGGGTTTTACATTTGTTCTCAAGTATTTATGCAAAACCCTAGTGTCTTATCTTATACCATGGTTGGGATCTATTTGGAAGTTACTTTTTGGAGGAGGGGTTTTGAAAACAACTTATGCCCTATTGTTTCAAATAGGTTTGGCCCCCTTTTTGATCCGTCATTTTATTTATTTCACTAGACTTTATTCTTTCCTAAGTCTAGGTTGGCCCCATGCTCCTTTTAAAACAACTCATGTCATCATTTTTTGTCAACCTAGTAATGTCCCCTCTTGTTTTAATAAATGTTTTATATTTTGTAGAGGGATAATTTTTTATGACCATTCACGAATCGTTGATTGATCTCAGTCGTTCCACACTATCCTGTGATGACCCCACCACGTAGTTTCGGCTGATCACGATATCATAGGCGAGCGCCACGTGTCACATCTGGTGAAGCCAAAGGAATGAGAGGAATACTTTAATACATTGATCTCACTTTGATACATTATCTGGTGGGTTACTAAACTAGTCATAAGATGCATGTGGTTCAAATGGACTGTTGGTTCTTTTTTGCGTATGTGAACCAGGTTTGTCTCCTATTCTACCTATGGAATTGCCAAATTTCCAATCAAGGGCAGCTCAAAGGACCTGGACCAACTGACGAGGATTTTTTAACAATAATACCTCCTACACTTTGGGCTCTGCAAGACCCAGGAGGGTGATCCCAGTAATGAGTTTACAACTTCTGCAACAAAAATCATAAACAATCATTAACTTTGAAAAACAGATAATCTCACTTAATAGCTCAACAAAATAGGATAGAACTGAAATGAATTGGTTGTTCATCAGTAATATCAACCACTTGGAGTGTGAGATGGTAATAGCAAGTTGTTTCATGGTGAAAGATAAATCATAAGTTTTAAAATGGTGGTAGCAAGCCCTAGGTGAAGACAAACAAAACACTGCATCACAAAGAACAGATGCAAATCAGACCAGTGCCATATCCATTGGAGGATTCAAATTCACCAACACTTAATGGTTCATATCAGATTTCAACACATAGCATATTATATCTCTGATTATACTGCCTTACAGTATCACCAATTTGTACCTCAGCTCAATACTTCTTACCCAATCCTTGTACAGAACATATCAATCTACAATCTCATTTAAGTAGTTTAATTAATTCTTTGAATCAAAGCTAAAACCAGAATTGCACACACCACAATAGTGAGAAGAACAGAATAACCCTTGATTACTTCATTCAAAATTCGAATACATTTGCACATAGGAGAGACATGAGCCTTGATTTTTTTCAATTAAACTCAAATGCTAGTACTGTTATGAAACACTAAATCCCAATAAACTCAAATTATACAACAAAATGACACAAAACCCACTTGCATTGCCTCTGTAACTACAGATTTTACATTTTTTATGCAGCTCCACACCAGAATTTTGGCTAGGTTACTTGCTAACCTAACTTGCTAACTTGCCAACAACCTCTTACAATGAGAAGAGAAGAGAATAAGAAGAGGAGAAGAGACTCCAGAAGAAACCCTAGATCCGAGCAGCAACAACCCTCTAGAAGCATCTCCACCATTGAATAGTGATCTGCAAAATATCTTCTCTATTTCCCTACAACAAACTTGATTCTGTTTCAAAAATAGCATGTGCCCAATTCATTTCTCAACAGAAAAATGCCATGTGTCCACTCTTCACTCATTATTTGCAACAGAAGGAAAAACTCTCCACCCCCGTGAAAATCCCCTTCTGGTCTTCATTTTCTGTTTTCACCTCTTTGCTGCATTTTACTCTGTTTGCTTACTTACTACTATTTTTATTTTATTCACTTTAGTGAATAAAATATTTTACTTAACTTCTATGAAAAGTATTAAAATACTTTACCTAGCAACAAAGCATTTATCAATTCACTTTTACCTCAGCACAAAGTCATTTCCATTTTTCATTTTACTCATCCATCCCTGTGCGTTCAAATGTTTTAAATTCTATTTAAAGCATTCCTCCATTTAAAATCAAATGCAACCACATATTAATTATTTTCCCCATGCCTTTTACTTTGCTCACATGTCATTTAAAATTGTTTTAAAAGCCTTATCCGAGGAAAAGAAATGGGCCCCACCCCATTTTAAAACTTTTCACCGGGCTCACCAATATTTTATCATTTTTATCCTTGCAAAGTAAAACCCCATTTACAAATACTAAAAGCATTAAAATATAATGCTTCGGGCCCACCGCTTAAAATTTAATTTACCGAACCTTAGGGAAAACATTTAAATTTTAAATGTTTTTATTGCCTCTTCTATCTCTCCCCGCCATCCCGCAATCCATAATCCTCGGGAAATTCTTGATTGCGAAATGGCGGGCAACGGCGGAGATGCTGCTGCATTTACCTCGAAATTCCCCCCATATTTAGCTCTTGGGTAAAAAGAATAATCTTTAAAAATTTCCTCCCAACCTTTTTATGAAACAAATTTCCCTTTATTTCACAAAAAGATTTAAAACTTCACCCGAGAAGATAACTGAACGGGCCCCACCTTCCATTTAAATATTATTTGATCAAACTACATTACCCCTCACTTTTAATTTATGATGCTTTATTTATTTCTCCCCGCCATCCCACAATCATTAAAAGGACAGCAAGTTGGCAACGCGGGTTAGCGAGCAACGGTTGTGATTTGGCTGCGTTCACCCTCCATCCACCACCGTTGGATCCTTTGCCTTCAACTTTCATCTTCCCCAAAAATTTTAGAACTTCACACCCGAGAGAAAAGAAACGTGCAATGAGTATCCCGTGAGCATTTTGGGATTGCGAAATGGCGGGCAATGGTTTAGATTTTGCTGCACCGTGGACTTACGCTCAACTGTTGATCATTTGCCCTGCAACTTCATTTGTATTGCTCTAATTTTTGTTTGCTCCTTTGCTTATGATATTCCCTTCATTTGGAAACTCTCTCTGGTGCGGAAAAGAATGGAAAAATTGCTGCCATTAGCATTTTCTTGAAAGTTATTGAAGTTTTTTCCACATCTCCATTTTGTGTATGCACTGTGATGGCATTTCCAGAAGCAAATTTCATTCACAGTGAAAGTCATGAAGTGTCTTAGCCAATCAAAAGCAAGAATTAAACTTGCTTATGATTAAAACATTTGAAAATTCACTTATGTTTGCCCTAAATGCCTCATTTACAAATACACAATATTTAAAATACTCACACTATTTTAAATATTAACATTTGAGAACTTTAGAAAATAGGCAAAATTTAATTACGCCTGTGGACCATTTGAAAAAATTCATTGCGGGCAAACCAGGACACCTGGAGCCGAGATCTTTTGCATACACCCATAATCAATTATTTAGAGAAAACCCATTTCCTCCAATTTTGATCAGCTCCTAAAATTCAGGTACCTCCTTTGTAAACTGGCTTCCAGGACGTCTTTGCCACAACAGAACTATATTAAAATAACATACCAAATGACATCCAATCTTGATTAAAATGGAGATATAGAGGTTTTAGACCAAAATACAAAATGGGTTGTCAATATAATTTCAAAATTTCAAAATTTCCGGAACACCATTTCTGGCCCTGTCGCGATCAGAAAACAATTGATTACCCCATCTAAACTCATCTTAAGACCCTGTCACTGAGCAAGAAGGCACATGTTTGATCCAAGAATTCAATGCAAAATATGGTTCAAAAAAATAGATCTTGAGGTGCAAGATATTAATCGACGAAGTTGTTCAACCAGACATTTCTGCAACTACACATGTTTAGCACCAATCAAGGCTCACCAAGTCACCACTTTGCAAAAATATCAAATCACCTTCTAAGGGGCCGCCACTAGAGACATAAACACATTTAGGCACCTTGAGTATGTGTGCAAAAGGAATTTTCTTGAATCATCACCGATCGAAGGATATTGACGATCAAAGTTGGCCTCTCGAAAATGCTGTCAGGAATGCAGATGTGAAACTAAACAAACAACATTTGGTTTCGATCTGCTAAAAATAGAAAATCAAATCATGAAGTTCTGAAAACTGACACCCGAGATCATTTAGGTATGGAGAACACAGAACAACATTCATTTTGACATAATAGTCAACTGGTTGCGAAATCCAAGCTCAAACAGGAGGCTGTTTCGCAAACTGACAAATCTGCAAACAGCAGAACAGTGCAAAACCTCCAACTTCACTTTTCAAAACCCAAACAAAACTGATCATGGGAAGCTGAAAATTGACACACATGCTCACATATGTCAATCAAATACGTCTGCAAATGGGTTTTGCTTGGAAAAAAACATGCCTCAAGTTCTGATTCTCCAAAGTGGGTCATTCAAACTGACCCCTCAAGTGCACTTCTGAAAGTGCAGAGGCAAAATTCTTGAAATAGGCACCTCAAATTTATAAAATTTGAGAGTGCCAACAGTGGCTCCGTCTGGGGATGTATTCCCCCTATGGACATAGCAAGATTCTAGATCTCTAGGGAGAGTAGACCAAATTCAGAATCTGTCAAGTGCCTTCAAACTGCTCCCCGGTTTAACTTTCATTTTTTTAACTTCATCTGATGACCCCAGGTCACCAAATGAAAAATGGGGTCAGCATTTACCTCTATCAAATACAACCTTATGAAAAGAGCTAATCCCCCTCAACTCATGCTTGCACTTGTCAGACTGTAACAACATGAACAACTGCATCTTTGCAAACATAAGTGTCAGGCTGCCATTTAGCAAGTAGAAACTTGCTTTCTGTTCAACTTCATTATATGGCAACCAGATCAAATAAGTCATACCACTATTACATTCTTCATTTTCTGACTTTTCATCAAGTGGTGTAATTTGAAAATAGTGATCAAGACCATATGAAAACACAATCTAATCACAACCCTCTGCCTAACTAAACATGCTAGTACCTCCTAACAAGCAATCATTCACAACATTATTAACATGTTCATACTCACTATGCATCTGAAATTCAAGCATACTTTCAAAATACTGATTCTCATGCGGCAACAACCTATCACATTCATCACATGGATCATTTTCAAGCTGAAAACAACGTGCCTCCATATCTTGCACATTACCACATTCCATGAAAATTCCTTCCAGCTGACAAAAATAGCACTCACACTCTGTTGTATGGCTGGAACTATTAGGCTCAATCTGATCATCAATTTGTAGATCCAAATCAGCTTTCAAATCAAACTAAAAACTCTCAAAAATAATTTGGTGTGTTCCCTGCAAATCATCTTGGCATATATCAAAGATAAAAGATGCACACTCAGGAGCATCCTTGTACTGATCACTGCAACCTTGGCCCATCTTTTGACATTTTGGTTTAGGCACATCAAAACACAACTTGGTATCATGAAAATGAGAATCACATGCATTGTTAACATCCAAGGAATGAGTAAATACATTCATCTCAGGCTTGAGAAAATGTTTTGATTCAATTTTCACATCATCATTCCTTTCAAAACGAAATACCTCCAATGAAGGCTCAAACAAATCATTATCAACAAGGACATCAATGCTTCTCACATGTGGTGGCAACATATCCATGTGCATATTCTAAAAATCAGGAGCATCAAACAAAAGGCAATTACATTCAACCTCGCATTCATCAACATGAGATTCACCATCATTGTCACTGCTTGGCTACTCCACACATGGATTGACAACATTTGCTAGATCAACAAAATCATGAACCTTACTATCACATAGTTTAGCAAGCCTTTCAATATCATCAATAAACATTGATTTACACATATACATGCTTGATGAATCCATTATTTTATCACCATGCTCATCATACATCATAAATTTTTCTATCTTTGCTTCATTCAAACAAACATGAAGAGCAGGAACATAAGCACATTTATCAGCAACTTCATCATATTTAACATTATGTTTTGAATCAAAATACTGATCACACACATGTTTCTCTTCGAATTCGGCATCACTCTCACAGTGAACATCTTCTTCTGATTTTGAACCCGAATTACATTCGGTATACTCTTCACATGTTCCTTGTTCTTTCATTTGTGGATGAATGACCTTATGAACATTTATATCATTGCATTCTCTGAGTGAGGAAAATGCTTCAACATCACTTTCAGAATAGCAATCACAACCTTCAGAGAAGCAATCAAAACTAGCAAACCCATCATGGCTTTCTTCACAAGAAAAATCCTCGCTACAACAGCTTGGGGCTGCACTTTCACAACCAGAGTCACTATTTTCTAATGAAATATCAGCAATACATGTATTGTAATTTCTGGTTACAACATGACATGAAGTAGCACTCTATATCTCATTTACTGCTTCTTGTCTTCTCATTTCATATAGCTCTTGTACAAAATACTTTTTATCAACAATGCCCAAATTCTGTTGACATTCAATTTGGAACTCACTATGATCTTCACATTTTGATGATGAAGAAATCACAACAGCAGAGGCATTTTCAGCTTGACAATCATTTCCATTACCTAGTCTTTGAATTCCACAATCATGAGTTATTCTTGGGTAACCAACATTTGCAGCTAGACACCCTTTCATCATACAGTATTTTAAATTGTTCTCAATGTCCATGGCAGTTTGATATGCCTGAAGTAAAGTTGCAGGCTCTTTATCCCTTAACAAGAATCCCATCTTACTGTCAAATGCACTAAGGTATACAACCAAGCATTCAACATCATTTGGTCTTACATGCTCTGGGATCTCTCTTATTGCCTTTGCAAATCGGAGATTGAAAATAGGGACCAACTCATTTTCACTTATATGGATCTCCAAAAAGTTTTTCCTCGCCTCACTTGGATTCATCCTTTCACCAAATTGCTCAACAAAAGCTGTCACAAATTGATTCCAAGAGGCTATAGAACATGACGGTAAATATGCAAACCAATCCCTGGCATCATCCTTCAAGGATTGAACAAACAGTTTCATAACTACATCCTCATGATTTACCTCATAGTCCCCCATCACATCCATGAATTTTTGTAGATGCTTAGAGGCTGATTCTGAACTTTGCCCTATGAATATGGGCAAATTCTTTCTAACATCTTTAGGGATTAGGTTCGGGAAACCTTCAATACCACTGAAAACCAATGGCATATATCTTTTAATAGCAAAATCCCTTTGAGGGCTTGGGATAACTTGTTTTCCTTTCATACTTTTACTTTCCTTTTCACAGGGAAACCCTCTTGTATACAAATTCAATCAGTATCGACTTCATACATGGTTATCAGTTATATCACTTACAAAATCAACCATGATTCTAAAACATTGATTGAATGCCTATGCCTTAAACTTTCTTAAAGACATAACTCACAATAAACATACTTCTCTACTCATGTTACATATTACATTTCAAAAGTATGGAAAGAAATATTGTTGTTGTTCCCTTTCATAATGCAGATTCATCTAATAGGGAACCAAATTTTTTCTAAAACATTCACATATGGTTTCAATATACAATTTCTTGAAAACCAAGAGTGAAAAATACCTAGAACTGTTGCAGCAACTGCAAATGGTTCTTCTGATTGGAAATATTTGTAGATTTTTTAACCGTATTCACATCTTCATTAGGTTCTTTGGTAGAGTCGCCACCTCTTTGCAGAGGACAAAAATTTGAACAGCTGGAAATTCTTCACAGGTCAAATTCATTAAAAACCAGCATAAGTACTGCAACACCTTCTTATCCAACAATATGACATCATATGGATTCCTTCCTCAACTTGTCAGGGTACTTCATCACAAGAGCTTGAATCTGCTTCATCTCTACTGCAAATCTATTGGGTTCTTTCCCAGTTCTTCTCAAATAATGCACACAAGTGCATAGATCTTGGAGTCACCACTCACAACTTGTGAGGTATTATGAAATAAGCATGAAGTATGGACAAATCTTGACAGACTGACATTGAAAGATGAATTACAACAGACTCTCTGGCAACATTCATGAGAATTGACTCAACCAACAAGGAGAATGGACTTATCAAGCTCATGACTCTATAAGGCAGAAATAATTTTCAGCAATGGTTACAAAACTAATTTAACACTTTACTAACTTTGTAATAGCACCATCTGCAACTGGCGATTCAGAACCTTCCCCAATAGAGTCGCCATTTTTTTGGTTGCTTTTTATGTATGAACTAGGTTTGTCTCCTAATCTACCTATGGAATTGCCAAATTTCCAATCAAGGGCAGCTCAGAGGACCTAGGCCACTGACTTGGACATTATGTTCAGGGCTTCCAAGTTTGATACAAATAACAGGCCTTAATCATTAAAACCGACTCAAGGTATTGTGAAATCATTGAAGGGATTCCAGGCCCTACCTGATGACTTGAGTAAGAAAATTGGAGAATTAGTGAAAAGTTTTAATGATTGGAGTGATACCTTTTTGCCTGATATATTAGATGCACAAGGAAACATCAAGGCACTTCAACAGTGGCAAGAAAGGGCAGAGGAAGTTATTACTACACAAATCAAATTGATTTGTGATGACTTAGATCATGACTTGTTAGTAAGCAGTATAGATAAAATAATTGATACTAGCATGTTTCTTGAGTCATTTGAGAGAGAAGCCAACCAGGTTGCAGTAAAGTTCACACCTTATAATACTAAGGTAATAGAGGTGGTGAATTTTAATTGGCCCACAGATGAAGAGTATCAAATTTGGGTGGATAAATATTTGGCAGAGGAGGAGTAAAACGGTATCTACTACCAGAGATTGACAACTCAGCAGTTACAATTTAACTAATTATGGTTGGGATCCCATTACGGCTTTGAGGCACAGGTTCTGAGGTGTAACCAACGCAGCAGCTCTTGTGTAGTGGACATAATCAATGAAAAGATGTTGCTCGGCTGAATATTTTCATCATGGTTTTGAATGGGCTCATAGCGGTCCTATTGTTTGATGACATGTGTAACTTCTGGCCCGATCCTTGTTTGCTCCTTCATTCCTATAAGAAGGATTTCAAGGCCAGAAGTAGAGGTTGGCAAGTCAGATATTTTGAAGGTCGAGTCTAGGTCTAGTTGCAGAACAGATTGTAAGAATTTAGTCTATGAATGATAAGGCAAATTTTAGGTCTGGTTTTCTCTTGTAATGGGTGTTGTGTCTATGAAATTTTGATGCTCATAACAGTACTAGCATTTGAGCTATGACGTTATATTTCGAGCTCTTCTCTCTCCTATATATGAACATATCATAATTTTGAATAAAATAATCAAGGATTATGATGTTCATCTCATTGTTGTGATGAGTGTGTTTCTGTTTTGGCTTTAATTCAAAGAATTAATTAAAATGCTTGGATAGAACCATGGGTGGGTGTGTTTGTAATAGGATTTGGTAAGAAGTATTGAGTTGGGATAGGGATTGACAATATTGTAACGCAGTATTGTCGTCGATCATATGTGCTATGTGTTTGAATCTGTTGTTATTTTTTGAATGTTCGTAAACTTGACTCCCGAATGGTATATGGCACTGATCTAAGTTGCATGAGTTTGTGAAACCTGTTTCTATATGTCTTTAGTTTAGGGCTTGCCGCCAACTTGCATTTAAAATGATTATCATAAGTTACAAAATGATGCTATAACCATCTCATGCTCCAAATGGTTGATGTTACTAATGAATGGCCATTTCATTTCAATCTTGTCTCATTCTGTTGAGCTATTAAATGAGATCATCTATGAACTTTTAATAACATGGTTATGAGTTTGATGCAGAGATCATAAATAGGTTATAGGGATCACCCTCCCGGGTCTTGCAAAGCCCAAAGTGTAGGAGGTTATTGAATATTAAAATCCTCGTCAGTTGGTCCAGGTCCTCTGAGCTGCCCTTGATTGGAAATTTGGCAATTCCATAGGTAGATTAGGAGACAAACCTAGTTCATACATAAAAAGAAACCAACATGGACGAAGATATTTTAATCTTAGCATGAAAGGTGCTCAGTGTTTAATGATAGAGTTGGTTGCTATTTTGAACAAATAGGATCTTCGATGATTGAGATCCATGGTTGTCTAACATCACATGATCGGAAGTTGCAAGGTTTTTACTAATTACAATATCACAAGCGAGCACCACATGGATTTCCTTGGTGACACAGAATGTGGTGGGCCATTTTTCCATGATAGATGTTTGTGTCAGATTGATTTGAAGGAAATTGTTCGATGATCCAGCCAAAGTCACAGATCGAAGGGTAATATTTGAATCTGCATCAAATGTGATTGGGGTTGTTGGTGCAGCACGCGAGTGAGCTGTAATGGCGGACGAGACATCTTCTGGCATGATTTAATTGAAATAAATCAACCATTTTCCTATTCTATTGTATCACAAAGAATTCAAGAAGTTTTTCAAAGTAGTTTCAAAGTCGAGGACAAATTCACGAGATATTGCAGTAAGGAAATAGGGTTTATGTGAAACACAAAGTTGTAAGTTGAATTTTACATCTCCTGGTCAAATTGTGATTTGAATTTGGGGGAATTTGTTGTTTGGTTGTTGGAAAGCTTGTTGAAAATTTTCTTAGGGCTATAGGTGAGCTAAATTATGGGAAATTGTAAGGTTTTTGTTTTGTAATTTCATAGTTTCGTGAAGCCCTAGTTTGTTTAAGGTCTGAAATATAAGGAAGCCCTAGTTTGCTCAGGACGACACCATTAAAAAATCATTGCAACCAGATTGACTATTTGAATAGAAACCTGTATGATGATTTCCTAGATCAATTGCCATCGTCAACAAATGATAGGAAGAAAGGGTTGGTTTTAATGTGAGGAAAAATCCTAGGGGAGGGATTAGTGTATAATTGTTTCAATATAGCTAATGCTAGGGTTCCCCTTAAGGGTTTGGAGATGTTCAGACTATGATTTGGACAGAGAAATTTTCCTCATCCTTTTTCAAATGGTCGGATGTATGATATGGGGAAACTGATAGTTCTAAATGTGTTCCCTGATGTGGATTTGCTCAAGGTAGTGGTCGCAAGATATGATCCTGTCACACAGGTAGTTAGAGATAATGATGGAAAGGTTTTGTTAAGTATTAACAATGAGGAATTTCGACAGGTTTTTGATTTGAGTGAGCCCAGTGAGTTCTTGGTCCCTATTGATCTTGAAGGAATGAAACAGGAGTATGGGAAGATGAAATCCCTTTTCAGAGCTAAGATGTTCCCACCTCATTTGGCTAGGGCAAGAAGTTCCAGAGTTCATATTAGCCCTAGCAACCAGGAGCCTTTCAGATTGGATTGTTTTTCCAAACACTTCTTGGCCACTTTCTATTCATTGTGCTATATTTTGGGTTTTAGCCCTAATACAATGATGCCTATAGCTTATATGTTCATGGGGGTGCAGATACAACACCCAAATTTCTTTGTAGTATATGATTTTGCTTCCTTCTTGGCTGAGAAGATACATGAAGGGTTGTTGAAATTATAGAAGAATGATGCAGGCACCCCCTTTTACTGGTATTCTATGTTAATGCACATGTTTTTGTTCAAGAATTCTATTTTTTTCTCCAAGAAGATGAGATTGAAGCAATTTGTCAATGGAGAAAGGTTACTCGTACAAGTGTGGACTACTGACCTTTCATACAATAGGGAGAATGCTAGTTATGTATAGTTCGACAACTGCTTTGCATCAAGACTAAGGGCCAGATTAATGGTAAATTTACCTATGGTTCCTGAGGAGTTGCATGATTTCCTTAGGTCAAAGGGGAGAAGGCCAGATTTAAAGATTTTCCATAATTGGGGTGACATTATTCAATACCCAGTCAGCACTGTTTTGAGGGTATATGGTTTTCAGGGGACCCCACATATTTTTCCTTATAATGTGCCACCAAGAGTTGGATTTGCTGAAATTATGTTGCAGATTGGATGTATCCATGAAGATAACCTTACAGGAAAGGGTAAGGGGACTTTTTACCCAAACTATATGGTGGTTTCTGATTTTGTAATTTCAAAGGGAGGTTGGGTTCATTTTGGAAATTTTTTTGAAGTGTACCATTTGATCTTTGGTCCCAAGAGGCAACATGATCTTGAGGGTTTCTTTTCTCTATTTAGACAAAGAATAAAAGGTGCCAAATTTTTTCATGAGTTTAATTTCCCTGAGGACCTGGTCAAAAATGAATTTGATTTAAATAAGCAGGAATTGAACAAAGAGAAATGGGTAGCTTATGATAAGCTATTGGCCATTGTACACAACATGGATCCAAAATATGATCCATTGATGGAATTCAGTCCCTATCATAAAAAGATTGATTTTTTGATGGATAATTTCAAAGAAATCATGAGCATTCTGATGACCAAGAAAATAAATTTGGAGTTAGACTTGGGCATACAGGAACAAGCTGTAAGGCCACTTGAAGAGAGGCCAATCTATCAACCTCCAGATGATAGGCCTATTTACAGGGGGAAAAGAAATGATAGCAATGATGAAGAAGAAGAAGATAGAAAGGGAAAGCAGATAATGGAATTGCATAAACAGCCAGGTCCACATCTCAAGGCACCTGGGGCATTAAAAATAATTGATCTAGATTCATCACCTAAGAGAAGTCCCTCACCACCACTATCAGCACCAAGCCCCAAGAGGTGAAGGATTGAGCAGTCCCAGGAGGACTTGGTGGATGAGATTTTTGTTACCTATCAAGATATGCAAATGGGCATGCCTTCTCCTCCAAAACCAGTTGAGTTGGTTTTATCAGACCTAGATTTGAAAGGTAAATGTGTACAAGATGCAAGGATGGAGGCTTGTAAATAATTTATGGATGATGATGCCTTTGTGAAAACACCAGTCTTCTTGCAATTGGTATGGAGAATGAAGTTGGAAGAATATCAAGAGAAGTGTAAGAAGAGAAGAGAACTGGGGCTTAATAGGTCAGATCAGGAGAATGATGATGAGGTAAAGGTCGAGGTAATGAATGAATTCAAGAACATCACTCTAGAGGAAGGGAGAAAGTGACTCAATCAAGCTGGTGTCTTGATTTTACCTGAGTGGGATATTTTTGATGCAGTAGATTTCAATGCTATTTTGAAGTCCAAGCATCCCCTCCAAAATTTTGAAGAAGAGGTCAAGGTAGCATTGCAAGACTTTTCCCTTAGTGAGGACTATGAAACCTTGGAAATATGGGCTTTGGCCCCCAAGGAAGAAATCCAAATATTACTGATATTAACCCAAATTTGAGAGGAGGGTTGATAATAAAAAGGGCTTCAGAGACCTCAACCACAGAGGCTACAAATTTAACTATGAATGTTGCCAAATTGGCACAAAAGACTGCATAGAGAGAGGAAGCTGAAAAAAGGAGCCTCGTGGAAAAATATAATTTTATGATTGGAGAATATAATAAGGTGCAGCAAAGGAATATTGAGCTGCAAATAGAGGTGGACAAGTTAAAATATAGGCAGATTGGGGAAACATCAGTTGCTCCAGGGATTAAGTCATTGCCTCTTGTTTCCCCCATTGTCTCTACACCGAGATCTCCCAGTCAGACTCCTTCCCTCAGCCCTACATTGGAACCAATTGAGGAGGAGATAGAGTGTTATGTTGATCGAACCAAGCAGTCAATACAGAAATTTGCAAAGCTATAGGTATCTTTGAAGGTGAGTGAGGAGGGGATATTTTCAAGACAAAGGAATATTGTTACTATTGTCTTGCGGAATTTAAATGAGAAGGTTGATGGTAGATTATTAGCTGTGTATTCTTCTTATTATTTATTATTGAATGCAATAAAGAACATTGACAGGGATCAGGAGGTAGCAATACCATTAATTGAGAAGTGGATCCCTAGGGCCAATGAATTAGATGTAATGTATAAGGCCTCAAAGTTTGATGTCAATAATAGGCCCCAGTCATTAAGACCTACTCAAGTGTTGGTTAAGTCATTGTAAGGTTTTCAAGCCTTACCAAATGACTTGAGTAAGAAGATTAAAGAATTGGTAAAGATTTTTGATGATTGGAGTGACACACTGCTACCTGACATAATTGATGAGCAAGGAAATATCAGGTCACTTCAACAATGGCAGGATCGGGCTAATGAGGTCATCAATGCTTAATTTACTTTAATTTGTGATGACTCATATTTTGATTTAATAATGAGTTGCATGGATAAAATTATCAGCACCAGCTCATTCCTTGAGTCTTTTGAACAAGAGGAAAACCAAGTGGTAGTTAAATATACACCTTATAGTGTCAAGGTAAATGAAGTAATCAATTTTGATTGGCCAAGTGATGAAGAGTATCAGCAGTGGGTGAATATATATTTAACTGAGGAGGAGTGAAAAGGGAGTAGGCTGCTAACAGTTAACTAACCAATTGTTGTAGTTATAACAATTTCCAATTTTATTTTGGTGGCAGTCTAAGCATGGAATTCTTGAAGATTTATTGTTGCATCAAACCGTTCTCAATGGGCAAGATGGGTATGAACAAGAAGATTCTCCAGGGGAGGTTGTTGTTGTAACAAAATTTTGAAATGTCAAAAGGTGGTCCAAGTGGCTAGTGACATGTGTACTTTCTGGCCCGATGCTTGTTTGCTCCTTCATTTTCTATAAGAAGGATTTCAAGGCAAAATGTACGGGTTAGCAAGTTAGAGTGTTTTGGTCGAGTCTAGGTGAAGTTGCAGAGCAATTGTAAAGTCTGATAGCTATTGAGAAAATGCAAGTTAGGTTTTGAGTCATTTTTTTGTAGTTTTTATATTCATAGATATTTAATGTTTTATGATAGTTGTGGCATTTAAATTAAATTGATTAATTCGAGCTCATGTCTCTCCAGTGTACAAGCATATCTAGAATTTTGAATAAAATGATCAAGGGTTATTCTTTTCATTTCACTATTGTGGTGTGTGCAATTCTTCTTTTAGCTTTAATTCAAAGAATTAATTACAATGCTTAAATGAGATTGTAGGTTGATATATTATGTACAAGGATTTGATAAGTAGTATTGAGTTAGGGTGCATATTAGTGATATTGTAAGGCAATGTTATCAAAGATATTATATGTTGTGTGTTGAATCTATTATAAACCCTTAGGTATTTGTGAATTTGACTCCTCCAATGGATATAAGACACTGATCTAAGTTATATCTATTTGTGAGATTCAATATTTGTTTATGTTCACCTAGAGCTTGCTACAAATTGAAAATCAATGAATATCTTTTTCTGTGAAGTATTGTTGTGAACGTCTCACACTCCAAATGGTTGATATTATTGATGAATAGCCAATTCTATTCAGTATTATCCTATTTTGTTGAGCTATTACATGAGATCATATGTTATTGTTAATGTTGTTTATGATAATGGTGTAGAGGTTGTAAACTCATTAAGGGATCACCCTCCCAGGTCTTGCAAAGCCCAAAGTGTAGGAGGCCTTTAAATTCCTCATCAATTGGTCCAGGTCCTTCGAGCTGCCCTCGATTGGAATTGGAATTTCCATAGGTAGATTAGAAGATTAACCTGGTTAAAGTAAAAACAACCAATAGAATCATCACAGATGAACGAGGTGGTTTTGTTCCAGAAAAAGATACAACTAAAGGGGCACTAATATCTCATGAAACTTTGCATTCTATTAAGGAGGACAAAATCTCAACAATGATTATCAAGCTCAACATGTTGAAGGCCTATGACAAACTTGTTGGATATTGTGGTTGAGTTTCTAATATGTGGTTGTCATTGATGTCAACACTATTAGTATTAATGTCTTTAAGACTATATATGTCAAGGATATTGAGAAAATTGTAATAAAATATGTTACAAGTTGTCTGTGAACCAATGAAGATCAGTATGGTAGAAATTTTAGTATGTTGATAGCGAGATGTTGCGGATTAAAGGGTTTGTTTTCAAGCCTATCTAGTTTCTACTCTAAAAGTTTCAGAGGTGTGCATGAATATTTGAGTAAGTTATAAGTTTTTGTGTTCTAACAGTTATTATGTTACTAAAAATGGTGTTCATGGAAGAAGATAATGTGTATTTGATAATCAGAGTTGTTGTGTATGTTATTGTGGTATTTATGGATGTTTATAGATCATGTTCTATCTATGTTGCACGTTCGCATTGATCATTGTGCTCATGATCTGATATTTTCTCTTGCATATTCATGTTTTTCATTTTCATGGTCGACAAGGTGTTTGAAAAGTTTTGTGTATCTTCGAGGAAGAATCTTTGAAGGTGTTTTGTGTTTGAGAACATTGTTTTGGGTCTCTACTATGTTGTGGCTAACCTTGGTTGATGCGCATTGATAATTTTTATTGTTTTGAGTTGATAGTTTGCATTCATTCTATTATTTTTTTGAAGCCGACATGAAGCAATGTAATTTCTTGTTGTGAATATATATAAGTGATTGTTTCTTCATTTGATATGTATGTGATGTACAAAGAATGCGAGTGTTATGTGCAAAAAAGGTTCAGATCATTCGAAGGCAGAGTAGAGTGTGAAGAAGAGTGAAAGAAAGTAAAGAAGTGTTCAAGTGCTTAACTGGAACTGTACTCAAGCATTAGCAGATGCTACTTTCTCAGTTCAAATTCTTCATATGGATTTAATCTGAATTTTTTTTGTAAGACAATGAGTCTTCCTTTGAGCATTGAGCTCTAGGTAGTGTTCCTGAATGCATGTGCATTCCTCATATATTATTCTTATACTTTTAACAAGTTATAACTTGTGGATTAACCTCCACCGTGGTTTTTCCCCTAACAAGGTTTCCACACAAAAATCTTGGTGTTATGTGTGTTTTTGATGTGTTATTAATTCATTCTTTCACTATTATTAATTAGATCTAAGAATAAAGTTTAATAAGTTTAATAAGTTTGAAAATTTGTGACAACTGATTCACCCCCCCTTCTCAGTTGTCTTCCCTTGTGTTGCCAACAATTGGTATCAAAGCACGTTCCTTGGAAGAAGTTTAACGGCTTGAGGTGATTCGGGATGGCGACATACAAGAAGGATAGTCTGAGATTTGATAGAACAAATTATTCTCTGTGGAAGACTTGAATGGAGTGTCATATAAGATGCATTGGTGAATCCTACTGGAACATTACATCCAATAGGTATTTTATTCCTCAAAATGGTCCTACTACTACTGCTAAGATTAGGGATGTTGAATATAACATTAGGGCTAAGGAAGCATTGTTGAGTGCTTTGACTGATTCTGAGATGACGAATGTTATGGAGCTAAGGACTCCTTATGAGATATGGAAAAAGTTGGAAAATTTATATGAAGGTGATGCTAATGTGAAAATGGCTAAGCTTCAAAGTCTTAAAGGAAAATATGAAAATGGGTAATGATGAGAATATTGCTACTTTCATGCAAAGAGTGAATGAACTTGTGTGGTATCATATGTGCTAGTGGACAGGTGGTGTTGATGGTTAAAATGAGACAAACAACATTAAAACATAATATTTCTACTCTATTTCTCTTGAAAAAGAAAGACAACATGTAGTAGCCTAACTCCCAAGGTCCTGGTAGTTGGTTCTCAATTGTCTGATGTCACTCAATTGGTTCATACAACTATAATATTCAAGGGGCCTATGCTGGTAAAAAAAGATTCAAGCTATGAATCTTTTTATCGAAATAGTTCATGTGAATCAATGGGTTTTAAATAAAAGAAAAAGATAGGACAAAGGGGTAAAACAATAACTATGAATCGAACTTATCTAGTATATGGACATATACCTTCAACAATGAATGTTTCCTAACATATCATAAAAACCATAAGATGATACAGTCTATAGCGTAATCTATACCATTGCATACATTTTAGGTGCTTAATTAACTTCACAAATATTTCAATGGTTTCAAAACAACACACATTCATTCATCATCAAAATTATAGATCAACAAACTTTTTAATAAATAATCTAATAAGATAATCTTTAAATCTGGTTTCTTCTAATGACTTTCATCACATAAGAAACTGTCATGCTTCAGCACAATCACTGGCATTCAAATGGATTATAACTTATTAACCTTATCAAACAAAACAACTCAATGCAAACTCCATATTGCATTAACTTGTAAATTCTATTAACTGTAAAAGATCGAGTACAATGTATCTCTGCAAAAACTCTACAAATTTCTATCTCCTAGCATTAGGTAAGCCAATGTAGTTCTCAATTAGCCGACCTTTACAATATGATACCCATCTGGTATTTATAGATATACAAAAAGTTTGAACCTCACTTCTATTTTAGGCTTTCCACTTTTTTAGGAATTTAGACTCTCTTGGAAACTCAAATCAATTTGATCTTGAGTTCTTACATTAGACTCTCAGTCTCAACTAAAAATAGAAGATAGAAGAAAAGGAAAGAAGTCATGTGCCCCATAACACTGTTACTACTGTATGCATGCAACATGCAAAGAAGGAGAACATCGTGCATGTAAGGATTCATGCATGCGAAGCTAGATTTGCTAGGAACTCATCGTAGCTAGTGAAGACTTGTTGTAGAGTATCCATCTCTAGCCCATCAATCTAGTCATCTTCAAATTTAATCTAATCCAGCTCAGCTGCAGCAAACTCTTTCATACTTTTCACCTTTATTAACTCTCTCCCAGCAGCTTTTATCTTCTCTTTGACCTCTACTAGTCGATCTAACATCAACTCTCTGCCATCATCTCCCTTTTGCATAAGCGCTTGGAATCTTTCATCCCACTTTTCTTTTATTTGATTAAAAGGCATGCCCTCTTTCGTAAATGCATTTCTATCTACAATAATGGCAATAGCTGCTTCTAATTCTTCCAATTGCTTAGTTAAATTATTTACAGTCTCTTGAATCTCATCCTTATGCTTGCTCAAAAAGCCAGTCCTAAACTTAAGTATGCGAGAAGTCTTCTCTACAAAATCTTTGTTATCATCTTCAAGTATAGATTGTTCTAGAAGAGTTGTTAGAGGCAATTCACTCACCTTTTCTAACTTTTGATTGTATTCTTTGTATTCCTCTTCTTGCTTTTCTGATGCCTCAATGTATTGATACATCTCTTTAATCAACCCTTCAGTATCCTTGTAGGCTTCAAATCCTTTTATTAAAACATCACCTACCTCTTGGTTCAATTTGTCTATCCATTTGTCTACCATCTCTGCCTTTCCTCTAACCTGTACCAAATCATCAACCTCCTTTTTGCTTAACAAAATAGGAGTCTCAATGGCTGCAACTTGTTGTGACCTTGGAGAGGAGACACTCTTCAAGAATGAATGTAACTGATCCAATTGAGCTTTAAGCTCATCTTTCTTTTATTTGTCCTTCGTCATTCTTGATTTAGTTGTTGAAGCCACCACATCAATCAAACTCATTTGCTGATTTCTAGTGGGTCTTCCCAAATTAACCGTACTCAATTGATAGTTCGTTAGCTGCATATCCCCTACCTCCTTTTCTGTCATAGGCATGGCACATTCAACAACTATATCCCCTTTATCTGTGAGTCTGGTAGAATGTAAGATTTTAGCCTTTTTCTTAGGCCTTTCCTATTCAATTCCCTTCATCATGTCTTCCCAATTAAGAGGTTGAGGAGGTGTTCTGGCTCTCTTCTGCAGGTCTAACTTCAACCATATAGGAGCACTAGGAGCAGTCATCATCATGGAAGAGGAAGCGGCAATTGTAGAGGGTGGTTGAATATTTACCTCAGGTTGAGAATCAACCTCTGATTTCTCTTGTTGCTCCTACAGCACATGCATCTGCACCAACTTCTCAGCCTCTTCTCTATCTCTTTGTTCTTGTATTTTTTTATCTTCTTCTTCTTTCTTTAACTTCTCTTCCTCCATCTGATTCCTCTCTACTCTTTTCTTTTCCAACCTTTCCTTTTCTATTCTTTCTGCCTCCAAAGCCTTTTTTTTCTCTTCTTCTATCCTCTCTATTTCTAAGGCCTTGAGCTTCTCTGCCTTTTCCCTTTCTTCTTCAGCTTGTTGTTTCTTTATTAGCTCTTCAGCATCTCTTTCCTTTCTTAGAGCTTTAGCTTTTTCTTCTTTCTGTCGAGCTTCCTCTACAAGTTTCAGTTTAGCAACCAGGATTTCCTTTTCCCTCTGGTTTCTTGCTTTCTCCTCCTCAAGATCATGGATCTTCTGTATCAATTCTAACTTGTCATTTTCTGCTTTGACCTTGAGCTCATGCTCTCGTTGCCTCATTTGATCCTCTACTTCATCAGTTGCTTCCCTTGTTTCAATTTGTTTTGCCTTTAATTGTTGTTGGTGAAGTAAAGCATCAGCTTGCACCTTAGCATCCATTTCCTTTTGCTTCTCTGATGCAGCCCTTGCATTAGAATCTCTTGTAGCATCCTCAAATAGTTTCCATTGCTCTTCTTGTGTCAGAATCTACTCAATAGTATGCTCTAGAGGCATGTTTTCTTGTAAATCCTATTCTGATAGAGTCTCATCTGAATCTATCTCAACTTCTACAAATTCTTCCTCCACTTCTTTTCCTTTAGCAGCTTCAACCATGCCATAAAGTTCTTCCTCCTGAACTTCTTTACTTCTCTTTCTTGTGAGTGTGGTTTGTGTGGATGACTCACCCAATGTGGGTATAGAAACAGTAGAGCCTATTGGAACATCTCCCTCTGGTGCCTCTTCTTCTTCATCAACCACCTCAAGTTCTATTTCTTCAACATCTAGAGGAAAGAATTCTAATGGCTCCTTGGAAGGTGTCTTTCTTTTAATTCTCTTGTATCCTTTACCCTTCTTAAGGATTGGTCCTTGAGGAGCTTGAGCTTTCATCATCAACCATTGCACACTTCTATCCAAAACTATTCTTCCAATTTTCTTAATATCAATTATTTCTTCCTCATCCCAGTCTATTGGATCTAAGCTTTTGGTGCTAATGTTCAAGGCTTCATATGATGGATCCAATACAATTCCATCATCCACCAACATGTCAGGAATATTTTCTTTAACACCCAACTCTACCATAAGTGCAACTGATAATCTTTCATAGTTCTTCTTCCTTAAGTCATATTCATCCTGTCAATCACACCAAAAGTCCTCTAATAAATTAAAGTGTCTAGTGAACACTGAATGTAATAAGGCATACATTTTCTTCCTTTGATCAAAATACTTATGAGCTGTATACAATCCCAATTTCAATTGTATCAACTCATTACAAACTACCTTTGCTCCCTTCAAGCGTTGACATCCATATTCACCCAATTTCATGGGAAATTTATGACATCCAGTCTTGTGCTTGATCCCAAACCTAGCATTAACTCCAATGGCTTGATACACAAAATCCATAAGCACTGTTTTGTTACTGCAGCATCTTGGAAGTAAATTTGGATGGCCTTCAAAACCAAATAACCTGAAGTATGTAAATTTGGGGTATTGGATATACCAACTTCCCCATTCAGCAATGAACGTCATAGCTTCCTGACTTAACCTATATCCTGCATCTCCACTCAACCAATTGATGACCACATATAAAAATGCATCATTGCCTCTTTTGAAATGAGTCTTAGCAACTTGAAGAGATAACTGATCATAATGTTCCCATACCTTCTTCTACCCATCCAAGGCTCGTATTATACCTACTCTATTTAATCCTGGGAAAATCCCCAATCTTGTTGTAGCATAAACCACATAAGAAGTCATGAAGAAAGATTTAGTATGTCTGACCCTTGTGAGTTGATCATGTATGGCATCAAAAACAATCATTGACCAATCAGACTGGTAATCACCCTGAAAGATTACTTGAATGAAATGAAACATCCATTCCTTGAAGTGGAAGGTATCCCTCTTCCCAAACACTTTGGACAACATTAATATTAAGTCAGATACCTCCTTCTTGAAATCTACCCTCTTTGGTTGGTCTACAAGCTTGCTTAAATATTTCTTCCCTGTGTTTAACCATCTTTTGTTTAAGTGAGACTTATTGGAGTCTTTATGCTTGCTATATTTCTCCAATGCCTCTGCTTTAGTTAGCTGCACCAAGTTCTTGGGATCAGGAACATTAAATATACTTTGGAACATTTGTGGAGTAAGATCTATAATCACATTATTTTGTGAATCCATGCATAATCTTGTAGCAGGATTGTAAGTACTGGCTACTATCAATATCAACTCCGGACACTGGACTAATAAAGGAAACATAGTGATATGTGCAAGACCGGAGTCTACAATCCTTTGTGTTCTCCCTGTCAAGTTTTCTCGTTCTGCAAAGGTCTCTTCATGTAATTCTTCAAAGTTATACTGGCCTAGATTAGTATCCGTGATATCTGACCAGTCTGATTCCACCTTGCTCACTTTCACCACTGGATTCCTATGATCATACCTCAATGTATAAGGCAGTTGTTCTGGTTTCACCTTCTTTATTTTTGGTGCTATCTTTGATGTTCCAGCCAGTTGATTCCTTCGAGTAGCCTCTCCTGAAGTTCCTAACATCTTTCAACTTTTCTGCAAGCAAACCTCTAATTAGATCTTTAGATATCATCATAAAACATGCTTTTCAAACATACTTGTTACACATACATCAGAGTCAGAACTAGACAGAAGCTCAAAAACAATCTCTTTTACAACACTGCCAGACTCGAAGCAAAAGCCAATATAGAAACTTCACTAACAATGAACGGGCTTGGAGTCGGAGTCGTGGAGGTTATCGAAACCGGGATCGGAATGAAAAACGGATTTGGTTTTCTTCGAATTTTCATTTTTTACATATTCTATTTCCATTCTGCCTCCGCCTCCGATTAGGTTAGCATTACTTTTTCAAAGAAGACTTTTATTACATTCGAAGCTGGAAACGGGATAGAAACGGAATCGATAACTTTCGCAAAACAAAATTCTTAAGTTCATAATCTATTCTGATCCCACCTCTGCCAATGTTATCATATACTTCAAAGAAACCTTCTAGAACTCGAAGTCAGAAACTGGATAAAAATGGAATCAATGACTTTTGTAAAACAAAACTCTTAGGTCCATAATCTATTCTGATCCCGCCTCTACCTATGTTAATCATGACATCATCAAATACTTTATTCGTTTTCAACACAACTTCATGATTAAAACCTAGGTCGCTATGAAATGGAAAAGGAGCTTAAAAACTCTACACTCATATGACCATGGGGAACAATTTCATTTTAGGGCCATTATGTAAATCTTATTTAACGTGATTACAGAGACCAACGAAACCCTAATTAAACAATAAATCTAATCTACCTTAACTCACTGTAAAATCTCTAATCTACCTCATTGTAGATTTCTAATTTTAACAAACGCCATTAAAAACCCTTAATCTAATTTAATCTACTGCAAACCAAAAACAAACACAACACAATCACGATTTAAAGCGTGAAAGCAATGGTGCCCTGAAAATAGAAAGAAACGACACGAACGTACAAGAAAACAAAGATTTACAACAAGAGAAACAAGACCAAACAAGAACCTACTCATTCAATCATATCAATAATCATAAATTTTCCTTAAAACAAAATGATCGAACACACAAGCAAATATAAAGCAAAACACAACAATCACGACCGTAAATCAACAAAGAACAACAAAGATAAGAAACCTACCTCAAACGCAAACAAACCCAAGCTAAATTTCTGAATTGATTCGCACATAATATCCCTTCTCTATCTCGATCAATTTGCTCAAACAAACTTTGTCGTTGCTCTTTCGTGCTCTTAGATCTTTAACAATAACAATAATGATTGGTTTAACCCTTAATAAAGGTAAATATATGAATTTCTACCTACACCGGCAAACTATCATTAATGCATTAAAGCGCAGTAAAGGTGGAGTCGAAACTGAAAGTGAGCCAACACTTCACAACAGTGCGACTCTAGTCAAAAAGTCAACAACAAAAAGTGGCGGGGGTGGAACTAAAATGGAAATGGAATCTCAAATTTATAAAATTTCCAAACCCCATTCCCATTCCGATTCTGGGTCCGACAACTAAAAACAAAACAAAAGTAAACTAAAAGATCGACCTAATAAAACAAAACACAAAGACCGAGACTAAGCAAAAATAAAAATAGCAGAGGTAGGATCAGAATAAATTGTGATTTTACAAATTTTGATAACAACCATCCTAATTCCCACTCCGGCTCCACTTCCGCTAAAGACCAAAACAAAGGAAAAGAAAAGACTGTTAGGATAGAACCAAAAAAAAAGCCTCAAAAGAACTTTCAAAACCCGATTCTATTCCGGTTTCGATTCTGATGGAGAAACCAAAGTAAAACAAATTATTGGCAAAAATAGACTCCAAACTATGTTTCAAAAACAACTAAGTACAAAAATAACAAAGGGGGACCCATTTTTGACCAAGGAAAAAGATGGGGTGGTTATGCAAGGCATAACAAGTGGATGAATCAGAGATCATTGCTAAATTTCTTAGATCCTTTCCTGATGCATACAAAATCAAAGTTGCAGCCATTGAGGAGCTCTAAACTATGATAAATATAACCAGAGATATGTTGGTTGGTAAACTTACTACTTTTGAGTTGAGTGAATTCAGTGATGCCCCTCTAAAGATAGAATCTACATTTAAAGCTACTACTTCCAGGAGAGAGAAGTAGAGATATGATCTGGGTGAAAGTTCTTATAGAAAGGTATTCAGATATGAGGAAAAAATGAGATAGATTGAAGAAGAAGAAAGAGAATTGAATGAGCTTGAAGCACTTATTGTCAAAAGGGAAGCCAGAGGAGAAGGTAAGTATAAAGGAAAGTTTCCTATTAAATTTTTTTCTTGCAACAAGATAGGTCATTTTGCATCAAGGTGTCCAGAAAGAGTTCCTAAGCCAAGACCTTACAAGCCTAAATTTCAAAATAAGTGTTACTATGCTACTGATGAAGGTGTGACAAATGATGAATCTAAAAAAAGGAAGTTAAGTGAAGATGAGTTTGTATTTATTGCTATCAAGTAAAATAACCCTATGTCTATTGAATCTCCTAGTTGTAAAAATGTGGAGAAAGTTCTAGCAGATCGAGTTGAAGAAAATGATGAATGGGTAATTGATAATGGATGTTTACATCACATGATAGGTGATAAAAGTAAATTTCTAAGCCTAGAGAAGTATGATGGTGGTGTTGTAAGATTTGGTGATAACAATGGTGGTATAATCCATGGTAGAGGATGTATTTCTTTTGATGGTAAGCATAATACTGATGATGTTCTTTATGTTGAAGGTTTGAAGCATAATCTTCTAAGTGTTGGACAAATGGTTGATAAGGGATACAATCTTCAATTCAAAGATGGAAAATGTAGCATACTCAAAGTTCTGAAAATGTGATTGCTTCAGGTACTAAAACAAAAGGTAACCATCTTTCATCTAAATGTTGCTAGTAAAAAAATTTTGATTGCTCAAGTTGATGAAAGTTGGTTGTGGCATAGAAGAATGTGCAATGTAAACTTTGACAATATTATCAAGATAAGTTCCTCACAAGCTATGAGAGATCTTTCTAAGTTGGTGAAGCCTACTAATACCATATGCAAGAAATGTCAGTTAGGAAAAAAAACTAGAATTTTATTTTGGAGTAAACAACATTGTTCAAATGAATTTTTGGAGTGATAGGTTGTCGTTAGGTCCCATTAATTTAGAAGATAAAACTTCAATATGTCGATCGAGTAGTGTCCAAGGTTGTTTGCAATAGAAGGTGACTTGACTAACTCTCTTAGATTTTCTAACTTCTTAGAGAAACTAACACTAATTCTTAACCTAAGGTTGTTTAACTATCTATCTGAAAAATAGTTTATCTGAAGAAAACTAAAGTATTTAAACTAGAAAGCACGAAATTACTAATCTAGAAAACATGATAACTAAACAAGAAAGCACAGAAATACCTAAACTGGAAAGCATGTAAACTACAAAAGTAGAAAAACTTGTAAACAAACTATGGAACATCTAATTAATAACATCAAATAATGGTTCATAACAATTAGCACACTACAGAAATGATAGATAGTGAGTGCTCTGGAACTTCAAACTCTAAAACAACAGTCTTAACAACTTCTACAGAATTAACATAAAAAAATGACTACACTCATAATTATTATTGATGTAATAAATACAATAGAAAGGAGAGTACTCATCTATTTAATCTATTCTCCCTTGAGTGGCTAGCTCATGGGTTCCTACGTTCGTTCTTAGGTCACACGCACAACATATTCAAAATCTCTTTAATTAAAAATAATTTCCATCCATAATTTCAACAAATCAAAGATTGATATGCAATAGTTTCTTTATTCATATACTCAGAAAACATTTCAACAACATAACAATACTATTTTGCGTTATCTTTTGCTTCTGGAGATTACATATTTATAGAAAACTTCTAACTAAATCCTATATTTCAAATGGCTTAGATTACCATTGAAAAAGTCTGTAATGGATTGTAAACAAATTTTATGTCTTTAAATACCCATTACATAGATATTAAAGAGGATCAAGTCGAGCCATGAAGTCTTTAAACTTTTAAAACATAACAGAAATTTAACTAAAAGAAATTATGATTTTAGTCCATCATCCTAAAGTTTTGGAGCATGTTTCCAACACCTATCTTCAATCTGTTTTGGAGCTCATGTTGGTTGAATGCTTTTAATTGTTGAATGATGAACAATTATTATCCTACAAAATACTTAAAACAACCCATTAAATTTGCATTGGCAAGATACTTCAATAAATCACAAGAAATAAAGTTTATACTATTTTTCTCAAAAGATAAGCAATTATTATGCCTAAAGTTTAATTAATTGGCAGAGAATAAGTATTTTGCATGTATGAGAAAGGGTTTTATTATGTTATCATGATGAGGTTATTTTTACCTCATCAATTCCTCCCCTTCCTAATTCCTGACAGGTCCTCCTACCCTTTGTTGTGATTCCTACCCTCCATCTTTGTTCAATTCTTCATACTTAGCACTAATATCATACAAATCCTTTGTTGTTTTATCAAAATCTTCAAGTTCACCTATGAAGCCTTGATGATAACTCATTTTTTCCAAATATTAAAGACTCCATCATCTTGATATGTATTAATATGAAAAGCAGGAGGTGGAAAGAGCGACTTGGGAGGTTTGTACCTCATCCCTATCCAATCTATCCTGAGGTTTTTCAGGATTTTTGCCAAGGTGTCTGCTCTTCTGAAGGACCATTTGATGTTAAGAGGGGAGATCACTTCTCTTTTCTTTAGATGTGTTGGTAATGGGGTGTATCTCTCTTCATAGGCATGCCAAGCTCTACCAATCAATTTTTTCCCTTGTTCTATGAAATGATTGTAACAAAGTCAAAGGCTATCATCATATCTTTGTTTCATAGTTGCATCCACTTTAATAGCTAAAAAGGTTGCTTTGAAAGCTATAGGTTTACTGTTGGGGCATCTCATCTGAAGACCCACATTCTTTTCTACCTGGGAGTATTCTCTAGTACGTTCTTGCCAATGAACCTGATTACGCATAGTAGATAACAAAGATCTCAATTGCACTTCTCCTACAAAAAGGTTAATAAAGAAATTAGTATGAGTCTCCACTAGTAAATTGTGAACAAAGAATTCACATAGCATATCTTATTGTTCAGGAGTTAATTCCAAAAACACTTTAACAAATTCTTTGTCATCAGGGTCATTTGGTTGGTCATGGTAAATTCTTAGCAATTTCCATCTTAATAATTGTTCATTTAAAAACATTGAATATAGCCTTGATGGTCTCCTACATGCTAATATAAATTCTCCTATTTGACATGCATCTTGTTTTTCCCTATAAACCCTATGAAATGACTCTTTCAAGAGTATCAACTCCTTTTTTAACCTGATATTCTTAATCTTAGCATCTTTCAAGAAATAGCACCATTCCATCCACTTCATCAATAATGGGAGAATTTGAACTTGGAACCATTCAGTTAAAATTAGCTTGGTTTGATTTCCTTTTGATTCCATTATCGATTTATTGGTGCTTTCCTACAAATCTTGTTCTAGTTCCACAATCTTATTGAGAGAAACATTCAGTTCTTCACTATGTTTGTTCTTTTCCTCTTCAAAAGCTTGAAACATGTGCATAAAATTAATTTTCAAACTTTCAGTTTGTTTATTCCTATTAGATAGATTAGCATTATATGTCCTATTCTCTTGATTCCATTTTTGAGTTTGCATCTGCAATTCATTAATAAATGTATCTTTTTCTTCTATCTGCAGTTTCAAGTTTTGAATCTCTTGATCTCTTTTTCTAATTACAGTAATAAGTATTGTTATTTCCTCTTGTTGTTGTACAATATGTTCTTCATGTTTTTGCAATTGATTTCTTAACTCATCAATTTCCAATTTCAATTTTTCTAATTTTGCATTAGCACTATCATTCTCAGTTGTTTCAATAACTTTATTTACAATGGGGGGAAAATTTTCTAAAACATTATCCTCAATCTCCATAAAAGGAGGAGATTCTTCCCTCTCCTCTTCCTATATTTCCTCAGCAACAGTTTCTTCCTCTTGCTCTAGATGGGGAGGTATTTCCTCGACAAGGGTTTCTTTCTCTGGAGATTGATGAACTTGTTCCCCTATTTTCCTTATTTCTACGTCATCAATAGGATCCATGGTCTCTATTGGATTTTTCTATTTCTTAGACTCCTTCTTCTTTGAAACACTTCCTAATTCTTGAACTGGGGTTTCTATAAACTCAGAGGGCAATCTCTTGCTTCTCCTCAAAAGAGGAGTGTTCTGAAAAGTAACAGTCGATCTTATTTTCCTCTTCCTAGGGGGAATGCTTCCTCCATATGTATGGATAATTTCAACATCTTCTGACTAATCTGGGGTTTTCATTTCCTTGGTTAAAGACTCTGGCGCTTCATCACTAGGATTTGTGGGAATTTGGGCTTCACGAGCTCCAGAGGCCTCAGGGGAAGTTCCTACGGAAGGTGAGGCAACTTGTTTGGAGGATTCCCCTTCTTCCAATTTTATTTTTGGCAGAGACTTTTCAAATTTCTAAAGAATTTTTTCCCATTTGCTTTGAGGTTTCTTTCAAAAATGATATTTACAGATTAATTGAATTAACCCATGGTGCTTCAATGGACTCAAACTAGTCTTATATCTTTCTATGGAGGAACTAACAGATTCACTCAAAAATTCAGGCAAAATAACCCTAAGAGCAGGGTTTTCTTTCCCATGTCGTAAATGTATCAGCATACGAAATGTAGGTCCTACCACAATAGTAAGTTGGATTTCATAGGTAAAATATTTTATAATCCATGCAACAGCTACTCCCTAGGGTTCTAATATGGAAGTCCTTTGAAACCCTTTATTATGTCCTCTAGTACTAGTAACTATCATGGGCTAAGGGTCTCCCTCTCTAAGAAATAATTTTGATAACTTTTGATATGTAATTTGAGAAGTTTTAGATAATTTAATACCAGAATTATCTAAACCTGAGACATGAGATATGACTTTCGGACTAACCTAGAAATGCTTCCCATGTAGTGTCACCTGACCATTGGAGTAATTTTTTGTAAATGCATTCACCAACTTCTCATTGTATCTCTCGAACTTTTTAATAAAATCCAAACATCCCACTTCTTGAAACAAATTGGAAATATTACTCAATCCTAGTAATATATTTGCTGAAGCCGGCTCTAATTTCTTCTTCACACCCCCCATTTTTTGTCTTCAATCTATGATTCTGCTAAAAAATTCAACAATGCGAGAAGCTTGTGCACAATTGTTTTGAAGATATAATCAAAAATTGATTATTTATTTGTTTCTTTGTTTAGAGCTTTACTATGCAATGTTTATAATTTGCATGGAGGAGTGTGAAAAGAGTGTCGTACTAATAGTTTAATCAATGAGTGGTGCAAGTTACTAAATTAGGAAGGGAGAACCCATGCCAATTAATTACACCTTATTCAAAAATAACCACTTAACTTAAGCAAAAATTTGTACTTACTTACATTCTGTGATCGCCTGAAGATTACGTACCTTTACCAATTTAACTGGTTGATGGAATGGTATTGGTTGAGGTGATGACATATTTATTATGGCATCAATGAGGCAGCTTGTGAATGACGAAGTCATCAATGAGGACAGGTTGTCACAATGGCTTTTATTTATGATGAAAAGATGGCAAAAATCAAAATAACCATAGTGAGTACGGATAAAAAAAAGGAAGGCATGTGTACATAAGTGTGAAAAATCAAAGCATCAGGAAGAAATTCATTTTTTATGGAAAAAGGCGAGCAGAATGGAAATGGATAAGTTTTGGAGCACGCTTATGAACATGCATTCCAAACAAATGACTAAGTTCTGGAGAATGCTTTGAGGCATGCATTCGAAATGAAGAAGATAAACAAGTTCTGGAGCATTGTCGAAAGATGTCGCTAAAGCAGTAATCGAAGGAAGATTCTGGAGCATCGTCGTAAGATGTAGCCAAAGAAACAATCGAGGGAAGATTTTGGAGCATCATCATAAGATGCAGCCAAAGCAGCAACTGAGGGAAGATTTTGGAGCATCGTCGCAAGATGCAGCCAAAAGGAAGAAAAATTGATATATATGAATGAACTTGAACTTCAGGAGCTTTTCTCTACCAATCACCATTCTACAGGAAAAAACATGTGACGTGATAAGTTGAGATGCTAGTTCTGGAGCATCTAGGCATCAAAGATTTACATGTTTCGGAGCACCATCGCAACCAAGTTCATGCATTATGGAGCTTCAGCATCACAGGAGGTAAGTTTCAGAGCACTAGGGCATCTAAACTAACAAGTTCTAGAGCATTATAGCAAGGTGCTCTGAAAGTTGTTTTAAATTTGTGAGAAGTCTTGCAAAATGAAGACAAAATATAGTTAAGTCTGAAAATAAGAATTAATGAAGAATTCTTTGAAATAAACTTATACACATGTCCTTTTATTACACTTTTTCATTTTTTTTATTTATTTTTTATATGCAATATGCAATAAATGCATTGAATTTCTCCTTGCATTTTTACCAATTTTGTAAATTCTTCCTTGTTGACAGGTTTATGGTAGATACGTAGGCAATGACCATTTACCAAGAGAGTTAATGTATCACCATCAATGGGTATAGCTAAACTGTGCCATTCGAGAAGACTTCAAAAATTTCATATGCGCCCAGCCAATGAGTTTTGATTTTTCCTTTGTGATCTTTATATATAGAGTCAAATAGCAAGGCCCAATCACCGTTATGGAACTCTCTATCTTTAATGTGCTTGTCATTCCAAACCTTTCGTTAATGTTGAACCAACTCAATTTGATGGATAACATCTAAACAAAGCTCATCCAACTCACTTAACTGTAAAACTCGCTCCACTTGGGCTCGTTTCAAATCTAGGCCCAACTCTATATTTGTTCTTAGAGTTTGGATTTCAAACTCAATGGGCAAGAGAGGTTTCTTTCCAAAAACAATCTCATAGGGGTTGAACTTAGTTGTGGATTTCCATGTTGTGTTGTATACCCAAACAGCTTCAGGCAATTTCCTAGCCCAATCTCTTCTCCCTGAAGAAACTATTTTTGTCAATATGTTCTCTAACTCCCTATTAGTCACCTCCACTTGGTTGTTTTCCTAAGGGTGATAGGGAGATGACTTCTTGTGACTCACTTGAAAATGCTTCATGAATGCCAGAATAACTTTGGACATGAATTGGGGTCCCTGACCTGTAACAATGGTTTTGGGAGCTCCAAACCTGAGAAAAATCTTATTATAGAGGAAGTCAATGACTTGTTCCTCTCTAGCAACTCGTAGAGCCTAAACTTCTGCCCATTTAGTCAGGTAATTGGTGCAAACTAGAATGTATTATTTCCCTTGGGAGGAAGGATCTATGGGACCAATAAAATTCAATCCCCATTTCACAAATGGTTCAAGGACTACCTGGGGCTGCAAGGGAATTTTAGCAGAAGCAGTTGGTCTTCCTACTCTTTGACATTCATCATAATGATGAATATACTTTTTAATGTCTTTATGCATTGAAGGCCAATAGTACCCAACGCCCAAAATTTTATGAGTTCTTTTTGTAGAGTAATGACCCCCAGAAGGATCATCGTGATAGGCCCTATGGATACTATAAGTTTCATCTACCATGACACGTCTTCTCAAGACCATACCAGGGCCACAACAGAATAAAATATCATTAATCCATTTAAATGGGGCACTTTCCATAATAAGTCGCTTCCTTTGTTTTGATGTAAAACCAGGCGGTACTTCTGAAGCGGATAAATAGTTGGCAATGTCAGCGAACCAAGGTGTCTTTGTAGAAATAGAAAATAGATTTTCATCTAGAAACTCATCTTGCACCAGAGCACAATCACCAACTTCTTGTTTAATTTGAGACAAAAAGTATGCCACTACGTTAAATTTCCCTATCTTGTCAAGTATTGTTGCATTGAACTCCTGAAGGAGTAGTAACCACCTCATTATTCATCCATTAACTACATGTTTATTCATCAAATATTTTACAGCTAAATGGTTTGTATAGATAGTAACTTTATATCCTGTAATATAATGGTGGAACTTTTTAATGGCATGAACCACAACCAAGAATTATTTTTTTGTTGTCATGTAATTTTTCTCGGAAAAATTTAGGTTTTTACTAATGAAATATATGGCATATTTACCCCCATTCTCATCTTCTTGCCCTAATACTACACCAATTATGTCATCTGAAGCATCAACATAGATATGGAATGGAAGATTCCAATTTGGCCCACGCAGGACGGGAGTAGAGACAAGCTTCTCCTTTATTGTTTCAAATGATACTTGACACTCAGGTGTCCAGTTAAACAACACGTCTTTCTAGAGAAGGGAAAACATAAGGGCGGCTATTTTACTAAAGCCTTCTATAAACCTTCGATAGTATCCAGTGTGCCCAAGAAAACTTCTAACATCTATTTGCGTCTGAGGAATAGTCAGTTGTTGAATGACTTCAATTTTCTTAGGATCAACTTTTATTCCTTCTAAGGAGATATGATGACCTAGGACTATTCCTTGTTCCACCATTATCAAACACTTTTCATGGCTAAGGGATAGTCGATGATCCTTGCAAACCTCTAAAACCTTATCCAAGTTTTGAAGGGCTTCATCATAGATTGAACCATATACAGTGAAGTCGTCCATATAGACTTATACACAGTCATTGATAAGCTCAGCAAATATAGCCAAAATGGCTCTCCAAAAAGTTGCAGGAGTGTTATAGAGTCCAAAGGGAAGAATACAATATGCAAATGTTCCCCATGGATAATTAAACGTTGTATTATCCTAGTCTTCTAGTGCTACCTGAATCTGGTTGTAACCACTAAATCCATCTAAAAAGGAGAAATAATTCCTCTCTACCAAATTGTCTAGAATCTGGTCTACAAATGGTAAGGGAAAATAATCTTGATGATTGGCTTTGTTAAGTTCTCTGTAATCTACACATATTCTCCACTTCCCATTTTTCTTTGGCACCACAACCATAGGTGACACCCACTTACTATTAGAAATAGGATAAATAAATCCTTCCTAGAGGAGTTTTTCAATTTCAATTTTGAAAAAATCTTTTAATGCAGGATTGAGTCTCCTCTATGGCTAACGTATTGGTCTTACGTTCGGATCAATATAAATGTGATGCATACAAACACTTGGATGGATTCCCCTCATGTCTATGTAATCCCAAGAAAAATATTTAGACCTCTTTACAACACATTGAATAATCTATCCTCTTTTGATTTTGTCAGCCAACTATTGATGTTCAAGGTTTTTCCCGACAGTAGCATAATTGTTTTTGTTCCCAGATGGGTGGAAGTGATAGTATGTATTGGTCGCAAAAAGGTGTTGAGAGGACATCTATGAGGTATCAGTTGATGAAATCTAGTAATGTCTTCAAAAAAATGGCTAGTTCTAGGAATCATATTGGCCAAAGGACAAGGCATTCCCATAGTAGTATAATTTTGTTCCATCCCATGTACATCGATTGGTTATCCCATAATTTTTGGAGCATCAACCATTTCCTCATCACTTGAACCTATGGAAAGATGTGTTGAATCACTTACTAACTCATCCTCTAATTCTTCTTCATGTTGTTTAATGACTACCATGGCTAATGAGGCCAAACTATCCTAACCATTAAACTCTTATGGTTCATCAACCCAGACTTTGTTATATTCGATGGGTTTAGTAGGAGGGTACAAGAATGAATGTTTACTATCTAGACCATGTGAAATGGTCATTCCTCCCTCTCTGCAATCAATGTTAGTTGTGACAGTGGCCAACCATGGTTTTTCAAGAATTATTGGATAGCTATCTTTGGGTGTAAGTGAACGGATGACCTAAAAGTCGATTGGATATTCCCATCCATCAACTTTGACAAGAATGTTTTCAATAACACCTTTTGGAATGGCTACGGACTAATTTTCCATCTGTAAGACTGTAGTTGTGGGACGTAAATTAGTAAGGCCTAATTTTTCCATCATGTCCACAGTCATTACGTTGATGGTTGCTCCTAAATCCACTAATGCATTAGGTATTGCTACCTCATTAATTGTGACAGTTATAAGTGGACTACCGGGATCATAATATTTTGGAGCAACAGTCTTTCCAGACAAAAATTTAGCTAAATAGCCATCAATGTGCACAGTATTTATTTTCTTTGGTTTCCTTCTTGAGGTTTTATTGCATGACTATTTGATCAACTGGTTCAACTCCAGAATCTCCTTTATTGCTTGCAGCTAGGGAACATCTATTTTTAGTTGTTTGATTTCCTGAATTAACGCAGTTTTAGAGGTCAAAGACATTTTTGGAGTATCTTTCAAAGTGGTTGATTTCAGACGCTCCGGGAATGGTGCTTTATTTTTCTCTTTTGGAGTGGTATCCTTTCTAAGATCGGCTGGAGACTAACATTCCTCCTCATCTTGAGGTAAGTTAGAAGCTCCTGTTGATGATGGTGGTAGAGTAGTGTGTGTGGTAATAGTTTGGTTGGGTGGAGTGGTCATCTCAGGAATTTTTGGAATAGGTTTATCCACAATTTCTTCAATGGTTGGCGATTGAAGTGTTCTACCAAAACGCAAATGAACATTTCCACAATGTATTGCATTAAGTCTGGTGACATTATCCTATCTAGTGGAATATAATAGAATGTTTTGTCGATTGTTCTTAGGATTGGGAAGTGGTTGCGCTGGGAGCTGAGGTTGATTAACATGTTCAATCTGTGGAGGATACTAGGGTGGCGGTAGTAGATTTTGTTGTTGATTCCTCTAAGGACCTGTATAGAATTGATTTTGTCCCTGGTTCCATTAAGGAGCAGTATGTTGTGGATACCACTATTGTTGAGTTTGGGTTGGTCACTGCTAAGTTCCCCACTATTGGTTAGCCCATTCAGGGGGTCCCCAATAGGGATTTCCCCAATTAGGTTGTTGAGATGGTGGTGGTTGAGGCCAATACGGAGTCCATTGATTACCAGTCCAGTTATTTTGGGGTCTCCAAGCAGGATTGGAATTTTGTCCATAAGAAAAGTTCCCTCCTTGGTGTTGATTTACCACATTTATTTCTTCCTCAGTCTGAGAAATCCTTTTCTTAGAATTCTTGAGATCAGTAAGAAGCTCACAATGGTTTGTAGGATGGTTTTTCTTGCAAAGTTGACAAGCATTAACCTTGTCTAGTAGACATTCTCTCAAAATATGTTTATTTTGACACCTTGGACAATAGATGGACAAAGTCTCAGGGTTACATGTCTTAGCTATTTCTTCATAGAGCTTGCCTATTTCGTTGGATCCTCTAAAAATAGTAGTTTTTTGAATTCCTCCATGAGTAAGTGAGAAATTATGACATAATTTACATATGTCATCAAGGACCAACTAAGACATGTCTCCTTGTCCCATTAGATCAAGGCTTCTTCTTGCATCCTCATTGAGTCCCTTAAGAAATATAGTCTTGAGAATCTCAAAACTAATGGTCTCTTCTCCACATCGTTTAGACAAGAAAAAAAACCTATCTAGGTAGTCCTCTAGACTCTCATCCTCATTTTGCTTAAGTTTGAACAGCTCTTCCTTATGATCGCTCACCCTACAATAGCTTTGGTATTTTGGGAAGAAAGCATTCTCCATGTCATCCCAAGACGTAATAGACCCAACAGCTAATCCCATAAACCATCACATGGCCATATCCTTCAAAGTAGAAGGGAACAGCTTCAAATTTTGGTTATCATTTTTATAGTCATAAGTTTGATAGAGGACCTTAAATTCGAAGAGAAATTGGTCTGGGTCTTTGGAGGGAAATCCTCATAAAGTTGCTAGGAAAGCTAAAGAGATTTTTTTCATCGTAGTATCATCATCTGCACCCAGGGTGATTGGATAAGTGAATGTTCGTAGAACTGGATGATCATTGTTGTTATGGTTGGCATTATTCTGGTTAGCTTCAGCCCTTCGATCACCCATGATATCCAGACGAATGCGTTCCTCCTAGATAATTTCCTTGATGACTGTTTGTTCTTCTAGGTGACCTTCAAGAAAATAATGGAAAGTTTCTAGTGGACTAGGCTCAAGTAATTCTTCAACAGAGTGATCTTTTGAGCCTTGGTCCTCCCTATGTATGATTGGAACGTATTTTGGGGGTGTATTTGGTATAAATCTTTTGTGAGGGCCTCTTTTCTTGACCATATAGAAAAGGAATCCGACGGGGGTATTTTGGCCTAAAAGAGGTATTTGTAGCATCTCCTATTAACACTCAAGAAAGAAATTTTTCCCTGACAATGGCGCCAAAAAGTGATAGGTTATCGTTAGGTCCCATTACTTTAGAAGATAAAACTTCAATATGTCGACCGAGAAGTGTCCAAGGTTGTTTGCAATAGAAGGTGACTTGACTAACTCTCTTATATTTTCTAACTTCTTAGAGCAACTAACACTAATTTTTAACCTAAGGTCGTTTAACTATCTATCTAAAAAATAGTTTATCTAAAGAAAGCTAAAGTATTTAAACTAGAAAGCACGAAATGACTAATCTAGAAAACATGATAACTAAATGAGAAAGCACAAAAATAACTAAACTCAAAATCATGTAAACTAAAGAAGTAGAAAAACTTGTAAACAAACTATGGAACATCTAATTAATAACAACAAATAACGGTTTATAACAATTAGCACACTACGGAAATGATAGACAGCGAGTGCTCCAAAACTTCGGACTCTAAAACAACAGTCTTAACAACTTCTACAGAATTAACATAGAATATGACTACACTCATAATTATTATTCATGTAATAAAAACAATAGAAAAGGAGATCACTCATCTATTTAATCTATTCTCCCTCGAGTGGCTAGCTCGTGGGTTCCTACGTTTGTTCTTAGGTCACACGCATAACATATTTAAAATATATTTCATTAAAAATAATTTCCATCCATAATTTCAACAACTCGGAGATTGATATGCAATATCCCTTTATTCATATATATTCAGAAAACATGTCGATAGCATAACAGTACTATTTTGCATTATCTTTTGCTTCTGGAGATTACATATTTATAGAAAACTTCTAACTAAATCCTACATTTTAGATGGCTTAGATAACCACTGAAAAATTCGGTAACAAATTGTAAACAAACTTTATGTCTTTAAATGCCCATTACATAGATATTAAAGAGGCTCGAGTCAAGTCATGAAGTCTTTAAACTTTTAAAACATAACAAAAATTTAACTAAAAGGAATTATGATTTCGGTCCAGCATCTTAAAGTTCTGGAGCATGTTTCCAGTGCCTATCTTCATTATGTTCTAGAGCTCATGTTGGGTGAACACTTTTAACTGTTGAATGATGACCGATTATTATCCTACAAAATACTTAAAATAACCCATTAAATTTGCATTGGCAAGATACTTCAATAAATCACAAGAAATAAAGTTTGTACTATTTTTCTCAAAAGACAAGCAATTATTTTGCCTAAAGTTTAATTAATTGGCAGAGAATAAGTATTTTGTGTGTATGAGGAAGGGCTTTATTATGTTATCATGATGAGGTTATTTTTACCTCATTATGGAGCTTGTGCATACTAACTTGTGTGGTCCTACTAGAATCAAAAATCTACAAGGTTACAAGTACTTCATGTTGCTTATTGATGATTACTCTAGGATGATGTGGGTTACTTTCTTAAGAGAGAAATTTGAAGCACTAGAAAAGGTCAAGATCTTTAAGGCTATGGTTGAGACAAAAACATGTCTAAAGATTAAGTGTCTGAGATCATATAGAGGTGGTGAATTTACTTTCGGTGAGTTTAATTCTTTTTGTGAAGAACATGGGATAAAGAGACAATTATCTGCACCACGAACCCCTCAACAAAATGGAGTTGTGGAAAGGAAAAATAGGACAGCTCAAGATGTTGCTAGAACTATGATGTTGGAAGGAAATTTCCCTCATATCCATTGGAGAGAAGTTGTAAGTACTGTTGTTTATATCCTTAACCGGGTACAAATCAAAGGTAATACTGGTAAAACTCCTTTTGAGCTATGGTTTGGTCACAATCCTACTGTTAGATATTTCAAAATCTTTGGGAGTAAATGCTATATCAGGAGAGATGAAGATATAGGAAAGTTTGATGCTAGAAGTGATGAAGGAATCTTTCTTGGTTATTCTACTAAGAGTAAGGCCTACCAGTGCTACAAAAAGAGATTAAAGAAAATGGTTGAAAGTGCAAATGTTAAGGTTGATGAAGATATTGCTAGACCCTCCATAACCTATGGATGTGGTTTTGATGATCAGAATGAAAGTACAAACAAGAGTCAAACTTTAAATCAAGTTCAGATCGTTCTCATGAATCAAGAAGATCAAGAAGAAGGAGAGACTAGTGAAAGTACAGAAGAGAGATCACAAGAGCTTGAAATTCAAGAACACTCTAAGACTCCAAGGTATGTGAGATTAAATCATTTAGAAAATCAGATTATAGGAGATAAGAACAAAGGAGTCCAGACTAGGAGAAGAATTGCAAAAGAATATTGTTTAATTTCAAAGGTTGAGCCAAGTAATGTCAATGAAGCATGCAAAGATGAACATTGGACTGAAGCAATGAAAGAAGAACTACAACAAATTGAGAAGAATAATACATGGATTCTTGTTCTTAGACCTAAAGACAAAAATGTAATTGAAACTAAATGGGTCTTTAGAAACAAATTGAATGAACAAGGTGAAGTTATCAAAAAAAAAGCAAGACTGGTATGCAAAGGATACTCTCAGATGGAAGGAATTGACTTTGAAGAAACTTTTGTGCCTGTTGCTAGAATTGAAGCTATGAGACTATTTCTTGCTTATGTTGCTTACAAAAACTACAAATTTTATCAGATGGATGTCAAGTGAGCATTTCTAAATGGTGAATTAGAGGAGGAGGTGTATATTGAGCAACCTGATGGATTTCAATTGATTGATCAGGGAGATATGGTTTGTCAGTTGAAGAAAGCATAATATGGACTCAAGAAAGCCCCTAGATCTTGGTATGCCATATTGGATAAGTACTTGTTGAAGCTTAGATTTAACAAAGGTACTATTGATAGTAATCTATATTTTAAGATTGATGATGATACAATTTTTTTGTGGAAGTCTTTATTGATGATATCATTTTTGGAGGAGATGATGGTTTGTGCATGAAGTTTGCTAATGAGATGCAGAATGAGTTTGAGATGTCAATGATTGGAGAGTTGAAATTATTTTTGGGATTGAAAATTACTTAGGTAGACAAAGGGATCTTTATATCTCAGTCCAAGTATGTGAGAGAACTGCTAAAGAAGTTTGGTATGAAAGATTCAAAACCAGTTGGTACACCCATGGTGATCGGATGTAAGTTGACACAATATGATGATTCTCTGAAGGCAAATCAGACTAGATACAAATCAATGATTGGTGGATTGCTTTATTTGACTCAAACTAGACGTGGTATCATGAATGTTGTATGCATTGTTGCTAGATTTCAAGCTAATCCTAAGGAATCTCATGTGATTGTTGTGAAGAGAATTTTTAGATACTTGAAGGGAACAGTTGATTTTGGCCTGCGGTATCCTAAAGATGATGATCTTACTTTAAGTGCCTTTACTGATGTTGATTGGGTAGGATATGTGAATGAAAGGAAAAGTACTGGTGGTGGCACATTTTTCTTAGGAAAGAAACTAATTTCATGGTTAAGCAAAAAGCATAATGTCACTTCTTTGTCTACTGCAGAGGCAGAATATATTGTAGTTGCTAACAATTGTACTCAATTATTGTGTATGAAACAAATGTTGAAAGATATCGGAGTTGTGTATGATGAACCTATTGCCATATTCTATGATAACTCAAGTGCTATAAATATTTCTAAAAATTTGGTGTTGCATTCAAATACCAAGCATATATCTATCAAGTACCACTTTTTGAGAGATAAGGTGAGTGATAAGGAAGTCAGACTGGAGTATGTGCCTACTAAGGAACAAATTGTAGACATCTTTACTAATCCTTTGCCCAAGAATACTTTTGAGTATCTCAGAGGGAAGTTATGGGTGATTACCCCTCCTAATCAGAACTAAGATGCATAGTCTTTGCATCTGCATTCACAGTCATATCTTGATTCGGATTGATGTTGTGGTGGTTGCTACTCAAGGGGAGTAGTCAGATGATTTAGATATGTGGTTCAAATCTTGTGTACCTTTTCCATTGATGTCAAAAGGGGAGAAGATTAATGTGAAAAACTCTTGGAGAACTAAGGCAGAGAAGAGCAATGTGTAAAGGGGAGATTGTTGGAAGAAGAGTTAGTTGCATTGATGGTATGTTTTCACATCATGTGTTGCAATCAAGGCCAAAGGGGGAGATTTTTGGATGTTGTGGTCAAGATGTTGATATTTGGTTGTAATTGATGTCAAAACTATTAACATTAATGTCTTTAAGACTGTATATGTCGAGGATATTGAGAAAATTGTACTAAAATATGTTACAAGTTGTCTGTGAAGCAGTGAAGATCAGTATGGTAGAAAGTTCAATATATTGATAGTGAGATGTTGTGGATTAAAGGGTTTGTTTTCAAGCCTATCTAGTTTCTACTTTGAAATTTTTAGAGGTGTGCATGAAGATTTGAGTAAGTTATAACTTTGTGTTCTGATATCTATTCTGTTACTACAAATGGTGTTCATGGAAGAAGATAACGTGTATCTAATAATCAAAGTTGTTGTGTATGTTACTGTGGTGTTCATGGATGTTTCTAGATTATTTTCTATCTATTTTGCATGTCTGCATTGATCATTGTGCTCGTGATCTAATATTTTCTCTTGCATGTTCATGTTTTTCATGTTCATGGCTGACAAGGTGTTTGAAGCGTGTTGTGGATCTTCGAGGAAGAATCTTTGAAGGTGTTTTGTATTTGAGAACATTGTTTTGGGTCTCTACTATGTTGTGGATGACCTTGGTTGATGCGCATTGATAATCTTTATTGTTTTGGTCTGACAGTTCGCATTCATTCTATTATTTTTTTGAAGTCGACATGAAGCAATGTAATTTCTTGTTGTGGATATATATAAGTGATTTTTTCTTCATTTGGTATGTATGTGATATGTGAAGTGTGTGAGTGCTATGTGAGAAAAAAGGTTTAGATCATTCGAAGGTAGAGCAGAGTGTGAAGAAGAGTGAAAGAAAGTAAAGAAGTGTTCATGTACTTAACCGGAACTATACTCAAGAACTAGCAGATGCTACTTTCTCAGTTCAAATTCTTCAGATGGATTTAATCTGAATGTTTTCTATAAGACAATGAGTCTTCCTTTGAGCAGTGAGCTCTAGGCAGTGTGCCTGAATGCATGTGCATTCCTCATATAGTCTTCTTATACTTTTAATAAGGTATAATTTGTGGATTAACATCCACCGTGGTTTTTCCCCTAACAGGGTTTCCACGCAAAAATCTTGGTGTTATGTGTGTTTCTAATGTGTTGTGGATTCATGATTTCACTATTATTAATCAGATCTAAGAATAAAGTTTAATAATTTGAAATTTTATGACAACTGATTCACCCTCTTAGTTGCCTACCCTTGTGTTTCCAACAAAACTAAATTGGGATTTTCTCATAAAATTGCAGTAAAAATTTGGCTTCTCTCATAAATAGTGTCATTGGATTAGTTCATTTATATCACATACCAAGTTCTCAATCTTAGTAAATGGCAGTCCAACTAGATTTTTTAATTCTTCACAAGGTGTTAGGCAAGGTGATCCTTGATTGCCTTTCCTTTTCATTTTACTGACAAAATATCTAAGTTGGGCAATAGAAAGGGCACGAGCTCAAGGTGTATGGAAAGAATAAATATTCCAAACTCAAACATCAACATGACTCATTCACTATTTGTAGATGATACACTTTTATTTGGAAAATCTACTATTCAAGAAGCAAGAGGTATCAAAAAAGTTTTAGAGGATTATTATAGCATATTAGGTCAAAAAATAAAATAAAAATCAAGCATATTATTTCTTAACACCTCCCCAATGGTTTCAACATGCATCATATCCATTCTTGATTTTAAATATGATGATTTTCCAAGCCAATATCTAGGAATCTCATTCTTTTCAGGGTCAAAAAAGATTGAGTTCTAGAATAAATTTTTGACTCAAATTCAAAATATATTAGCATCCTGGAAGGAAAGATGGATAACAATGGTAGGTAAGTTCACATTAACCAAATCATTCCTTTCGGCTACTCCCAATTATGTTATGTCAAACCTTAAGCTACAAAAAGTAGTGCAACTAAGTTTAGAGCAAAGCATCAGAAAGTTCCTCTAGCATGGGAACCTTGACAACAAGAAAACATGTAAAATCCCACTGGTTTCATGGAATAGGCTTTGTGAAGATAAAAAATATGGAGGAGTTGGTTCGCACAATATAGAGGCAAAGAATCTCACTTTGGGAGCCAAGCTAACGTGGAATATTTTCTCCAAACCATCTTCCAAGTGGGCTAGAATTATACAAAGAAAATATATAGACTCCTCAATTACTTAAAAAAAAAATACAATGGAAAACCCACAACAGGGCTCTAAAATATGGAACTTTATCATAACCTATAGAGAAGTCATCATTCCATAGATAACCTAGTCCATAAGTAACGACAAAAAAGTATTATTATGGGATGACTCCTAGAATGGCTTTCCACCCCTATCCAAAATTGAAGGATTAGAAGAAGCAAGAGTATACTTAAAGCACCATTGAGGATTAAAATTAAAAGATTAACTTAAGTTGGAAGATAACCTTCTCTCAAATTAAAAATAGAAATTATTCACTTTTATCTTCCCAAGAAACTAAAAGTCTCAACTGTCAAAAATTCTGCAACAGAGACAATTTTTTTCCAAGGATCCTGACAAGCTCATTTGGGATCCTTCAAAGTCAAGCAGTTATAAAGTTAGCCTATACTACTCATAAATCATCCAATAAGGGAACATTGATTCAATAAACTGGCCCCACAAATTATGTTGGAACTCTGTAATTCTTCTAAAATTTGGGTCGTTTGCATGGCTAGCATTTAACAAATGCATCCTTACTTGTGAGAGATTGGTCAAACTGGGAATATTTGCCCCCTTTAACTATGTATTATGTGGCCAACAAGAAGAGGACATAGAATATATTCTATTAACTTACAAATTCTCACAATAATGCTAGTCATGGCTTCAAAACAAACTAAATTGGGCCACATCCCTTCAAGAGTATCTACTAGTAGTTTTTTCCTCATAGCCAATTTTGAATAAAGACTCTTTATTCTCCTCAATTTGGGTAACAATCCCCCCTCAACGTTACTATGGTTCTTATGGTGGAAATAGAACCAAAGAATATTTAGAAAGGAGTATCATACAGTGGAAGAAGTAATATGCAAAATTGAAAAATCAATTTATAAGTTAATAATAGCTAATGTGTATAAATAAAATGGGTCAGGAAAAATCTTCTCAAATTGGGACATAAAATTCATTTTCAATGGGGATTGATTCAACCACTAAACCCTAGAACATAGATATCAAAAGCTAATCCCAAACATAAAAGTGTATTATGGATTCCCCCTCCATTGGGAGTCGAAAAACTCAATTTTGATGGGGCCTCTCGAGGGAACCCTAGTACATTTGGTGCAGGTTGTGTACTAAGGAACCATTCTATCAAGATTATTAGTGCCCTCACACTAAAATTTCCAAACATAACAAATAATCAGGCTAAGGCACAAGAATTACTTACGGGTCTGAAATTGGTAAAGGTAGTAGACATTATTCATATTTGGATTGAGGGGGATTCTATGATTATAATTAGCACATGTAAGCAAAAAAACTTAGTTAGTTGGTTGTTAAGTGTCATTCTAAATCAAGGCATCAAAATGTTACAAGGTTTTGATTCTTACCAGCTCTCCCATTGCATAGAGATGGTAATAAAGTAGTAGATCTATTGGTGAATATGGCTTGTGACCTAAATGATATGACACTAAAAATTAACCAAATAGACTTTGCTAAATATCTTGCATTGATGTGCCTGGAAAAAAATGAATTGTATCCCATAAATGGTAGTTAATTTAATATTATTTGTGTTTTCAGTGTGCAGGGCCTCTAGTGCTAAATTTCATTAGAAGTGCTCATGCCCAGGTTTCCATTCTTATCTTCAATATGGTGTAAGAATCATACATTAAACATATCAGGTTGTGTTGGTTACTATTACTATCAATTTCCTTTTATAGCAATTAGGTGTAATTCTCCAAAGTTCTAATACTAACTGTCTTAGTCACCTTTTATATTCCAAATGTGTGGGACCTTAGTAGGGAATTTGATTCCATCCATTGGCCCTCTTATAGATTGTTTGAATTTATCGAAATTGTGTAGTTCACGCCAAGTCTAGAGGATTAAGCTTAAAGTGTGATGTACTAAGGCACCATGTGGTGGCTTCACACACCACTATAAAATGTGAATTATTTTTTTTATTATATCAAGCACCCGCTCATGCATCAATTCCAAGTGTTGAGTTGGAATAGCTTAAAAAATCTCCTAATTGTTGCAAGTAATTTTTGGTCTGAGATTGGCTAGGTCCTATGTCATGTTGTGGGATATTTTCTTTTGTCAATGGACCCTTTTTCATTTGGGTCTGATGCTTTTTGAAAAATGTGTAGTTCTTTCCTAGTCTAGAGGATTAATTTTTCAATGTAAATGTGATGTGTCGCCACGTGGTGGCTTCATGTGTCATTGAAAAAGGTAGTTGTTGTTTTTGGTTTATTAAGCAAATGCTCCCATAGCAAGCCACATGTCAGGCTAATGCAACTCAGAGAAGATGTTAAGTGTTGTAAGTAATTAATGGTATGCAATAGGCTAGGTCTTTTGGTGGGTCCACTATGAGGTAATTGAGGAGGATTGTTTATCTTGCTCAAATTCTTATAGGATTTTAGCTCTACTAAATTTGGTGATAGACTCAGATAATACTTTAGCTATCTCAACACATAAACATGTGGCACCAAATTTATTCCTCGGGTGCCTTACCTGAGCATTGGTTGCTTTGAGTTGTGTGAGCTTGACAAGTGGCAACGATGTTATCATACTATGCACTTTCCATTTAAAGGAAATTTGGTGAGTTTCTTACACTCTAGATGATGTGATTTGCATTAACTAACATTACTGAACTCGATGTCATCACCAATTGGCAAGTTCAATACAACCATGTGTTTGGATGTGATACGACACATGTTTCATCACCTAGACAGATGCTTTGCAGATCATCCATGTTTGGAAAGGCGGTTGTAGTGTACTTCACCATTGAATTGGAAAGTGTTGAAATAATAGAAATAAAGATCCTTAGAGAACCCTTAGTACTTCTCCTATCACCCAGAATGAATTTGGTGATGATTTCCTCCCGTGTGAAGCTTGGGAGGATGAGGTGCCTTGCTAATTTAAAGTGAGGGGTGACATCCTTGTCATTATTCTCATACCTTCATAGTGAGCCTATTGAGAATGGATACTCCTATCACCTCACAAACTTTCATCGCCAAATGGATTTTGTAGGAGACATATCATACTAGCGGTTGAAGGTGATAATGAAGCACCCCAGTGGAAGGGACTTAAAAGTGGTTAAGATGATCCTTGGCATTGACTTCTTGAGGGATTATGGGTGTTATAGGGTAAACACAGATATCACTTCTTGTGCTTTGTGGCCTCCCTCCTAGATTTAGGAGAGCAAAAGGAGATGTTGCGGGAACTAGCTTTAAAACTATTCAAAAAGCACATCCTTGGTAGCTTAGGGGAAACTCTGGTGTGGCAAGGATTAGGGTTGGTGTCTCGAGACCAAGGGATATCCAGAGTGTCCACATTGGAATGCTAGCAGTTGTGTGCGCATGTGAAGGTAGATAGTTTTGTGGGTTTCAATTTTGTCATTGTTGGGCGTGTGAAATAGAGAGCAGAAGGTTGTGGGTTTGTGGCTGGAAAAATATAGGTTAAGTTGTGGGTACATGCAACAAATAACATGGTAAAAAGTAGTGGATATCGTTGGTTAAAATGATTGTTGTAAGTTGCAGCAATTTTTTCATGCTATTGTAATCCATTTGTTAGATATTAAATAATAAAATGGACTCTGGTTTGTAGATGTGGCCCATCATTCAAGGGTGAACCACATTAAATCTTGGTGTTGTTTTTTGCTGCTATTAATTTATTGTATTAAAATTCATTTGTTTTAATTCTTTAATCTATAGTTAACTGGTATAATTCTGCCTACAATTCCTAACAATCCATTCCTTGTTCCAAATCTCCCATTGAGCATGTGTGGGAAATAAATTGGTGAAGGATATGGAGTTTGAATTTACACATTTCTATTACATTTTTTAAAAATTCTTAAATCTTTTTCAACAAAACCATCTTGTACATATCTTATGATCACTACATTCCATGAGATGATAAATATTTGAGGTATATGTCGAACAATTAACTTTTTTCCTATGCTTCTATAGTTTTTAAACATGTCTACCAATACATTCCAATTGTAATATCCAGCAAAAATCTACCTTCCATTATACTTTAATGGACATCCATACCTTACATGCACTTAAAATTTTCAAGGGTTGGGGAGTTTCTCAATACCTCGAAACGTTTGATTAGTTCTTAATTCCTTATTGCATAATTTTTAAAAAAAATTAATGTAAATATTATTAAAACATGAATGAAGGGTAATTTCATGACTTCGAGCACCTTTAGGAACTATTGAGTGTTAAGGGTGGATTAGGAACTACCAAAGGTAGAGAAGGAACTAAGAACCATTAGGGGTTCTTAGGGTTCCTAAAACTTTGTAAAGCTCCAAAAAAATAATTTTCAAAATTCTAAAGAGTTTTTGGATTTTAAAATATCAAAAAAGGATAATTTCATGAGTATTAAGGGCTCTAGAAGCCATAAAATGCTCCAAAAAGTAATCACCCATAACTTTTGTTTGAAATAATATTTTATCTCTAAAAATTATCACATCATCAATAATAACCTTGTAAAACTCCTTGTAAAACCATTACACTTGAGCTTCTATGAAAATCCTAATTTAATCATTTTTGTAAACTACCTAGCCAAAACATGATAGTTTAATATTTATCAAATGATAAGGAATTTTATCTATAAAAAATCACATTGTGTTAAATAGCCTCTAGAATGTACCTATAAAATAATTTTGGCAGAATGGATACCCCTTAGACCTTGGATCTAAGCTAAAGTGGACCCCCTTGGGAGTATCTCCAACAAAATAATAATAATAATAATTTCATTACATCCCTTACATATCCATGTTTAATTATTTGTATGAATTGCAATACTACACAACTACTTCTATTATGGTGATTGAGTGAATGTGCATCTCTCCTTCAGACTAATGCACATATTCAAAGCCTAATATGACTTATCTATATATACTTGATCAACTATGACTTTTTTATAATATAAATTACTGCAAAACTAATATTTTATAATTAAGACTAGCTTGAAAGAGGTTATCAACACATAATTATGCTTGTTAAGTTGAAACGCGGTTTAATTTTAGTGAGATCAAAAATAGGGAAAATAGTTGTCTCTAACCAAGGACAATGAAATTACATACTAGTAGGAACCAATAATATCTATTCCAATACTACTGTTGATATATCGAGCTATAGAGAAAAAAATAACATAACATGATAGAGGAGAAGAGAGACTAGACACTAGAAAAAATGGAAATTGAAGCAAAAGACATGAAGAAAATGAACTATACACAAAAAAATCCTACATAACATATGTACATGGTAGATTAATCCTACATTATATTATTCCAAAAATGATGATGCAAACCTATTAATAGGGTGGGAGAAATATATGCCTATGTGGAAAAGAGAGAAAAAACTATGAAGTGCTTGCAAACAACAATTTTTTTATGATCATGAGAACGAATCTATAATTTATGAAACGGAAGAACCCCCTAAATAATATATCATAGAAAAATAACCATATCTCACCTTAAATCCTTGGAGCTTCATGAACCATGTCCTATATATTGTCAAATATATACCTTCATATAATGCACAAAATACACTTACATTGCATCTTTGAATAAACTAATATTAATGTCGAACATGAAAGGACCAGTCTTGAGCCATATGCATGCCATGTAAAAAATGATACGAAAATCTCTATTGAAGTAAACTTAGAACCTACATCATAATAAATAATTTTGGTGAGTGTATAATTATTTTTAGATAAAATAATTTCTTCCTCCATAGTAATTGACTTTGGTCTTTTGATGATAATTATGTCCTTTTAGATTTATCAAATCAAATATTATTTTCTAAATCATTCAAAGTGGAAGTAATTAATCCCACTCCACATATAATTTCATCATTAGAAATCTCCAAATACCATCTTGAAATATAAATGTCTTAATCTTTTTTATCATATTATGTTCTTCTATAAAAGCCTATGATTGTTTAGAATCATCCTCCATTAGTTGTTCAGAATATTCAACTGTTATTCAAAATGTGCATGCATAGTGAATCAATATGCCGAGAAGAAATTTGAAATGAGCTATCTAAAACTTGTATAACATTTTCAAAATGATTTTTTTTTTGAAATAAAGTCATTATTTACTTTTTCTTGTAGCATTATCTCTTAACATTTTGTTCAATAAATTTGAAGAATTCACACTTAGGCTACATGCTAATTGGGAGAAGTGTTTGATTCCTTATCTCCATGCCTTTATTTCTTAAAGTGTTCTTTATCCTTAACTTCTACTATATTTATTTTATGAGTTCATTGGTGTTTGTGAAAGTGAACACCTCTAATTCTAAAGTAGACAAAGGTGCAAATAGAACCCCATATACACTTTCCTTTTTGTTGGTTATACTTTTAAAATAGTTCTCACAATATGTAGTTTTCAAAGAAAAGGATGTTTCATTTTCAAATGGCTTGTAATGATGATCAATATATCAATATGACATAATATAATATTATTTATTCAAAGAACTGTAATATTCACCTTCATTTTCCTCATAGACTTTCCTTCTTTATTCTAAATCTAGTAAAACTAACATAGTAGTGTACCTATATCAACCATTCATTTAAATCTTCCAAGAAATTTATATTTTAAGCTTTCTTAGTCGGTAATGCACCCATCTTCTAAATATTGAAACTAATTTGTTGCAGGTCTAGTAAGGGATGTAGTGAATAACCAAAAAAATACATTCTCCTCATTGATCCCTAAAAATCTGAAGCCATAGTGAATGCTTGAAAGTGATCTTTTGCATCCTATGCAATTTCTCCAATAAACTTTGGGAAGTTCTTTTTGGATCTTAGGGGTAAGATATTATATTGATTTAATGGCAAGGGTTTGGAACAAAATGCATCAGTACTTCAATGTCCCTAGTGGAATCACCAAAAAATTATTGGTAAATAGATTTGTCACTATAATATATTTTTGCACACATAACTCAGACTCACCCAATGGGAAACAACAAATGCTCCAACAATTGGAAAGATTAATATTGGATTACCGATATTCCTTTGCATTTGAGAAGGTTAGACCCCTCATATAATTTTAACTAGAAAGTAAAAAAGAAAAAGAAAAATAGAGAGGAGCCCTAGATGTGAGACATAAGAAAATCACCTAGACTTCTTAAGAACAAACTTGGAATAAAAATTATTAGAAAAAAATAGTGACACAAAGTTTAATAGTTTGTGTCTACAAACAATAACTAATAAGATGACAATTACCCCTTTTAGACATGTAAGGAAAATAAGAAAAGATTACACATTAGACATAAGAAGTGTAGGAGTTTAAGGTGAACTTCTCAACACCCCAGGATCACATGTGAGATAAAATAACTTCCACAAGATATAAATTGCAGAAATATCATGCTATGATTAAGGATGCAAGAATGCCAAAATGAATATGATGGAGGGACTTCTGGAGGTCATAACTTTTGACTCGGATGTTCATTTGAGCTGAAATTTTACAGGTGGATGCATTATGAGGTGGCATGTGGATCCCCATTGGCTTGAATTGATTGGGGCCCATTTTGGCACTTTTTCAAGGCTTCAAACTTTCATCTTGGCCCTCAAAATGGCAATTTAGGTTTTTTTTCTAGTTTTTAAAAAGTTGTTTTTGTTAATAACTCAAAACTCATGTTTCTAATTTAGGATGTTAGTTGGAAATTCGTCCTACCTTAGTTTTAGGAAGTTTTTGGGAAAAAACTGGACTCTCAAATATATGCATGCGAAATTACCTAAAATGGCAAAATCTAACAATTGTCAAAATCTGCCAAAAAAGGTAATTTTTTGGTTTTTTGTTTTTTTTCAATTTTTTCAATATAAGGTATTTTTCTATAATTGTAGTAGCAGAGTTGGAGAATATAAGATTTTCATTTTTCAATTATTTTGAATCTTTGGCTCTCACACATTATTAATGACACAATTCTACTGAGTGTATGTTGTTGGCTACATCAGAATATGGCAAAGTACATATGATGTCTTGCTTATATAGGCAAGGTGAAGAATAGGATTAGACAAGATCACAAAAAGTGTCTTAATCCTATCACATGAGACAACTAAGTCATAACAACCTAGGATAAGATAAGATCTAGAAAAGACTTGACTCATCCTTCAAGAAGGAATCTTAGAGCCTAATTAAACTTAACATGTGAATATGTCCCCTAATTACCTAGTTAGTGAATTAACTAGGTACAAGAAATTTATTCACACCAACACCCCCCTTAAGTGAAACTTAGGGAGTATATTATTATGCAAAGATGCAAGGATGGGTCCTAACTACAAGGCCATGTTAGGTACCCATGTACAAATGCAAATACAATATCTCACAAACAAACAAAAGGAGAAAACCCTTTGGGACAAAACTCCTCCCCAAAAGAGAGATAAATACAATAATAAAACCCATCACAAATCCAATCAATCTCCATCCACACAAAGGATGATAAGAGAGATCATGCAACTGCCCATAATGAGATAACTTGCTGCAAAGAAGCACCGAAAGGACACTTGTGGAGTAACATTTGAATCCTTAATCCAGAAAGCAAGAAAAGATGATTTTATTTGCTAGAAACCATATTAGAGTCACTCAAGGACTCAAGTCAAAATCATAATAAAGCAACAGTAGACTCGATGCCAAGGAACACTGGAAAACTCGTAAACTAGCACAACTCTAGAAAGTAACAATCGATTGATAAATGATTTAGAACTAAAATGAAGTGAAAAGATCAAGATTGCACCAAAGTGCATGGATGGAAATATAGAGATCCTCAATACCTTTCCAACATCGCAAGAATCACAAAAATCAAAGATCATGGCAAAAAGTTATGAGCTCAAGAGCTATAAAACAACATCCGACTTCAACAAGCAATAAATGCCACAAAGAAAAAAAAATATTGAAAATAACCTACACCACTGTAAAATTCAAAGCGTTAGCTTTTCGACGATATCTCATTTGTAAACTTTTGCCTCTTGGATTGCAAGTTATGAAAAAATGAAAAAAAGCCTATAAAAGGCACTTCATAGGCTAACAAGGTGCAAAATTTTGGCCCTCTAAGGGTTGACGGCTGGTCCACCATATGACCAGGGCTGAAAATTTTAGAAAAAATGTATGTTGCCAGGGATAGTGGTGCCACCTAGGTGGCGGGGGGGCCACTGCCCCACCCACTTGCCATACAAAACAATGTGCCAATAATAATAAAGTCAACTTTACAATAAAAAAATATTATGGTCAGTGCTTGAAATATGATTCCAAGGCTTTATTTTAAAACAAAGCTTTATAAAAAACAAAACTTTATAACAAAACCCTATTGATAAAAAAAAGCTTGTGAAGCATTAATTATTTTGTACCAATGGCAATGACAAATAGATTTGCAGGGACACGAAAAGACCTTTGATAGGAGCGATGTACACTGAGTACGCAGTGATACAAATATTTGGCAGAATATGTTGTACGACCTAGACTAATAATAGCTCGTACTCTGATGACACAAAAGAATATTCTACCAATGATGCCAATTTGACATTTTTGTAGACTACGACTTGCTGACAGCATCAAACCCGTACAATTGTATGGCCAAGTATGAATTCGTATAACCATGTGGCCTAATTTTTTTTCCTCGCATCTTGACTAAAAGTATGGAAAATCAACAATTTGGTAGTCAATCTTTAGGTTTTCAGGCCTATAGGATGCAACAGCGAGGTCAATTTTCACCCAAACTACTCTAAAATATCAGCTACCCTCCAGATCTAGCAACTGAAACCCTTGCTTCAAACCTTTATAGATCTGACAAAATATATTAGATTTTGATGAAACAAGAGCCAAATATAACCTTCTTAGATGCCCCAAATTTAATGGCAAGGTTATCAAGAACCCAACTCATGCCCAACAAAACTTTCACACTAAGATTGGTCCCTCCGATCTGGGAAGAAATCTACAAAACTGAAGCTCTGATACCATGTAGGAGTTTATGGTGAAATCCTCAACACCCCAAGATCACCTTCAAGGAAAAATAACTTCCACAAGAGAGAAATGGCAGAAATATCATGTTATGATTTGAAAGGAAAAGAAGAGGGTGCGGAAACGCTTTCCTAATGCTAAAACCACAGAGGAGAAGTGCAAAGACCAGTTTTATAACTTTAAAACACTTAAGATGAACACATACAGGATAACAAGAGTAATAGAAAATAACAATCACAAAGATAACACCAGAATTATGTGGGAAAACCCTTACGAGAAAAAACCCACCAAACCAAGAGCAATCACTTTGTATTGTAGTAAAAGCTTACATACAAAGTTAATAGACTTCTCTCTCTCTGATATCAGCTCACAGCAGTAGACTTCCTTTTGTTCAGCTACTCTCATTGTTACAATGTATTTTCTGCATACAATGAATAGTCTTCTTCACATACACATATCGTCACCTTAGTGACTTCTATATTATATATATGACTATTACAAGTCTTTCGTTCATTATTCTGCCAACCAACCAATCGGGTGTCATTATTATGCACCTTCCTTCTGACAAATGAATCCGATCGCTTCTAGCCAAGTCACCCTGCAATCACACATTGGGCTGCCCAAGAATTAACTTCCTTTGCCATAATCGGATCCTATCACTCGCCGAATCGAGCCATGCAATTAATGCTTTCACCGCTTCAAAATTTGGCCAATCAGTCATTGATAATATGCCACGTGTTTCCTTTCCATTCGTCCACTACTTCTAGTTAAGTTAGACCGGTCAAACTATGTTCATGAGCTCTTTATCATGCCACCGCCCCAAGCCAAAGAGACCACCATGATATGGCAGTATCACCATGACACCACTCCAAGGTTGACAGACCTCTGTGGTATGGCAATGCCACCGCGTAACCATTGGTCTTTCCTAACACCCTCACAGTAATGAGGTAGCAGCTTGTCTGCTAGCCCGTCACCCATCACCGCATCACCGCCGAGCTCAAATCAACCCACCGTGGTATGGCAATGCCACTGCCCAACCGCAAGGCTGAACAAAGTCTCCCACGATATGGAGGTAACCGCCAGATCCGATCGTTGAACCCACCACGCTACCTCACTCTGATCGTAAGACCTCTGCAGTAAGGAGGTAAGCATCACCTCTGACCGCCAAGGCTTACCGTGCCACCGTGACATGGCCAAAAGGCCATTGTGGTATGGCGGTAAGCCATCTTCACTAACTATTTTGTTTACCATGGTCATCGAGCAACCCCTGTGGTAGGGAGGTAAACCTTCAAATTGACTACGCTAGTCCACCGCGCTACCGCCAGCTCAAGACAGAGACCCTACGGTATGGCAATAACATCGCCCAACTACAAACAGAGCAACAGGGGCCCGTAGTAAGGTGGTAAACTATGCCACCATGCCTCTAAGAATAACTCCTAGCGGTAGAGAGGTAAATTCCAGAAAAGGCTACAAAATGCCAAGTCTTTTACAGAGGTTCAAGCCAGAAGTTGAGGCACCTGTTCCCAACAAGCTCGCACTTGACGAAGACTTCCTGGCTTCCTCTAGACTTTGAATTTACTAACAATCATAGGCCCCAAGGCCCATCAAACTTGTGCACCATCTGAACTTGTCTGTACTCACTAGCTTCATTAATGCATCTGCAACATTCTTCAAGGTGTCAACCTTTTCCAAACAAACCTTTCCATCCTCCACCATGTCTCTAACAAAGTGATACTGCACATCAATGTGCTTTGTCCTGGCATGGAAAGTAGGGTTCTTTGCCAAACAAATGGCGCTCTAACTGTCATAGCAAATTGTAACCTACCCTGCATTAAAACCAATATCATAACACAAACGACTCAACCAAACAACTTCTTTGCAGGTGTGTGTTGCTGCCATGTATTCTGCCTCCGTAGTAGACAAAGCAACTACAGCCTGTCGCTTGCTCATCCAACTTACTACACCACCATTTAACATGAAAGTGTATCCATTGGTGGATCTCCTGGTGTCAATGTCCCCTGCCCAATCAAAATCCACAAATCCATGAATGTTGAGTGTTCTCTATGATGCAACCAAGTTGCCATGGTAACATAGAGCATATTCAAAAGTTCCTTTCAAATATCTAAACACTCTTTTCACAGCATCCCAATGTGTCCTTCCTGGATTTTCCATAAAATGGCTCAGCACTCCCACTGCTTGGGTAATGTCTGGCCTTGTACAGACCATTGCATACATTAAACTGCCAACAACACTTGCATAAGGCACCTTGGTCATGTCCTCCATCTCAGTAGCATATTTTGGATAGTCTTCAATAGATAGCTTGTTCCCTACAAGACTGGAACAACTAGCTACTTGCAATCATTCATACCAAATCTCTCTAGAATAGTGTTAACATACTTACTCTGTCTATCCCAAAGCTTTCTACTCGTTCTACCCCTAGTTATTTCCATTCCCAGAATATACCTTGTTGCACCTAGATCTTTCATTTTGAACTTTGCAGACAACTGAGATTTAAGATCAAAAATCATAGACTTACTATTTCCTATTAACAACATATCATCCACATACAGGATAATAACAAGCACACGATCATTTTCAGATTTATAATAAACACAATGATCAAATTTTGATCTCACAAATCCCATAGACAACACAACAGTGTCAAACTTTTGGTACCACATTCTAGGAGACTGCTTCGAATCATATAGAGATTTCTTTAACTTGTAGACCAGACTTTGTTTACCTTTTTCAACAAAGTGCTCAGGTTGGGACATATAAATTTCTTCTTCCAGCTCTACATGGAGAAACGTTGTCTTCGCATCCATCTACTCGATCTCTAAGTCATACGTTGTTTCCAATGACAAAAGAAATCTGATAGATGTCATCTTTGCTACAGGGGAAAATATTTCTCCATAATCAATTCCCTCAATCTAGGAAAATCCCTTTGCAACCAACCTTGCCTTATATTTTTCAACACTGCCATCTAGACCAGTCTTCTTCTTAAATACCCATTTACAGCCAACAGGCTTTTGCCCTTCAGGCAAAGGTACCAAATCCCAAGTTTCATTTTTCTTCAATGATTCCATTTCTTCATTCATAGCTTCCAACCAAGAATTTGAATCAGACATGTTAATAGCTTCTTTCACAGTCCTAGGCTCATCAGTGCTAGTAATCAAGGAATAGGCACAGTTTGAATATAACATAGAGAAACCATACCTATCAAGTTGTCATTTTTCACGTGTAGACCTTCTTACTACCTGAGGTTGTGGTTCTTCATCTTCAGGACTCTCATAGCTACTTGAACTCTCCTTAGTTTCAGGTACACCATGTAGTTCCTCCTTTTCTGGAGTTTGAGGAATCTAAACTACATCATTCTTCTTTTCTTGTTGATTTGTCTCTAACTATGGATCAGCTATTGAAGATTTCAGCTCATGAAATATTACACTTTTTTTGTACAAAACCTTCTTAGTATCAGGATTCTAAAGCTTGTATCCCTTCACACCAACGCCATAGCTGATGAAGATACATTTAATAGCCTTATTCTCCAACTTTGATCTTTTCGCATTTAGCACATATTCATATGCCTCATAGCCAAAGACACGAATATGTCTTAGGGAGGGCTTCTTACCAGACCACGCTTCCAAAGGTTTTTTGTCAACAAGAGCAGAACAAGGTGAATGATTTACCAGGTAACATGTTGCAGCCACGGCCTTAGCCCAAAACTTTTTGCTCCAGACTAGCACTGCTCAACATACTTCTTGCTCTCTCCATTAACGTTTTGTTCAACCTTTCAGCAACTCCATTCTGTTGTGGATTATAAGGTATAGTTTTATTCCTTTTAATCCCATGGTCTTTATAGTACATTTCAAAATTTGTAGAACAGAACTCACTGCCATTATCTATCCTTAAACATTTAACTTTCCTTCCAGTCTGATTTTCTACCAAAGTTTTGAATTCTTTAAACCAACTAAACACTTCTGATTTACTCTTAAGAAAGCATATAAATTCCCTTCTCGAATAGTCGTCAATAAAAGAAATGTAATATCTAGACTTTGATAACAAAAGAACATTAGCTGGACCAAACACATTAGAATGAACATAATCCAGTACGCCAGAAGATTTATGAGGACTCGAATAAAATGAAACACGGTGTTGCTTTCCATAAATACAATGTTCACAAAAATTGAACTCAAGGTTACAATCATCAAGCCCTTCAACAAGATTTTTATTTTTCAAGGTTTTTAAAAACTTTCTCACCTATGTGACCGAGTTTATGATGCCATAGCATGGTCTTCTCTGCTAGGAGTTTCACCTCCAAGGCATTTGCACCCAGAGGAGCTTCATCATCCTTCTCTACAGGAACAACTTTGTTTGACTTTATAGAGGCGTTGTTACATTGAACAAGACATGCATCCAGCTTGTACAGAGTGCCAGTACATACACCCTTAGCCAGCACCATAGCACCTCTAGCCATCTTACATCCTTTACTCGAGAAAGAAACTTCCACACCAGCATCATTAAGTTTACTAATAGAAAGTAAGTTATGAGCCAAACCTGGTATGTGCAGTACATCACCAATCCCTTTGATTCTTCCATCAGGGAACTATATTTTGACTCTTCCACAACCAACAATCTCCAGGGTTGAATCACTTGCCAGGTACACCTTTCCACCATCATACTTCTCGTACTTAGTGAACCACTCTCTATGAGACATCATGTGAAAAGATGCACCTGAGTCAACCAGCCAGACATCATCTTATGCTTGAGTTACCAAGGCTGCAATGAAGGCATCTGCATCACTCTGAGAAGAGTCATTGTCTGAAGTGTTATTCTTCTTCTTCTTCTCCTTACAATCCTTTCGGATATGGCCAGGCTTCCCACAATTCTAGCATTTCACCTTGGAATTTTTACCAAGAGACTTTGATCTCCCTCAAGATTTAGATCTAGACTTTTTGTCCTTCTTCTTGCCTTTCTCCTTTGATCTACCTCGAACAACAAGAGCCTCTTTGGCCATCTCTGAAGAATTCCTCCGCATCTCTTCAGACAATAGTGAGGCAACAATGTCTTCCATCTTTAAAGTAGTGGTCATACTTCCAATAGCCATTACAAGATGATCCCAAGTGTCAGGTAATGAACATAACAAGAGCATGCAACGATCCTCCTCCACTATCTTCACACCCACAGATGCTAACTAAGCAACACTCATATTAAATGAGTTCAGATGGTCTACAACAGATGCACCTTCTTCCATCTTCAAGGAATACAACTTCTTCCTCAAGAATAACTTATTTACCAGAGAATTTCCCTGATAAATATCTCCGAGCTTCTTCCATAATGAAGTTGTAGACTTCTCCTCATGGACGTTCAAGAGTACAGAATTGGCCAGACTAAGTCTTATCAGACCTCTTGCTTTTCTATCTGCAAGGTCCCAATCTTCTTGCTTCATACCTTATGGCATAGTTCTAGACATAGCAACCCAAAGGTCTCTATCCACAAGTAATTCTTCTATTTTGAGTTTCCACAACTCAAAGTTGCCACCATTGAATTTTTCAATCTCTACTCTACCTGATGTACTCATCATCTCAAATAGAATTAGGTTCTAACTTTGCAAGACTCCCACTGGAATAGTATTAACACAAAAAACTAGCCTTACTAACAAGGATAACACAACTGGCCAAATCTCTGATACCACTTGAAAGGAAAAGCAGAGGGTGCGGAAACACTTTCCTAATGCTAAAACCATAGAGGAGAAGTGCAAAGACCAGTTTTAAAACTTTTAAACACTTAAGATGAACACATACAGGATAACAAGAGTAACAAAAAATAACAACACAAAGATAACACCAGTATTACGTGGGAAAACCCTTACGGGAAAAAACCCACCAGACCAAGAGCAATCACTTTGTATTACAGTAAAATCTTACATACAAAGTTAACAGACTTCTCTCTCTAATATCAACTCACAATAGCAGACTTCCTTTTGTTCAACTACTCTCACTGTTACAATACATTTTTTGCATACAATGAACAGTCTTCTTCACATACACATACCATCACCTTAGTGACTTCTATATTATATATATGACTATTACAAGTCTTTCATTCATTATTTTTCCAACCAACCAATTAGGTGCCATTATTATGTACCTTCCTTCTGACAGACGAATCTGATCGCTTCTGGCCAAGTCGCCCTACAATCATGCATTGGGCCGCCCAAGCATTAACTTCTTTTTTCATAATCAGATCCTATCACCCACTGAATCGAGCCATGCAATTAATGCTTTCACCACTTCAAAATTTGGCCAATCAGTCGTTGATAATACGCCATGTGTTGCCTTTCCATTCGTCCACTGCTTCCAGTCAAGTCAGACCAGTCAAACTATGTTCACGAGCTCTTTACTGCGCCACCACTCCAAGCCAAAGAGATCACTACAGTATGGTGGTGTCACCGCAGCACTGCTCCAAGGTTAACAAACCTGTGCAGTATGGCGGTGCCACCGTATAACCGCTGGTCTCTCCTAACACCCTCACGATAACAAGGTAGCGGCTTGTCTTCCAGCTTGTTTCCCATCACCACATCACCACTGAGCTCAGATCAACCCACGTGGTGCCACCGCCCAACCGCGAGGTTGAACAAAGCCTCCCACACTATGGAGGTAACCGCCAGAGCCAACCGTCAAACCCACCTTGCTACCTCGCTCTGACCGCAAGACCTTCACAGTAAGGAGGTAAGCGTCACCTCTGACTACCAAGGCTTACTGACCCATCGTGACATGGCCAAAATGCCATCGTGGTATGGTGGTAAGCAATCTTCGCTAACTTTCTTCATTTATCATGGCCACCGCCCCTCCATCGAGCAACCCCTGCAGTAGTGAGGTAAACCTTCAAACTGACCACGCCAGTCCACTACGCTACCGCCAGCTCAAGATAGAGACCCCGCGGTATGGCGGTAACACCGCCCAACCACGGATAGAGCAACAGGGGCCTGCGATAAGGCGGTAAACCACGCTACCATGCCTCTAAGAAGAACTCCTAGCGGTAGAGAGGTAAAGTCCAGAAAAGGCTGCAAAATGCCAAGTCTTTTACAGAGGTTCAAGCCATAAGTTGAGGCACCTATTCCCAACATGATTAAGGATGCAATAATGCCAAAATGAATATGGAAAAGTACATATGATGCCTTGCTTATATAGGCAAGGTGAGGAATAGGATTAGACAATATCGTGACAATTGTCTTAATCCTATCACATGAGACAATTAAGTCATAACAACCTAGGATAAAATAAGATCTTGAAAAGATAACTCATCCTTCTAGAAGCAATCTTAGAGCCTAAGTAAACTTAACATATGGATATATCCCCTAATTACCTAGTGAGTGAATTAACTAGGTACAAAACATTTATTCACACCAACAAGAAGAATATGTAATTGAGAAAGGACACACGAGTTCAAAGTCTAATAATATTATAAAGCCTGATTTCAGCCATGCATAAAAGAGAATCACCAAAAAGTAATTACAAATTAACATAAGAAAAAATTGTAATCCACAACAAAAAACTAGACACAAATTATTGAAATATTTCTTAAAATCCTCAATAAAATGAGAGCTCAGTATCTAAAAAATCCTTGTACAATGAATATGTTGAAAAGTAACCAATTACCACTTGCAATTTATAAATATAAAAACCCTTTTATAAAGCTCTCCAAATGAGAGGCTCAAAAAAGAATCCCCTCAATCACTTTCTCATTACATCTTCAAATAGATATCGCTTCATAACTAATTGTTGAAGATCAATTACAAGAAATAAATTTTTCATTTTCATTACACATAATATTTTACTCATAAAATAAGTTTAAACATTATTAAAATGAAATAAAAATATATATCTTAGATTGAAATTGACCAATAAGTGATGGTCATAGAATTTTATATGGGTTGTAAGTGTCCACCTTGTCAAAATTGTTGATTTCCACCACAAGAAGTAAATTTTGATTGTGCATGGGGCATAGCTTCATGAGTATGAGGCATAACCCCATTATCAATAGCTACCATAATCACCACCACATCTATAATTGAAACACCCCTTGCTTGCAAAACATTGAAGGTGGCAGCCCAAGAATGTCCAAGAAAGTAGGAGATGCTTCAAATTTTATGTTTACAACAAATGCTCCTAAATGTTGAGTGATATTGTGTCTTCTTATATTCAATCTTTATTTATTTATTTTTTACATCCATATGCACATAATATAATAGTATAGAAAAAATAATATGCTCAACATGGATTGAAATCCATAAATTTCTCTAAAATCCTTCATAGAGTTTGTAGAGGCACTAAAGAAATTTAAACAAAATGGAGAGTGGAGGCTAGCACAAAATACTCATAATATTGCATATCCTATATATTTAAGGGGCATATTCAAAGAAAATAGTTTCGTAAGTCTCTCAAAGAAAACCTATTTTGTCCATATCCAACAATCATTACATTCCAGGGAACCAATATTTCTTTGAGGAATTCTATCAAAGAGTTCAAATGTGTTGTCACTGCTTCCACACTTTTGAAATATGTTTGGTCAAGCATTTTAAACTATAATTTCTATCAAAAACCCCCCTCCTATTATGCTATGACATATATCCATTCCTTGTTCTAAAGCTCCCATTAAGCATGTGTACGAGGGACCTTGGTGAAGGTAATGGAGTTTGATTTTACACATTCTATTACATTTGGTTGAAATTTCTTGTTCAATATTTTTGAACAAAATCATTTTGTGCATATCTTATGATCACTGATTCCATGAGAAGATAAACCTTTGAAGTATTTGTTAAATAGGGGAGAGGGTCTAGTAGTTGTGCACGGTCCAATAGTCATTCACTCAATTGTGATTATTGATATTAAGAGTAAAATGAATTAATATTATATCTTGTATATATTCATTTCACATATTAATCAAAATATTATTAAATATGTGACATTATGGGATCAATAGTTTTTTTCTTCAGCACTTATAATCCTCAAGAAAAAAACCAAATATACATATATTATTAAATATTATATAAGATAATGTGCTCTAATTAATATAATATAAGTTGCCTCCAATATATGTATCAATTTTAAAATTAAGTGTCTTTCATAAATATTTAAGAATGTGTGAAAAATAGATGTGTCAATTATATATAACATTTAAATATATATATATATACAAATATTGAATCTAACATGCACAATAATACAAATGCAATGTATACCAATTTAAAATTACTTTATAATTACCACACATATCAACTTGTACAAATTAACCAATACACAATGTACAACTACTGGAGTTTTCAAGTCTCTTTATCCTATGATATAAATAAACATATCATTCTGAACAAGTTAACAATCCATTTCTTATTAATATCATCTAACAATGTACAAATAGCAGAGAATAAATCAACATCGATTAAATTCCACCAAATCTTTCCATTCAATCATTCCAATTTGCTCCAAATAGGTTCATTTATAGCATTTACTAAATTCCACCAAATTTTTCCATTCGATCATTCCAATTTTCTCCAAATAGGTTCACTTATAGCATTTACTAAATTCCACCAAATCTTTCCATACAATCATTCCAATTTTCTCCAAACACGTTCATTTATAGCATTTACTTGTTGTCTCATCCACTTATGTACCTACAAGATAAGACATCCTCTAAGGCTCACCATAAATTGAGCTTTTTTAATAGAAATGAGTAAATTAAATTTTTAAACAATGAAATCAAGTACACAAAACAAACAATCAACCTATCAAAATTAAAAAAATAATACTTATTCAATCTATGGCAGAAAAATACACCCAATGAAAAGAGAGTCCATGGATCAAGAAATGCAAAGATATAATTTTTCAAAATACTATAAAAATCCACTATGATTCCAATCTGCCGCTACTCTCATCAACTACGCATTGATTCTACAAAGTCTCCAATATGCTACTACTCTCATCAACTACAAAGTCTCCAATCTGCTACTACTCTCATCAACTACAAAGTCTGGAATTTGCTACTACTCTCATCAATTATGAATTGTTCAGGTGCATTTTTCTCTGCTACTCTCATCAACTACAAATTGGCTAGGTCATGGAATTTTTATGATATGGTATGTTTCTCTACTATTTTCATCTCTCCAGATATTTGAGATGCAAGGATAAAATCATAAATTTTCCTCTTAAAGCAATATTCCTATGAAATTTTCCAAGCTTCTTTTAAAAAATTGCTTTTCTTTTTAAATTGGATTCTTTAAAAGAAATTATCTTAGAATTGTTTTATATCCCTAACAATTAAAAAACCAAAAAGTTCAATCCTTTATTAAAACTATATGTATTGAATAGAACTTTTCTTATTTTCCAACCATTATTACGATATATATATACAATTTTTTAATGCTTGTCTATAGTAAAGTAATCATCATTTTTGTTAGATCTATTGACTTAGGTTATGCACAACTTTATTCTTTGTTTTTGTCCATTATGGGATTATTTAAGTTATAGTTTGTATTTGTAATAAGATATTCTATTTGACACTGTAATTGCATATGCTTTTTTTTTGTTTAAATTAGTAGTAAAGAGTATTTCACAAGTAACATTTTCTTGCAGGCATAAACTCAAATTGCATGTGTAGCACTTTATAGTTGTATTGTAGGAAAAGTATGCACTCTTTGTAGTTGTTGTACAATAGGAGATATGAGCCCCACAAGGAATGTATTTTTTTGTATTGATTAAAATATAAAATTCGTACATCAAATGGAAAAGTAAAAAATCATAAGGTCCAATGTTTCAAGTGTCACTCATTTTCAGGAAACAAAGTTTACTGATAGCCTATTAGACTCCATTTCTCTAACCTAAAATATCATAAAAATACATAATCCCTCAAGTCTAATGTTTCAAATGTCATTCGTTTTCAGTAAAAGAAAGTTTGGTGATAGCCTATTAAAATATCTAAAAACTTTAATTGCTTGAGTCCAATTTTTCAAGTGTCATTCATTTTCAGGAAAAGAAAGTTTGGCAATAACCTACTAAAATATCTAAAAAAAACTTTAATAGCTTAAGTCCAATGTTTCAAGTGTCATCCATTTTCAAGAAAAGGAAGTTTGGTGATAGCCTACTAAACTCCATTTCCTTAAAGGCATGCAAGCTAGCTAACTTTAAATATATAAAAAATCAAATTACTTTTAAGGTAGTTTATAGTACTATTTATATTATACAAGATTATTTAATTTCTAATAATTAGTAAATCACTAATAAAAAATTAGGACATTTAGCCAATTTCCTCACGTAGTGCAGTATGGTATATATTAAATGTTACTTTCTAATTTTGTATATAGAATACAATACTATGCATTAAGCTGCATAATTTCCATATGTAGACGATGATAATGGTGATGTTTATCAAACAAGCCTCAGTATAAATTCATAAAACACTTGAAAATAAAGTAGACTGTGATATCTACTCATCATATTAAAGCTACATAAAAAGGAGTACTAGTTTTTCAATATAGCCTACCTGATCTCCAATTGATCTGGGTTGATCAATTTAAATGATACATCTCAAAAAGACATTGAAGGTATTCTACAATATTTAGCATTACTTGCCTTGGTGAATTCAACTGAAACATGAAAACATAAGGTCAACATTTCCTCTACACAAATTTGGTGCTATTTGGTGTGTGTATATGAATGTAGGTTCAAATATCATCTTTACCTTTTTGCCTTTTTCCTCTAGGCTAACAGTTTAGAAGGCCAACAATTATGTCAATATAAATCATCACCCATACTGTAGTTTATGTAACTACAAAAATACAAGCAAAAAGCATACTATTATGATAAGCATAAAAGACAAATTTTTGTTGAATCCACAGGGCAATATACACTTTACACTTAAAACTCCACTACATTTACTCCAATCTAACACCAAAATGATTTGTAATTTTCTACAAAGCTATGATTTGTGAATTCTAAACGAGTTATGTTTACTTATGCTTTATTCTAGATTTATTTTTGTGCTTTGGAAGCCATATGTGATTTTACCTATTTTATCCATGCAATATATTTTAGGTTGACTGCATACATTTCACCATGAGAACTTCTAAGAAGAATAGAGTTCAGAGAACAAGGCCTTTACCAAAGCATAAAAGAGGGGTTATGCTTCATTGTAATATTGAAAATGAAAGCATTACTACAGATCCAACTGAGATACCAAATCCAATTGAGGTGCTAGATGTACAGTTGATTAGAGAGTCTACTACATCTAAGAAAGCATCTATTAAAAAAATTGGACACAATCAGACATGGACCATGCAATGAAAGATGTTGAAGATAATGAGTACTCTATCTGAGATGCTGCCAAAAAATGGAGTATTCCTCCTACAACTTTGTCATTTTGGTTACAAGGTCTCACAACTACAACAAAGAGAGGCCCACCAACCATATTATTTGTTGAAGAAGAAATGGAGATTGTGCAATGGTTTCAAGACATGGCAAAGATGAGATATGGTCTTGAAATAACACAATTGAAAACATATGTAGCACACATTTGTGAGACTAGGACAAACCCCTTTAAGAATGGTTTTCTTAGAAAGTCATGGTGGACAAGGTTTAAGAAAAGGCATCCTGAGTTGGCATTAAGAACTGCAGAAGGCATAGACAAAGAGAGAGCTACCATGCTCAGACCTTCCGTAGTAGCTACATTTTATGGAAACTTGGAAAAAAATTACAAAGAAAAACAATATGGACCACACCAAATTTGGAATTGTGATGAAACTGTTGTTCAAGCTAGGAGAAATTGTGGTATGAGAGTAATAGCCAAAAAGGGTTCAATAAGTGTGTCATACATATTGTCAAAAAGTAGAGAATGGTTCACTATATTATGTTGTGTTAATGTTGTCAATCAGAGTATTCATGGATTCTACCTTTTCAAAGGTCAAAGGCAGTTAAAAATTTACATTGTAGGTTGTGAACCAAGGGCTTGTATGTCAGTCCAACCTCATGCCTAGATGACCAAGGAATTGTTCCTCAATTGGTTACATCACTTTTCCAGATCTGTACCTGGAGGAGTTTCACTCAACAAAAGACATTTTCTTATCTTTGATGGCCATGGAAGCCATGTAGCACTTCCCACAATTCAAGAGGCAAAAAATTTAGGAATTGATCTCCTTACATTGCCAACTCACACAAGCCACAAGCTCCAACCTTTGGATGTAAGTGTATTTTGTCATTTTAAACACTATTTTAAAAGTGAGAGATCATAGTGGATGGCAAAGAATCGTAGATTAGAAATCAATAAATCTAATACCTATGCAGCTTAGCATTCAAAAAGGCCCTCACTGCAGATAACATCAAGGCAAGATTTAAAAGAACTGGCATTTTATCATTGAACCCAACAACACTTATGAATGGAATGAATCCTAGTAGATCATTTCATGCTGGAGTTGAAGAGGAAGATGTAACAATTGCAATTGAGAGTATTCTAAGATTTGTAGGAGTTAATGAGTCTAATATTCAAGAATGTGCAAAACGATTTCAAAGATAAAATGATGCAATTGAAATGCAACTGCAACATGATCATTCCATTGGTGAACAACTGTTGCAACTAGATTCAAACACTGATAAACAACTGCAAGCAGATTCTTCCATAGGTGAACATGAATAGGTATTCCATATGCACCATAGTGTGCAAGATATATCAGGATTGTCAATGTCATCCCCACCTAGAAACCTTTGTGTTAACCTGGACTTAGACAATGAAGATGTAGGATTGTTAATGCCATCACCTCCTCTATCTCTTCCAAATACATTGACTCGCTACTATGCAACAACTACATATATTGGTGTAGAAGATGAATATAATTTACCAATAGTAAATGATAGCTTATTTTATGAAAACAATGCAAATCCATATAATAGCCAAGTAGAAGAAAACCAAATGTGATCAATTTCATATTTTTTGAAGTTGCCAAATGCAAAGGTGAATGAGAAATAATCTCATGAGAGTGGTGGCACAATTAGATTGAGTCGACAATCTCAATCTCAAGTACTCATAGGAGATGAGTACATGCAAGTTTACATGGAGCAAGAAGCCAAAAAGAAAGAGATTGTAGATTTGAATGAAATAAGAAACAACAAGAAAATGAGAGAAAGGATGGAAAATCTATTGAAAGAGAATTGAAGGAACAAAAGAACTTGAGAATGCAATGAAGAAGAAACAAAAAGAACAATTACAAATGATACAAAGGCAAGAGAAAGAGAAGGAAAAGGAACAGGCAAAAAAAATAAGGGAATTTGAAAAATCAAGAAAGGACCTGGATAGACAAAGGCGTTTAAGCAACCCCTTGGATCCTATTACAAAAAATTCAATTTTGAGGGACATGATTAATATTTATTCCCTTTCTTTTTCATATGTTTCCAACTATCCAATCAGCAATCAATTTTGTACAGGTCAATTGCAAATTCCAATAACACCTACCAGGGAGCAAGCAAATGGCGGATCGAGATTGAACATGGCAACCACAACTACTTATGGTGATTGCTCCATGCTCCCTCCATGGAGGTTGTAGTCAAAATTCAAATGATTGCTAATGTGGCTGCCAAGAGAACATTTATTTTGGCACACTTGATATACTAGATATAGAAGTATTTTGGAAAACTTTATACTAAATATAGAAGTATTTTGGTAGACTAGATAAACTAGATATAGAAGTAGTTTGGTAGATTTGATGTACTAGATATAGAAGTATTTTGGCAGACTTGATATACTAGATATAGAAGTATTTAGGCAGACTTGTAAGACTTGATATACTAGATATAGAAGTATTTTTGGCAGACTTGTAAGACTCCATGTATTTTGTGAGCATTATATTTTATAAATACAATAGAAAAGTATCTTGGTAGACTTCATGCATGACTACATGTATTTTGTGTGCATTATATTTATAGATGAAACCTTCGATCCAAAGTTGCATCTTTATATTTCTTGAAAAAAATCAAATGTGCAAACACATGCATGTACATGCATATGAGTATATATGCATGTATTCATATCCTAGAGTTGCATTTTTATATTTCTTGTCAAAACTTTAATTTTATATAATATGCACACACATGCATATACATGCATATGAGTATATATGCATGTATTCATATGTATATACATACACATACTTGCATATTTACACACATGCATGTGAATAAACATATATGTACATATATAGGTATGTTTTATATGGTAGACTTCATTATTTGCTATAATTTTTATACTTTATAAATACAATGCTTGATCTAGAGTTACATCTTTATATTTCTTGACAAAACTTGAATTTTTTATAATATGCACACACACATGCATGTACATGCATATGAGTATATATGCATGTATTCACATTCTAGAGTTGCATCTTTATATTTCTTGAAAAAACTTGAATTTTCTATAATATGCACACACACATGCATGTACATGCATATGAGTATGTATGCATGTATTCATATGTATGTACATATACATACTTGTATATTTACACACATACATATGCATAAACATATATATGTACATATATAGGTATATGTTACATGGTAGACTTGATTGTTAATGTGAGATCAAAATCTTTGTATAAACATGTATGTGTGTATATTTATGTTTATAAGCATATAAATATAAACACATAAATATACATTTCTATATCCACATGCATATACAAAGACACACAAAGAATGAGACAAACACATTTACACACACGCATGCATATAGAAACAAACACACATAAACAATCTTTAGAGTCAATTTTTGTATTGTGTACTCTTGTATTTACGTAGACTTAAGTAATTAGAGGAATTGAGCTTATAAGTTATAAATATAAAAGATAAATTCAAATATAAAAGTTAAAACAACAAAATATGGTCCATTACCTTAATGAGGTGTAAACTGACCTCACTTAAAACCAGTAGTGACCTAAAACCAGCAGTGACTTCGTCCTCCTTTTACATAATGTGTGTACATCATCCTCCTTTTACGCAATGTGTGTACATCATCCTCCCCCCTTTGCTTTCAACTATGTTTTCCTACAATGCATTGCATGATATAAATAGCTCAATGAACATAATGATATTAGTTGATTTGAATTCTAAAATGATGATATAAGGAATTGAATTCTAAATTGATGATATTAGTTGAATTGAATTCTAAATTGATGATATTAGTTGAATTTAATTTTAATTTTATATCTTAAATCTTCTTATTTTATCAATGTGTGTACATAAATATTGTAGAGAAAACTACATTCCTTGAAATATATGGTGTGGATACACACCTTTAAAAACATCACAGATAGATACACAAAACTTCAGACTCCATTGAGGCTTCAAGTGTCATGTTAATCTAACTCAAACTACAAAAAAAGATAAAACTAGCAATTGTAAAATATTTTTAAAGAGTGAACAATATTCCTTGAAAGATATGGTGTGGATGCACACCTTTAAAAACATCACAAATAGACACATAAGACAAAACTATCAATTGTAAAATATTTTTAAAGAGTGAACAATATTCCTTGGAAGATATGGTGTGGATACACACCTTTAAAAACATTAGAAATAGATACATAAAATTTCAGATTCCACTAAGGCTTCAAGTGTCATGTTAATCTAGTTCAAACTTCAAAAAAATACAAAACTATCAATTTTAAAATATTTTTAAAGAGTGAACAATATCCATGTATATTTGTATTGCTAGGGTTGTTGGTTCGATAGGTTGACGGGTTGAAGTCGCTCAAGGTCATTGTGACAAAGATAGTACGCCTTACCCCCTCCTCACATAACCTTTGTAAGAAGTGAACAATATTCATGTATATTTATATTGCTAGGGTTGTTGGTTTGATAGATTGATGGGCTGAAGTTGCTCAAGGTCATTGTGACAAAGACAGTACCCCTTACCCCCCCCTCATATAACCTTTGCTAATAAACAAGTACTTCATCTATATAGTAGTCACAGGTGCTACAATTTAGTTGTGGATGATGGAGATCCTTAAAATGACAAATGTTATATACTAAAAATATTTAAAAGTTGCAAATCTCTTCCAAATCTATATGTATAGCATAAGTTGCACCTAATTTAAAAATGACTAAAATTGGACCTAAATCTTAATCATCTAAATAATATGTGCAAAATATAACATGTAACCTCAAATTTCACATTTTTAGCAAAGAGGAACCTAATCAAACAATTTGACATGCCAAAAAACTATTAAAGTAGATATTCACTCTTAATCCACCAAAACTAAAGCACCAAAAAAAAATCTAACAGCAATCAAGACCAAAAAATTTAATAGTATAATAATATAAGAGAACCCTTTGAATTGAAAGCAATCTATCAAGACGAGGTGAACTCAAGACAAGAAAAGGAAAAATAAAATCAGATAAACCCTCACCTTAAAGTCCAAGTATAAAGATATGTCAAGGCTTTATTTGTAGTCTAGAGCAAAATAAGAGTAGAATGATAAAGTCCATCGATCCATCTCACAAACAAAAATGTTACCTCGTATGTAAACATACCCCAGTAGAGAAAGAACGTATTCAAATTGCATTTTAAAACTTTCCCAGTAGAGAGAAAGAATTAAGCATTACCTACAAAAGGTTCAGACATAGATAGTATGTCAATGGCTAAAATATGGGCATTATTGAAGATGCAGAGGTGCATGCAAGTACAAAACATAAAAAATTTAAGAGTCAATTAGCTTCACCACTTACAAAAGTCCAAAGAGCATTATTCAAAATTACTTGCATAAATACAAAATCCTTCTAAACCTAAGAAAAACTGCATCCATCCACAACATCCATTGTTTTCCTAAATTACACCTAATTTGTAAATAACCACAATATCCATTGTTTTCCTAAAAAGTACATCTTCTAGGGGTGGTATCCCATGTAGAAGGCTGATGTTCTTAAATTCACCAAAAAGCATACAACACCCTGAAAGCTTTGTAGATTCATGACACAAACAAATAGAAACTTTCCCACTAAATTTGGAGCACCAATTTTTTGACACTTTATTTCCAAATGACAATTGGATGTAATTGATTTTTTTACTAGTTTCTTAAAAAGATGTTAAAGTGTTAATTTCAATGCAGATTTTGAAAGTCATCTAGCAATTTCATATTCTCATGGGACAAAGACTTCTTTCTTGCAAAAGCTTCCCGAATTTCCTCAGCAGCCCCATTAACTGAATAACAACCTTGGAAACCACCTTCCATGGTATCACTAGGTAACTCCAATTTAAAAGTGCTATAATTAACAAGTCCAAACTTATCTAGTCCTAAATCAGCAAGGAATCTTATCTAGTCTCATATCAGCAAGCTATGTAGAACTATGCAAGTTCACCTCCATCAAACAACAACCATTTCCATTAGAACATATGAATTGTTATGCAATATTACCAATTGCAGCAATCCCTTTACTCAACTAACTACAAACAGTAAACGATATTTCTTTTTTATTTGTCGATTTGATCATACTTAGCCTCTACTGTCTTGTAAATAATGTACTTAAAACATGTTTACTAATTTGCTGTTGCAAGAATCCATATGCTCTTGTTGAGCTATGCTTAAATTTGAACATAATAACTAATTACAATTGGTGATAAGAATCCTAGACATTAGATACAGTGAGAGGACCAGTAGTGTCTCAATTTGGGCTATTAGCATCCTTTACATATGGTGGAATTTCTATTTCAAAACCTGTTCCCTCTATTTGTTTTATTTTTTATGATTAACATATAACAAAAACTTTTTTCCCCTTTCTTTCATCTTTGTCTATTTTTTAAAATAGCACAATTATTTGGAAAGTAAATGAATATTCATGTGCAACCAACAAAGCAAAATGAGCTAAATGGTCCTACCATTAGAGTGAATATATATCAGAACATTAACCAAATGAAACATACAATCCACATGAACATTTGGGCTTGCATATATAGTTAAATAATGGTGAAACTAAAACAATATAAATGGGGTGAAATAAAAATATGCCCTTTACTTCTAAAGTGACTATCCAGATTCTATATAACCTAATTGATAAAAATATAAAAGACCGGATTGATTAGACGCTAAATGTGTTTTTTCATATAGAAAATGGAACATATAGGCTAAAAGGACAAAAAATGGGCTTATTTTTGAAGTAATTATTTATATAACCAACTACACAAGCTTATTAAAGTTCAAGAAACATCCTAAATGGACCAACAAATGGGAAAGTACCTAAAGTGAATATCTAGACAACTATAATAATCAAGTGTAACTTAATTATCTTGGTTAAATAAATGGAATACAATCTATGAAACTCTAATGTGAATTTCTATAACTAGAATAATGAAGTACCTGATTATCTTGGTTCAATGAATACTGCATTCATGTAAGATATATCCTTGCCAAGCAAGTAGTCTCCTACCTCTCAAAATAACACATATACAAAAACTACCTATAATTCTACATGAGAATTCATTTGACTTATTCATTGATGAGTATAATGTATAACTATAAATAAAATATTTACAGCTAAATATCTCACACAGACACTAAAAATAGATATGGGAAATTTAATTTTAAAAGTAAGACAACAAGCAAAAACAAGGGTGCAAATCAAACACAATATTTCTAACCAATACAAAATAAACTACCAATCCTTTCAAGATGTGAAAGCAGAATATCTGGCCTCTATATTAGTGAAGGAAATAAACCAAACTATTTTGAAGAAGTACAATAAACATAATTTTGTAGGAGCCAAATAAAAATAACCCAATGAAAATTAACCCAAAATATTTTGAATTACCATAAGCATAACTCTAGATGAGCCTACAAAACCACAAAAAACCAACAACTTTAAATGGGTGAAACTGAGAATGAAAAAGAAACCAAAAAATAGATTGAAAGATAAAATTGATAACCACGTTATTACTCACAGCCAACCATTGACTTGGAATTAAAACTCTAATTCTTTCCATAGAAACCCAGTCATTTCAAATTTAAACCCAAACCCTTTCAAATAAACCTAATCTTTTCAAAAAATCTACATTAATTTTATATTATATTGTATAGCCAAACCCAGTCGTACCAAACCCAAGAAAATAATTCACCAAACTGCTGAACCGAAACCGACAACATAGATGAAAACAACTCATAACCAATTAAACTTTCCCTTGACTCATAACTAACTAAAAGCTCACTGCAAATAAATGAAAGCTTAAAAATATTAACATACCTTTCCAAGAAGGCAACAGAATTGATCCAAATGAACAAGAACACCAATGAGAGAATCAACACATGGCATACAAACGTGAGTAGAGGATATTCCATGCCTTCAAACAAAATCCACAACACAGTCGCCCCAACAAGAAAACTAATAGACATTTGTTTATTCCTCCACAACACTAAATCAAGAGCTGCCATAAAAACATAGATAGTAAAAAAATCGTAAAAATTTGATGCAAAGGGTAAAAAGAGCTAGGAGAATAAGATTTACTGGGTGCTTCCTTATCTGGTTCAAGTAAAGAGCCCTTCCTCCTTTGGTTTTGATATCCCCATATGACTAGGTAGAAAAATACAAAGAAAATGAAGATGTAAATAATCGAGCAGTGAGGAGACCATGTGTCTTGCATGCATAACAGGCTCCACCACTGCGAAACACAAACCCTAGTGCCAACTGAGAAAGTTAATGCCTGGAGTGAAAATGAACAAAGCATTCTACATACCTAATTTGTGCATTGTGTAGAATGTTCCAGGGGATGTATAAAATATTAAGGTTGTCGGTTATCATTTTAGGTAATATGATGAACAATATTAAATCAATAAAGGTGTAAAATTAGATATGATGTTTATTATTTTAGGTAATAGGGTGGTGATTTTAGGTTCCATGGTGAAATTTTAGATAGCAACACTTAGCAAATTAGATTAGATGTTTGATATTTTAGAAGTTGAAGAAAATAATTTAATTGGGGGAAGTGAAAAAAATAGGTTAGAATGTAAATAAGTTTAGATATAGTGGTGTTGTATAGAAGTAAATTTTTACATAAAAATACATTATTTTGTGAACATAAATAATGTTAAAGGTGTTCAACTATTGACTCTTCTTTGTCAAATATGAGGGTATGATGTAATATAAGTAAGTGTAACTAAAAAATATTGGGATCACTCTAGTATTAAATAAGCTATATTTGGAATATAAATATGATTTTTTTTTAATAATAAATGGTATTTTAATGTTCGACTACTAGAGAATCCATTATTAAGATTTGGTCAAATTTTCAAAAAGTCATTTTTAGGATACTTTGTGTTAGACGTGCTATTATAATGAGTTGCATGAGGAATCACACCTTCAAACCTTAGTTATAGATAGGTAATATTCCATTTCACATTTCTAAAAAAAAATGAAAGTCCTACGATATACCATGTAACAACAATGTGCTCACAAAGTTAGCCCACACAACTACTAGGCCCTCTCCCCTAGTTTGCATCTCTCTTATGTTTCCACACTTTGCAAACATATCTACCAACATATTCCAATTATAATATTTGACAAAAATCTTGTTTCAAGTATATTTTCATGGATGTCTATATTATATGATTATACTTTCTTGAAATTTTTAGGGTTGGGGAGGTTCCTAGTACCTTGGGAACATTCAATTGGTTCATAGTTACTTATTACATAAAAATATTGACAAAGCAATATAAATCTTCTTAAAATGAAAATGAATGGGCAATGCAAGGACTTTGGGCACCTTTAGGAAGAACTAAACCACATACAGAAGGAGGTGATAGAACAAAACAACCAAGATCCAAACAAAGTGGTTGTAGAGGAGATAGATACTAAGGAAGAGATAAATGAGGAGGAATTGTTTGAACATTCTAACAACCCCAAAGTTCTCAAACTAATGGATAGGTTGTTGAGAAAGGACCCAAACTCCTATTTCCTCAAGTTAGCACAAAGTGGTACTAAATTACCATCAGACTTTAAGGTAGAGGCTCTCAAGGATCCCAATCTTATTCCCTTAGGAGATAACTTAGTTGTGATACAAATAAACAAACCCGTGGGATGCCAAATATGCCACCCGTGTTCTTAAAAAATAGTGGTCAGCCCAAAGATAACCCATTGTTTAGAAAACCAACTCAGATCGAACAAGCAGCAATGGCACAACTGTATCAAGGAGGGCCATCCCAGTATGAACCACAAAACAAAAATCCACCTCTTGGACAATACATACCTCAGAACACTTCAAGTTTTGACCCTTCCTAGAATAATCAGTACCATCAAGAGGGTGGAACATAGGGTCCCCCTCTGAACAATCAGTACCATCAATAGTGTGGAACACTGGTTCCCTCTCTAAACAATCAATACCATCAACAAGGTGGAACACAACATCCCCCTCCAAACAATTAGTACCATCAACAGGGTGGAACACAGGGTCCCCCTCCGAACAATCAGTACCATCAACAGGGTGGAACATAGGGTACCCCTCCGAACAATCAGTACCACCAACAAGGTGGACCATAAGGCCCCCTTCTGAACCATCAATACCAACAACAAGGCGTGCCACACAATAAGGATTTTGGTGAAGGTTGTGGAATTTTTCTTTGCATCTACCAATTGCATTTGTTTGAAAGTTTCTAAAACCTTTTCAACAAATCCATTATGTGTATATTCTAAAATCATTATAGTACACAATTTCACATTTATTTGGCTTTGCATCTACCAATTGTATTTTCTTGAATTTCCCTACAATATTTTCAATGTAGATCTCTTTTGTGGATATCTTATAGTCCTTGTAGTCCACATCACTTTGTTTTTTGAAGAAACTATTACCATATACTTCTTATTTATGTTCTAAATTGGATACATGTTTATAAGTTTGATAGTACAATTAATAATATTAATTTTGGCAATACATTAAAAGATTTTGTTGATTTTAAAAATATATATGCATCCCAATGTAAAAATGCCAACAATGGAAGCAATGATTGTAACACATAATTTTTGATGTAGTATCCAATTCAAAGGATCATGTTACAATTTAGGGTTATGATTGGGTATTTAATTAGGGTTAGGATTTAGTGTTCGGGTTAGTGTTAGGTTTAGAGTTAGGGTTAGGGTTAGGAAAAATAATGTTAGGATTAGGGTTAGATTAGGGTTTATGTTTTATGGTTAGGGTTAGATTTAGAGTTTTGGTTATGGTTGGGATTAGATATGAAATTAGGGTTAGGGTTTAGGATTACAATTAGGGATTATAGTATTAGGGTTATATCTAGAATTAAGTTTTAGGGTTATTGTAATTATGATTAAGGGTTGTTTTTATATTTGGCTTAGAGTTGGGGTTAGGATTAGGGCCAGGGATAGGGATAGGGTTAAGTTTAGGGATAGGTTTAGGGTTATTAGAGTGAATGCAAATAATTAATAAAATAAAAAATATTTAGGGTTAGTTAATTAGGGTTAGGGTTTGGGTTAGAGTTTTGGTTGTGGTTAGGGTTATAAAGATAGGATAAAGGTGAGGGTTAGGGTCAAGGTTAAGGTTTCGAGAAAAAGGGTTAGGTTATGATTTGGATTACCCTAAACTCTAACCATAAAAATAAACCTAATCCCAAATCTAACCCAAAAGAAAACACATAACCTAACCCTAATTGTAGTGTTTGAGGCTAGGCTCAAACACTATATAATCTAACCCTATATAACCTAACACTAGAAAAAATTCTTCTCCCAAACAATCTCCTCTACTTCTATTCATGCCTACTAGAGTTAAAGGATCACATAGTGTGGACTTGTATAACTCGAGCCAATGATGTTCTTGAGGGATAACTTAAAGAAAAATAAAATGATGTTACCTTAGACTATATATATTTGTTTGTTTCAATCAACATGTTTTATTGTGAGGAATGTAAAACTTAACGGAGGGTGTTGGAATATTAAGATTAACATTAATAAATTCACCTTACTAACTTATTAAAGGTGCTACTTTTCGTAACTCTATAGCCCAACTATTCAATGGTCATTTTTCTAATGACTCCTTTCTCACTCTCTTGGAGGACAAACGTGACATTATTTAGGATATTCAATGCCTAGATATTTTCTGGAAAGCTTTAAGGTCAAATATATAGTGGCATAAAACTCAATGTTATAGGAAATCATTCTTAGCCAAGCCCAATTTGTTCAATTCCTATGGATAGAAGGGGGTTGATCATAAGGAAGTGTTGAGATTCCTAAGCATCTCTTTTACCTTTTAGGTTTCTCCTTCCTCTTTAAGGAAACATATCATTTCTAGAGCTGAGAAAAATTATCATATTAAATTATGAAGCCCCTTTCTTTGGCAAGGAGATTCCATGTGTGTTCAAAAATTCTTGTTGCACACATTTCCATTACTCATGTTGCTAAGAACCTTGCAAATCCTCATATTTGAAGATTGAAAAAATCCAAAGGTATATTTTATGGCCTCCCTTTAACCAAGGAAAATGGTTTCACAAAGTATCCTAGGAGTTTTATTATTTCCCTCATGACTATAATAGGCTTGGCTTACTTTATATTCACTACTCTAAATGGCGCCATAATAGGCTTTGCTTGCTTTATATTCACTACTCCAAATGGCGCCATAATTTTTTAAAATTTAATTAACATACTCTAAAACCTAACTAAAGCAGGTTGTAGCTCATCAAATTGGAGAAGTGAAAGGTCAATACCAGCGTTGAGGAAGACTTTGGAGGAGTGAAAACAAGGTCAATACCAAGGCCGACGAAGAGTTTGGAGCTAATACAAGGTCAATACCAGCATCGAGGACCAGGTTGAGGGCACTCAGGGAAAATTGACGACCAAGGGACAATGAGTATTGTAAGTTTGGCACCCCCATTCTCTTTAACCTGCAATTTTCATGCCTAGTTTCCAAAGATCTTCTTGTACATTGGCCCCCCCATTCTCGTAAAATGGTATAAGATAAGATAGAAAAAATAAAATAGCTTAGTCTTTCACATTTTTATAGTGATTACTAGAGGCATATAGACCAATTCTTCATAATAGAAGATTTGATCATACTTTTCCAATGATGGCATTATGAGAAAACCTTAGGTTAAATGAATAATTCCTAGCTAAGTTCTTGAAATCATGTCCAACTATATAAGAGAAGACTGTTGCTATGTGTACTTAAATAACATGGAGAAAGGCTCTTTGGGCTCTTTCATCAATCTACGTATTGTTAAATTTTAACACCTAAAAGTGAGAATGAAGAATCTTTCCTAGAATGGTGGCCAATTATGCTTCTCAACACCTAGATTACAAAATCCTTGTCAATATCATTGCCATCACAATTAAACTTATTGCTTGAGATATAGTCATAGAGGTAAACAAATTGGCTTTCTTGATAGTAGATACATTCTAGACTATTCAATCCTTGCATCAGAGATTGTTGAATGGTCCCAACAAACTACTCATGATGCCCTTACTATTAAGTTAAAAGTTTGACAAGGCATATGATTGCATCAAATGTCCTTTCATTTATAAAAGGCTCAAATGGATTTATTTTCAACCCTAAATTATTATCACACATTCAAAATTAAAAAATACCAGTTAATGAAGAACCTTCATTTGAAGGTGATGTTGTCATGACCTTTCAATGAAGAACCTTCATTCAAAAATGATGCCATGTCAAGACTTTCAAATGAAGGTATTTTTTATTTTAAATATTTCATGTCCAAAATGCTTTATAAAAGGAACCTTGGCATGAAGGACCTTCAAATAAAGACCTTAATTCAAAATAATGAGACATAAGTCATTTTAATACCCACTCCAAAAAGGTAATAGCCGAATATATCTCACCCAAGGTTTTACATGGAACATTAGGATTTATATGAAAGCCAAGGTAAAACCCAACCTTAGGTTCCTCCCAAACAATGTAACAAGCCAAGACAAGGGCAAAACATAAATGGAATTTAAAGAACAAGATTTGAAACTCCATCAAATCCACCATGATGCACACCAATCCACCGAGTTACAGTTCCAAGACAGTGGGTGGATTGGTGGATGTCATTTCTATTTAGCCCTCAAACCCTTACACAGGCACAATAGGGCAGTCCCTATATTTGATTGTTTAATTCCACAAACCAGTGATTGAGAACTTCAAAACAAATGAAAATGAAAAGGAACACATATATTTATCTACACCAATGATCTCAGAGCATTTCAAGCTTGTATGGATCCATACAACACAAAAGAACTTCAGAAAAATTGTAAAAACACAAAAAATTGCTTCAAGAATGTGGTATCTGATATGAAATTTTGGTATCAACTCCTCCAACAATTGCAATAGGATGGGAATACAATTGATAGAAGTGGGATAAAAAATGCATCGTTTGAAGCATCAAACCAATATGCAAAGATGAAAGAAAGTGCTGATAGGGTAGGGTTGGATGGAACAATCACTGTTCCATGCTCTGGATCTTACTTGGAAGACCCCTATGGTGTCACACTCCACCACCTTAACCTATAGGACCTATTGCTTGTTTAGGTACCCCTGGTTCACCTTGCCAACCCAGCTATCATGACAATTCAACCTACCAAGTCAATCTTGGTGCAATGTCTCCAACTCTTCCTTAGCCCTTAATCTACCCTAAAGGCTATCATACTCCAAAACTAGAACTTAGCTTTGCAGGGGTGTGGAGATGTTCCTAATAGGTTCTTTCCATCCCATTATGGCTCTGAAGGATCCTCCTTACTCCATCTTTTCATCGCTTCCACCAAACCCTCATCTAGGGTTTTAGTCCACTAGTCCTAGGCATTCCAATTAGGCCTTCTTCTCCGAGAGAACACACTAATACTCCAAGGTCTTCCAAAGAACATTGAATTCTTCTTTGGGGTTCCTGGTCCTCATGCCTACCACTTGAAGATTGTAGTGGTCTTAACCTTCAATTTCCCGTACACAAACTGTACCTTCATTTTGGCAAATTAGGCCTCTTCTTTAGGTTTTCCTGACCACACAACAAACTATCAATTTGTTCTCCCTCCAAATGGACTGGTGGAGCCTCCTCCTTCATGCCAAGTCTTTGAAAGGAAACTACCTGCCCTCTCCACACCGTGACTTGACAGGGAATGATCACCCCTACAAATCAAGTGCCATGCACTCCATGTCTTCCCTAGCTAGACACTGTCAGGCTCGCCTAGGAGAAGACTTTCAAAGTGTTTCCTGAGCTATTCATGACTCCTACTCCTACCTTATTTACAACCATGGAGTCTAGAAACAATTCTGAAGAGGCCATACATTATGTATAGGGGATATGTGATCTAAAACTCCATTTTCAACTCACAAACTGTCAAATCAGCAACTGAGAAAGAAACAACTAACTACAAACAGAAACTCAATCAAATTAAAAATAAAAACTACTACCACACAAAGATTAGTTAACACTCACATGACACTCTACACCCCCTACAAAATCCAATTCAATCCATTTAAGCTCTCTTTTGAATCAAAACCAGAAATTCACATTAAGAATCCACTGGTTTTACTTGGAATTCAAAATTTCAAAACAATGTAAAAGCTTCTAACCTCTCTTCCATGCCGAGGTCTCCCTTATATAGGGTCACTAAAGTAGTTAAGCTCGACCCTAACTACTCCATGGCCACTTGTGGCTTCCAATAAGCCTTATTTGCAAAATTTTAGAGATTCTAACACCTAGAAAAGGTCTACAAAGGTCTTAAACCATCCTTGTAGTCAAACCTCAACCTAACAAATGGTCAACATGACCTTTACCAACACAATACATGATCTCAAATGCCTCTAAGGCACAAACTCAAAGAAATAGGAAGAGATTTCTACATTTGGCCTAAACAAATTGCCAAATCATGACCTTCTAGTCAACTTTCCTAGGTGAACTATGGGGTGCTCCTGCACCAAGTGCTAACCCCTTAAATTGAAAAAGTTTCTTTTAACTTTAAGTTTGTTGGGTAGCCAATTCTTTTAAGTTATCAAATCCTACCATCATACATAATCAAAATGTTGTTGTTTCAAATGACTATAAGCACTAACTTTCACTATTTGAAGATGTTAAAATCTTGTCATAGAGAATTAGAACATTGATGCGACCACTCATCCTACCTTAAAACATACCAAAAGTCTCCTAGCAATTAGACACAGGAAGATTTAAGATGACTTAAACAATTTTTATTGCCAAAGCATAAACTTATGATGACTTTACCAGGCCTAGTACACACTCCCTCCCTGTTAACCACTTAGACATATGGAAATTAAATGTAAATTTGCTGCTATTTTTAGTCATGTAGGTGTCCAATAAACCACTTGGTGGTGTTTCCCTTCAAGTTTATTTACTTGAATGAAGAGCAAAAGTCCTTTGATTACAATTAGAGAATACATTTGATGCCTTGGTTTGCTAACTGGTGGACCATAGTCACATTTAACACTTGTTACAAAGTTTGGGAGTTAAAACGTTAAGTAGATTTGATTTTTGATGGACACATTTGGACGGTAGTAACAATAACTTGCAATCTATCAAGACTTGATTACCTTATAACCTGTCAATTTCTAGCGATGAAATGATAGATTAATCATAATGTCACCTTCAGATCACATCACCATGAAAGAACTATATCCAACATCCTTATGAGTGCAGGTACCACAAAATAGGTATTTGTCAGATTTGTCTTCCTCAAGTGAGGGAAATTCAGGAAGAGAAGAGGAAAGCGAGACATGTAGTAGGTCTAAAAGAGGGAGATCAACTAGAGGTCAAAAGATTAGAAGAAAATTTTGTAAACACATGGAATTTTTTCTTGCTGAAGGGGGGTCATGTTCTTATGATGATGAGAGCATAGGTGACATCGAGGTGACCTTGAGGTACAAACATCTATGGAAACAATGGGTACCCAAGGAACTTCCTCCAATAAACACCGATCTTTGTGTCAACGAGAGGATATATCGCATAGCACCATCGTCATTACATGGTTTGGGCCTATTTTGCATGGACGACATAAAAGTATGTTATGACAAAGTTACTGAGTTGATGGAGTATGTTAGACCCTGTTACAGTTACAAAGATTGGATGCAACTGGTTCGATATACACAAAGTATGCATAGGTATGCACTATCAGCAAATTATATACAACTAAAAGATAAGGATCAAAATAAAGGAGTGGCTAGGTACATTAACGAGAGGCCAAAAGCATCAGGGAATATTGCAGGGTTTATAAATAGTACACGACTTGGGTCAACAAATAAGCAACCCAATTGTATATTCGAGGCACGAGAGGGAAACCATGTATTCGTATGTGCGATAAAATCAATAACTGCAGGGGAAGAGTTGCTAATCAATTACAATTTGAATCACTTAGATACAAACACAATTACTATGGGGGTGGTATGTACTATATATATACCATTTTACCCAACCTCCAATTAATGACTCCAATATACCATTTTATTATTATGTTTTTTTTCGTAAGTCTATTGGTTTCATTTTGGTAATATTTTTTATATTTAATTTTTATCACAAGGGACATTGATCATACGAGGAAGGCTCTGGCCCAGAGCGCAGATCGCGATCCATCTTCAGGTGCTTCTATCTGACAAGTTTACCTCATTGTAATTGTACAAATTAGATATGAGCAAAATGTTTTATTATTATGTTTTTTTCATGAGTTTATTGGGCTAATTTTGATAATGTTTTTAATATTCTTGTTACAGTTGGCTGATCGGGGAAAGGCACCAGCAGTACAGGAGAGCATCCATATGGAGGTGCAGTCACTATTATGCGATGATGACATCGCATTTTACACAAACCCTGTGGATATGATGAGGAAGGCCCAAAAAAAATGCAATCAAAAAATCCTTTAGTTGGTATTCATAGTGCCTCAAACAGATGAGATAAGAGAAAGGGTTAAAATATTGTCTGAGAGAGCACAGAACTTGGAAGTAAGCTATCATGAGATCTTTAATTATAACATAAGTTCATTCATGGTTTTATATTTTGTACTCTTTTATGTCATGAACTAAAATATGTGTTGTTTTTACAGGATTATTTGCGTCCTCATGATCATGCTATTGGCCGTGATCAAGGTACTGCAAGTGTTTCCCAGGAAGTAGGGGATGGTACAAGTGTCAATCCTAATCTTCCTATGCATACAACACATCATCCGACCCCATCATCTGTGCCTATATTTTCATATAAAATGTCGGTAACACATACCATGCAGGAATTCGGTAGTCCACCCTCTGGCAACAAACACATGCCACTACATGTGTCAGTACATGTGGATGTAGAGGCCACTACTACTGGTGATGTTTTAGCAGCATTTCCTAGATCTTCCCGTATTACTAGTACGGGAACATTGCCGGTCACATTTGTGGTGATCGAGGATTTCCTTCCCATAAAGATAGAGAAGGTCCCAGGTACTTTAAAATGTTTTAATTATTATTAATTTTTTTTTAAGTAAGTGTTAACAGTGGGGATAGTGCCCTATTATATTGATTTACAAAATGGCAATATTTGCCTACATTATAATTGCCTGTTTATAGCCACTATATATCCGACTGTATGCTTATCATGCTTTATGCTACTACATAGCTATATACTGCTCCCAGTGCGTACCCTAGCTTTACTGCATGTTTCATTCTCCTTTTGTTGAACCAATCCTCATTTTGAACAAACCTTGCAAAGGCATTCATGTCATTGTTGATTATGCCCACCAGATATACATCCCATGCATTGCCTAGGAAGCAACTCATTGCCTTGGTCTGGTGCTGCGAGTTGCTAGTGCATTCCTCCCCAGCTTCAACCTCCACTTCTTTCCCATCTCCCCCTGCCCCGTTTTCTCCAAAGATGTATTTCAGGGAGCTCACCATACCTTCTGTGAGCAGTTCCAAGATAGCATTTGCCACCACTTCAATGTTGATCAGCGTAACAAAACCCCCAAGCTTCTCCACCAGTACTTCTCTGGCACCCAAAACATCTATTAATAGGCTTAGGACTACATCATAGATTCTGCCATCGCACCAGTGGTTCCCCTCCTGCAGGATCTCCTAGGTTATTTGCTCTATTGCTTCAATCACTTGTAAGGAACCAACTGAGAAAATCCTTTTGCACTAGGCTCTCAACATCTCGTTCGAGCAGATACAGTGCACACCGAACTTATACACCATTGTCCTTCTGAAGTTTGAGTCTGGAGTAGTGCCTTAACCCCTTTTATCCCTCGGCTTCCAATAAATGCTTGCACTTGTCCCGTGAGTCTGGCACAACTTCCTAATGCTTTGGCTAAATGTTGCTCAAGTCTTATCTGTTATCCCATCCGATTGTCCCAACTCACTGCTTTTTAGAGATTTCAGAGATCTTTCATCCTCCCAAACTGTCGATGATTAGAAGTGTTGGTAGTTCTGACCACTGCTCCATGCAATTGTCAACTTTTATTACCTTTCCTTGATTTACTCCACAGTTTGCCAAGAGGCCCGCATCCTTGTTAGCTTCCCTATAGACATGTGATAGGGTATATTCATTTAACTTCCGAAGAAGGGATTTGATTGCTCCTATCCAATTGTCTAGTTTCCAGTTTGGTGTTTTCCCTGATGTGATTGTCTGAATGCAGATTTGAGAATCACCTTCTATTTCTACCAAATCAATTCCTTTCTTTATACAGACTTCCAATCCCAATGCGAGCGCCTCCATTTCTGCTATATTATTCGTGCATGTATCTAAGTTTTTGGAAGCAACCCAAACACCTTGCCCTTCTGAGTTTCTAATTATACATCCTGCTCCTACAGGAAATTATGTTTTTTATAAACATCTAAGTGATATTTCATTGGAGCTCTTTGGGCCCACCATACGTACACGGTGGAATGCCCAAAATCAAGATTTAAAAGATGAGCTCATTAACCATTTAGTTGTGTTGTTCGATGATAAAAAATTCAACCGAACCAAGGTCCTTAAGAAAGCTGGTACCTATCTAAAGTATGTGAGGGACCAATATAGGTCACATTTAGAGAAGAACAGAAAGTACGAGCGTCCCCCCATGATTCTGAAAATAGAGTGGAAGGACTTGGTGTCGGATGGAAAGGAGAAGGTTGAAAAGAAGAAAGGAAAGATACCACCGGACCTAGGAAGGTATGTGATACTATCAACAATTTAATTATATATTGATTAATATTTCTTTTTACATAGTCTAACGTATTTCAAATTTTTCATAGGCTATCCGACACATCAAAAGCAACAAAGGCAAGACTAGAAAAACACGGGTAGCAAAAACTTGGCTCTAGTGCTTATGAGAAAGTATCCGCACGATTTGTAAGTATCAATAAATGAAATATTGCATCCAAATAATAAATTGTAAACAATTTTGGTTTTATCACACCATAGAAGCAAAATTCATGATCGCATGCAAAAATGCAGGGCTTTAATTTCAACAGAGTGCCCACAGAAGAGGACCTAAAGATTGCCTTCAACCAAGGCTATGGAGCCCTATCTGAACAGCTAAGAGTCTCGACTGGGCAAACACAATCTTCCACTACATCCAACACGCAGGTAAATAAACTCAATAAAGTTTATTACAAATTGAATACTTGTGCAATCTGTTCAATATTAATTTCCACCATAATAATGTGCCTATTTGTTTTACATAGATAAGCAATGATAATCCTGCACATGACATTGGAATGCAGCCTGGTGAGGGTGGAGCACAACCTGCTGATGAAGTCCATGGTGTGCATCCCGGTACTGGATGTATTCATGTGCTATACAAAACATAGTATGGATTAATACAATTAAACATCTTTAATTGCATTTGGTGTATTAATCAATGTAACCTTTCATGTTTCAACTTTAGAGCATGTAGAGTGTGATCAACATGTTGAGCATGATCAGGCTAGACAAGATCAAGAACATGATGTGGCTCCATCAGGTAAAGAGGACCACTCTAATGTTCTTTTAAACATATTTAATTGCAATTGGTGTATTAATTAATGTAATCTTTCGTGTTTCAACTCCAGATCAAGATTTAGAGGGTGTTCAACATGTTGAGCATGAGGCTATAAGACAATATCAGGAACATGATGTGGCCCAATCAGGTAAAGAGCACCACTCTGATGTTCTTTTAATTAATGAAATATGTGTAACAATAATAATAAAACATATCAATTTAACATTTCTTTGCTATTGCAGCAGACCCCCCCTTGCAGCCGCGTCCACGTTGTGAGTACATGACTAGGCATACATTAAGATCACGAGCAGAGCTCAGAACAACTCAAGGGGGGACAGATGATTTTGAAAACGATACTCCACTTCAACTTTTTTTAGCTGCAAAAAAGAAACAAAAAAAAAGTGATTGTAATCATATTATGACAGCCATATTTTTGATAATATGTAAAAACTGAAAAAATGAAATATGTTAATGAATGAATGTGAATATGTTAATGAATAAATGTTATATGTTAATGAATGAATGTTATATGTTAAATGAATGAATGTTATATGTTATTAATGGATGAATGAATGAATGTGAATATGTTAATGAATGAATGTTATATGTTATTAATGCAGGATGAATGAATGAATGTTATATGTTATTAATGGATGAATGAATGATTAATGTTATATGATCGGGTATGGGGAATTGAGAGTGATGTGAGGGGCGGGGGGGGAAGGGCCAAATGAGCTTCCACCTTCACATGGTTGGCCCTGTTAATTAGAGAATATTAAACTATTCTCAAAACAAAGAGAAGCTCAATAAGGTAAGTAATGCACTTTTCAAAGCTCTGTTGATGGAGATGGCTTGTATGATAGCCAAGAAAATAGTTATCATTATTGCTGCTACAAACAAGCTTGATATCATCAATCATGCATATTTAAGGCTTGGCCGACTTGACTACTTTTATATATCACCCAGAGTCACCCCGATAAGTATTTCAATCCATTTGTATCAACATCGACAAGAGATCATGTATCTCTAGGATATTCTATAGTTTCCCCAACATGGTGAGTCTCCCCGACGATTATTCTTTTGATCTCAACTATGTCGCCAAGATTCCTGCTGATGTAATCTTATCGGCGTCACATAGCTAGTCGAGTAGACATTCAGAACTTACTCCGATGGTATATGTCTTGCCGATATGCTTCCCCCGTGCTTCGTCAATGAGACAAGATGTGCATCTTGCCAATGAAACGTCATCGCTGAGACCAAAATCCAGTCCTCTCGATATATCTTCTTAGGCAATTTTGATCACTGTAATAGTCTTCATCTCTCAACGATATGCCTACATTTCAACAAATAGATTTTTTTTATTTTAAAGTGCAATATTTTGTCGAATTTACAATGAACCACAAAAAGCGTCCGACAAATTTGCAATGTATCCAATGAATTTTTTCCATAATGACTTGCCTATTTTGTCACGCATTCGATGAATTTCTATCGCTATTTCAATCTAAAATATGTCACCAAGAATCTTGCCGATGTATTCTTAATGGCGTCACATAGCTGGTTGGGTAGACATTCAGAACTTACTCCGATGATAAATGTCTTTCCGATATGCTTCCCTCGTGCTTCGTTGATGAGACAATATGTGTATCTCGTCGATGAAACTCCATCGCTAAGACAAAAATCCAATCCTCCCAATATATCTTCTCAGACAATTTTGATCACTATAACAGTCTTCATCTCTCAACAATATTGGCAATACGTCGAACTTTTGTCATAATGGCGACGGACTTATGTTGTTAATCCAATGGTTTCACAAAGGTATGCCTCCCGTGATCCGGGTACTGTTCAACGCGTGATTGACGAAGTGGGTGTCGTAATTCTGATGAGCTTGCGTCGTGAGGTCGACATTTTACAGCCCGTCAGGATATAGACAAAAATTGAGTGACGATGTTGATTTATGTGATTCGTCGGTCAGTCGATAATGTATCGTCGAGATTCTGATGAATGACCATCAGAATTTGGGGTCAAATCCTATAGTGACTCGAGTTTTGCATTGTCATTTTCCCATTGTGCATACTACACATGCACCTTCATCAACTTCTCAATAGTAGGGAGAATCTCTTCACTCAATACATTATCTTTTATCTATCTCACTCAATGTGGTCTGCATAAATTTTGAAGGTGATCTTCACTACATTATTATTGTGTACCAAATAAAACTTCTTCATTATGTTTGAATATTATCTATATAATTGCATGTTGGAAAATATTGGGTGTCTAATCAAATTGAGTTGAGGGGTAACAAACCAATTGGGTTGTTACTTCATTAATCAAAAAAGGTTTTGATTACATTCATACTATTTTATAAAATTTCAGGTTGGAAAACACTAGGTGTTATAAAACTTGCAACCCACATATTGTTCTAAAACCCTTTACAAGTAACAACCCAATTGGTTAGTCACCCCTCGGCTCAATCTGGTTAGTTTTATGAAATCCCCACTAGCAACTCCTCCATGTGCTCTCCACCACTTAGCTTTGAACATACAAAAAGAAATAAATGACAAACCACATTATCTTTTATTAATGATAAACAGGTTTTGAAGGGTTCCTGAAACCCTGAACAAAAAGGAACAGTGGTAGCAAAGATAAAACAAAGGACTAGCCACCCAAAAAACTAAAAAACAAGTTGATTACCAAGACATCAACGACCCATCAACAAAAACCAAAAACATAAAACTAAGACAAAATAGTATAGTAAATGGCCATTAGATAAATTCTTTGAGCATTCTTGTCGCTTCCAGGTCCTTCGATGTCAGTCTATCATGCATTTCCATGATGTCTTCCACATCTTGTATATGACCTGTATTGCATTTCTTAGTTTTACTTTGAGTACGCACACTCAGCCCAGCACCCAAATCCATGGTATGCATTTCCTTGTCAACACTCTCCCCCCTCTCCTTAGTCATCTGATCTAAAAGACCTCTGCCCATCCATTATTTTGCCTTCTCATTGAGGAAAACTAAACCTTCAACTGAGGCTTCCAAATTTTCCTTGCTAAGATTAATGAGCGCATCCAAGTCCTTATGGACTTGCCTATAATTCTTCTCCAACAACACCAACCTTGGGCCATAGTATTTCTTTAGGTTAGCCAACTCATCCACCACATAGCCGATACTGGAATTCATCGACTTAACCAAAACAAAGATGGAGTCCTTTTCCTTGAGACTACGAATTATGGAAATGTTGCACTTGGCTATAGTGTCATGCTTGTTGTGGAGATCTTGCACCTTGTTAACCAACCACATTAGTAAAGTAAAGGAAATGTTTTCCCCTTCTTTCACCATGCCTGACGCCAACACAAAGTCCATGGCCCCCCAAAACAAACTTTTGCCTTGGTGTGAACCAGTAGGCGGATCCTCATCCTAACAAACATTAGGGATAAACTTGGACTTTCCCCTGTCCAAGGAAGCCAACTCATGATCCAACTCATCCACACTAACAACACTATTCACCTTACCAACATGAGGGGTCCCACCGTCACCATCATGAACCAAATTCAAATTTCCCAAATTTGTTGCCACTCCATCCAAAAAATCCTCAACTCCTTCCAAAAGCTTATCCCTTAGATCCTTAGAACCCAAACCCCAACTCTTGGCCTTCTTACCACTGGAAAACCCCTCCTCAGCGACCTCCTCATAGACCTCTTTTAGTTTGTGCTTAACAATTATATTTTGCATTTATTTATAAATCATATGAGGAATATTGAAATGCAACTTTTAGTGTAAGAGTTTCTTTAAATTGTGAAGGTGAATGAACTTCACCACATTCTTACTATTTGCAAAACTAAAGGTTTTCATTAGACTCATGTTGTCTACATATAATTTTTCCAAATTAATAACTTGTAATTTTCTCGTGACACATTGCACTTAAGTTGTCTTGTCCATTAAACCTTTTTCAAGAATTTTCTTAACATTATTATCCTTTTAAGAGAGAGTACAAAATTAATTTGAATAATCTTCCTCTTGAAGCACAAAGTTTAATGGATTTCCAATTGATGTTCATCACACTTTGGCTAACTCCTCTTTTATCTCATTCAATTGAAATGAGGAAAGCAGAGTTAGCCAAGGTGAGGTGATAATTAAGTGGAATGCATTAAAATTTGCTTCAAGAGAAAAAATATTCAATTTCCTATGTACTCTTTTTGAAAAGGATAATAAGTTAGGGAAGTTCGAGAATTTTTTTTGATGGACAAGACAATTTTTGTGTAATGTGTGGCAAGAAAATTATAAGTTATTAGTCTGGAAAGTGACACTTATGAAGCTTCGGAACTAATAGATAAAGTAGTTATTACAGTTCATAGTGGAAAATATATTATGTTGTAGAAGTTATTCATGATAGAATTTACTTGTTCAACTCCACCCATAGCAACATCTCTCACTTTCTTTTCCTCCACAAATTCTTGTGCAATACAAAACCTCTTCAGTTTGTCCATTTGTGCATTGCCATTTTCCCTTTGTATATACTACACATGCACCTTCCTCAACTTCTCAAGAGCATGAAGGATCTCTTCAGTCAATACATTATCCATCTCAGTCACTTTGCTCTGCTTCTTTTCAAGTGTTTGCGTAGAAGATTCATTTTTAATTCCATGCATTCTAGTACATGTTGCCTCCAGTTTTGCATTGGTATTTTCCCAATGCACATACTACACAACACTCCTTTGTCAAGTTGTCAAGAGCAGTAACAATCTCTTCATTCAATACATTATCTATCTCATTCACTTTGGTCTACTTCTTTTCAACTATTTTTAGAGCGGATTCCTTTTCCATTACATACTTTCTACTACCTATTACTCGAGTTTTGTGTTGCCATTTTCGCATTGCGCATATTGCACACACACCTTCCTCAACTTCTCAACAGTAGGGAGAATCTCTTCACTCAATGTATTATCTTTTATCTATCTCATTCAATGTGATCTACATAAATTTCAAAGGTGATCTTCATTACATTCTTACTGTGTACTAAACGAGACTTATTCATTACATTCATATTGTCTATATATAACTACATGATGGAAAACACTAAGTGTCTAATCAAATTGAGTTGAGGGGTGACAAACCAATTGGGTTGTTACTGTGTTAATCAAAAAAGGTTTTAATTATAGTCATATTGTCTTGTGAAATTCCAGGTTGGAAAACACTAGGTTTTATAAAACCTGCAACCCACATATTGTTCTAAAACCCTTTACAAGTAACAACCCAATTGCTTAGTCACCCCTCACCTCAATTTGGTATGTTTTGTGTATTCCCCACCTACAACTCCTCCTCGTGCTTTTCACCCTTTAGGTTTGAGCATGCATAATGAAATAACTCATAACATAGAGTGTTTTCCAACCTGCAATTATTTTGTGCATTATCATATTAAAACACATGTTCTTGAAAAACAATACTTATTACAATTTACAATGCATGTCTTACTCACATCAGCTTGCAATGCTCGTGGGTGCACATAATCCAGAGAAAGGGATAGCTTCTTGTCCAAGTCACCGAGCTAGCGATTTTTATGGTGAAACTCCTACTTGCAATGCGACAAACATAATTTGATAGCGTTGTTATCTCCTCGCTTTCGTTGTCATCACGTTTTCTCCCATGTGTCTGTTTCATCACTTTTATCCCTTTTCTTGACAAGCCCTACACTACGTTGTCCCATCATGTTATTGTGTGAGGGGGAAAAACATTAGAATGCAAAGCAAGGCAAATACAATGAACTGAGAATCTATCTAATCCAAAACACTTAACTAAGATCTTATTCCATCACTCATGAAATGAACAATCTAAGCCAGTGAAATTATGTAATGAAATACTACGATTAACACAATGAATTAAAAGCAAAGAAGATATTATCATCCCATGTTGGAGTGTGTTTGCATGATGTTGGGTTGTTTGTATCACTGTAAAGCCTCCATTGTTGCATTGTGAAAGCTTGAAGAACGATGTTGATGTTGATTGACTAAAGGTATGATGAAGCTCTATCAATGGTGATCTTGACAGCACTTCATTGCATAAGGTATGTTGATTCTCTAATCGTTATTGAGAGAAAATGAGGTTGTTATATAGATTTCAGTTTTTCAAATGAACGATCAAGATTAAACAATGTTGAATCAAGATTGACGGTTGAAGGTTGTTGAGAGGATTTAGATTGATCAGAGGACTAGATGTGAGAGAGAGTTTAACCAATTTAGATTGGTCAGTCAACTAGATAGATTGAATAGTCAATCTCAGTTGATAGAAAGAGTGTGTGAGTTAAGAGAGTTGATGAAGAGTTAACTAAATAGATTATTTAGTCAACTAGAAGAAAGTATTCATTACGTTCGAGGAGATTGTGCATGAAGAGATAATGAGATGGATAACTAAATAGATATTTTAGTCAACTGATTTAGAAGAGATAGTTAATTTTTAAAAGGGAAATTAATTAATTAATATCAAGAGGAACATGCACATGTGAATTTGACTTTAATAAATAAATTTATTTATTAAAGTGATGATGTTGAATGAATTAAATTATTTAATTTGGAAAGGGGAAAGTTGTTTAATTAAATAATTACTGATAATCATTTAATTAAATTAAAAGAATAGGTGGGGTTAAATAATTAAAATAATTATTTAATGTAGAAGTTGAAAGAGGATTAAATAATATTTAATATTATTTAATTTATGAGGGGGGATTGATTGATTTAATTAATTAATTATTTTTGGAGTTGAATGTGCAAATCAAGTTTGACTTTTCCAAACAAAGTTGCATTAGTTTGATTTGATTATTTTTATGATATTTTGAATAGTTTGATTCAATTTATTCAAATTTGGAGCAAGAGTGAGTTAATTAAATTATTATGATTTAATAATTTAATCAACTTAGGGGAATAAAGTTAATTAGTGATATAATTAAATAATTGGCATTATTTAATTAATCAGGAAGAATAAAGTTAGATTAGGACTATATTAAATAAATGAAATTTATTTAATTTTTTGAATTTGATGAAAATGTGAATTAATTAAATAATGTCGTATTATTCAATAAATAGAAAAAATTAGGTTATTAGGATTTTATTAAATAAATGAACTTTATTTAATTGGTTGAAAATGATGAAAAAGTGAATTAATTAAATAATGTCGTATTATTCAATTAATAGAGAAAATTAAGGTTTTTTTTATGTAAATGATGAGTATTAGTGTTAAAATGTTAGTTCACAGGCTAGGACAATTTTAGGTGTCTACATTTTATCCCTCTTTGAGACAAAGTACCGGTTGCTTTGTTTCAAAGAACATTTCCCCGATATGCCCCAAGTGTAAGAGTTGCCCCAGTATGCCCCAATATGCCCCAGACAGGATAGCTTGGTGCCCCCTTAGAAAATTTGGTAAAAATTCTAGATAATGAACCAAATTTTTTGATAAGCTAATGTGATGTGTTAAGGACTAACAAAATAAATGGTGATAAGAAGAAAATGTTAATAAGAAATGGAGAATAGTTGATGTTTTTATTCATTGATGAATTTGCTTTCACTTTGCTTGGAGACTTCGCATTTTGAAAAATCCTTATTGTTATAGCAAACAGATATGATGCACCAGGGTATTAATGACCAAGGTGACTTTGTATCCCTTGTGTGGACTTTGACTCGACATACAAAGAATATATTTTTTCATACCAGACATACATAAACTTTGTTTAAACTATAGGGTTGGGTTGCGTTAAAAACATTTTGGATCAATCACACAAAGAGGTAGAGAACACCTAACATGTTATTGCTTTATGAATTGTTTTAATACAAATTTCTTACACTCAATAAAGCAAGTATTCACCATGGTAATATTACAAAAACATTTTACAAACAACAAATTGAAATTGATGCTCAATCGCCCCCATTCCTTCTTCTCTGAATCCTTATGGAAATCCTTGAGAGATCTTGGGATTGAGTCAATAGAATAAATCATAAAAATAAGACAACAAAAAGATAAAACAATGTTGTTATATCACTTGTCATATATGTTTGGGGTCGGTCTATTATCTAATGTTTATCATAGGAACGGATCCGTTGAGGCATATCTCAGGATGTTGTTGGTACGTTGTCAAACAATATGTAGGTAATACTCTGGCATTTGTTCACATTTTTTTGTAATCCAATCTATGTGATTGTTTGCTTGAAAGTTCTAGCTTTTGATGTTCACTTTGTTTGTTTTTTCAAAGGGTGAGTGTCACGATTTTTTTTATTATGGATGAATCTTTTCCTGTAGATGGTGATGATGGGATGGGTCTTTTTGATTTTTCTGAGTTTTGATGTTTTTTTGTTGTTTCTAGGGGACTAACCTTGGGCCTCGAGGGCTCATCAAAGATAATCCTTGCCTATGTTGTACATGCAGAGGTTCGTAGTTCACTTGGTTTTAATGCTTTTCATCTTTTCTATTTTGCAAATGTTTTTGGGATTTTGAATCTTTGTTTTTAGATTTTGAGTTTTTGACTAAGTTGAAAATAAAGAATGTTGGAAACCTAAGGGGACTGACCTAGAGTCTTAGGGGATGTTAAGCCTTGCCTACGTTGTACACATAGAGACCACGTAGTTCGATCGTTTGATCAAAAGCATAAACTGTTTTTGGGATAAACAACATTGATAACTTGGATTGATATTTCACTTCTATGTCTAGAGGATATGTTGTGGGAAATCTACTTGTACTAGCTATGAGGTTCAAGAAAATCTTGATATCTTAGACTATTTGAGTGAAGGAATAACCCAATGATGTTTCGCTTTTGCTGTTTTCAAATGTTTTTATTTTTGGTTTTTTTTGCTTTTCAATTTTTTTTTGAGTTTTGTTGTTTTATGACCATGTAGGATGTTCAAAGATCTAATCCATGACCAACTTCAAGAAGTTGCACCTATTTGGAGACAAGATGAGTTTCCTCAATTAGTAACAAGCAATGGTTGGACATATGCTTTATTATGAATGGGTGGATGTTGTGAATAGTACCGATAGATAATGATGCAAGTTTTATTCAAACATAGTGCCTATTTACTAGGTTTTCACTACAGTACCTATTATAGAAGCACCACAAAGTGGTTTTCACTTAAAGAATGTTTTATTTCTCTTTACTATTTTCTTTACTTTTTGATTTTTTGTATTTTTTAATCCTTTTTCCATTTTTTTGGATTTTTACCCTTTTGCTTGGGGTATTCTGACGTGCTTCATGTGTAGAACTTATTGAGGTGGTTGTTGTTCAGCGGTTCGGCTAAGGGTTCTCCTTCAAGAGTAGCCAACTGATATGCCCCAGAGCCTTATCTTGTTGTGATGACAAATGAGCCTAACCAGTTGGGTTTAAATTTTCCTTTGCCATCCTGATTTAGTATACTTTTTGATTCTCCTTGAGGACTAAGTCACCAACTTGAAATTTCCTATCCTTGAATTTTTGTCACAGTTTCATTTGAGTCGATTCTGATAAACCAATAGATGGTTTAACGCGCTCAAAAACTTTTCATCTAAGAGCTCTAATTCATTTAGTCTGGCTACCATGTATTCTTCATTGCTAACCATTCCTTTCAATGAGACTCGCAATGAGGAGATTTCGACCTCGATAGGTAAGACAAACTCTAATCCATAGACCAAGGAAAATGGTGTGGCACCAATAGGTGTTCAGATGTTGGTTCGATAATCCCATAGGGCTATATTTAGCTGCAAATACTAATCACAATCGACTTCATTAATAGTCTTTTTGAATATTTTCGATATGATTTTATTAGATGCCTCAGCCTGACTATTTCCTTGAGAATAGTAGGTCATGGAAAATCTGTGTTGGATAGAGAATTTGGAACAGAGTTCCTGGACATCTTGATTCTTGAATGGGGTGCCATTGTTTGTTATGATTTTCTATGGAATTTCATGCCTACAAATGAGATAATTCAAAATGAATTTGGATATTTATTTGTCAGTGATATAGGTTAATGGAATTTCCTTTATCCATTTAGTGAAATACTTTGCTGTTGTGATAATAAATTTGTGCATGTTGGATGAAGCAGGTGATATCTTACCTACCAGGTCTAATCCCCTTTATGAGAAAGGCCATGGTGTTATGATGGGTCTCAATTCTTGTGCTAGTGCATGAACAAGATCATGTGTTGCTAACATTGCAGGCACTTTCTGGAGTATTGTATGCATTCTTGTTCCATGGAGGGCTAGTAGTATCCTGTTCTGAGTAGCTTTTGGACTAGGTGAGGTCCACTAGAGTGGGACCCACAAACACCTTCATGTACCTCTTATAAAGTTGTTTGTGCTTCTTTTGCATTAAGGCACCAGAGTAACATACCATCTAGACTGTGACGGTATAGGGTACCTCCTAGGATCATAAAGTGGGAAGTTCTATGAGTGACGGTTTTCTTTTGAGTGGTTGTTAGGTCAAGTGGTATGATATCGTGTTGGATATAGTCAAAAGTATCTTGGAACCATGGGGAGTTAGGACCAACAACAACACATACCATTTTTGTTTTTGGGATGTCGAACATAGGTACGAGTAACTGTTCAATGAGGAACTCATATTTAGGCACATTTTGTGGAGTATTAAGCAGTGAGCCTATTGTTGCCATTGTGTCGACAACTCTATTGTTGATCTATGAAACTTCCTCAAAAGTTATTTTGACAAAGTAATCCTTGAAGTTGTCCACCATCCTTTTATATGGCATTAGTTTGTTATCTTTGGTCTAGTACTCATCATTCACCTATTTGATTACTAGCTGAGAGTCTCCAAAGACATGTAGTTCATTTATCCTCCATTCAATAGCCATTTTTAGTCTTGTAATCAAAGCTTCATATTCTACGATGTTGTTTGTGCAAGGGAAAGCAATCCTATAGGCCTTGCGTATACTATCTCCCTATGGTGTGAGAAATAAAACACCTACTCTAGAGCCATGCTGAGTGTGGGATCCGTCGAATTAGAGAGTCCAATGGTTTCTCTGTTTGATCATCAAGATGCTCTCATCTGGAAAGTCCACCATGAGAGGCTTGTGATCATCTTTGGGTGCTTCATCCAACTGGTTTGCTATGATTTGTCCCTTGATAGCTCTTTTATCTAGATACTCTATGTCAAATTCACTCAAGATCATTACCCATTTTGCGATTCGGCCTATTAGGACTACTTTTGCTAGTAGGTACTTGAGTGGGTCTACTTTGGAAATCAGCTTAACTTTTATGTTCAAGATGTAGTGTCTCAAATTTTGTGTTGCAAATACAATTGAGAGACATGTTGTTTCTATGGGTGAGTAGTTTAGTTCATAGCCCACCAGTGTTCTATTGATATAGTAGACTACCCTTTCTTTATTGTTATCATCTAGCTGGGACAAGAGAGCTCCCAACGCTGCTTGTGTGGTAGACACATAGTATCATTTCCTTTTTTGGAATAGGTGGCATGAGTATAGGAGTAAGTAGGCACTCGGCTTGTTGGAATGCTTGGTCACATCTCCCATCCCACTTGAAGGTGATGCCTTTGTGTAGGAGATGAGTGAAAGGGTGGAACTTGTCTGCCAATTGTGTGATAAATCACCTGATGGATTATAGCTTCCCTTGTAGGCTCCTTAACTGTTTTAGTGTCTTTGGAGGAGGCATCTCTATTATAGCTTTTACCTTTGCAGGATCCACTTTTATCCCTCTTCTTAAAACTATGTACCCCAACAGCTTTCTGGATGTTACTCTAAACACATATTTCTTAGGGTTGAGTCTCATATTGTACTATTCAAGTCAATCAAACACCCTTGCTAGGTTTGTCAAGTGATTTTCCCTTTTAACTGGCTTTGCTAGAATGTCGTCCACATAGTCCTCCATGATTTTGTGTAGAATATCATGGAATATGGTCATCATTGTTCTTTGATAGGTTGCTCCTACATTCTTTACACCAAAAGGCATTACATTCTAGCATAAAGTCCCCCAAGCACAAGTAAATGTTGTTTTGTGTTGGTCATCTGGAGAGATCTTTATTTGGTTGTATCTAAAGAAACCATCCATTAAGGATAGTATCTCATGCCCTGCTATTAGATCCACAATCATGTCAATGCTTGGCAATGGAAAGTCGTCCTTTAGATAGGCCTTGTTCAGGTCTCTGAAGTTTGTGCATATCCTTATGCCCCCAGTAGGTTTGTACATTAGTACTAGATTTGATATCCATTGTGGATAGTCGATGGGTCTGATGAAACTCACATCTAGTAGTTTCTTTAGTTCTACTTTTACCCGTAATGTTATCTGAGGATGTATTTTTCTAAGTTTTTGCTTGATAGGATTTGCTCCAAGGAATACGACTAAATGATGTACCACTAATTCTGGATCTAGTCTAGGCATGTCAACATAGGTCTAGGAAAAGCTTACCTTTCTCTCGTTGATGAATGCTATGAAATTTGCTTTATTCTTGGGATCAAGTGATGTTGCATGGTATTTTATCTTTGGGTCCTCTGTTGTGCCAACATTTATGGACTCTGCTTCTTCTACTAGGAGTGTTGATATTTCTTGATATTATGATATGGGGAGATTGAATCCTCCATCCTTGGGTGCATCTAGGAGGTTTTCACCTTTGGATGTGTCCTTTATTTTCCTCTTTTCTGGATCTGATAGAGCCACAATGTGGTTTTCCCTAGGGGATTGTATTTTTATGTTTTTTCTTTCATTTTTGTGGCTGGAAGATTCAATATCTCCACCAAAGTATACCTTCTATTTGAGCTCCATGAAAACCCCTGCTTTGTGATCTCCAGCTAGTATGTCTATTGAAAGTCCCATGAACTATGCGATTACCTCATCATTTTGGAATTGATCCAGAGCATGTATTTTTTGTTGTTGATCCCAATCTATGAATTGTGGGTAGCAGAGTGGTAGGTTATTATCATCATCTAAAAAGCTTACAAAGGTTGTTGAGATGGTCAATATGGCTCAAGTGTCTTTTTCCCACCGAGTGTTTAGGTTGTCTTTACTAGAAGTGGGAGAATCATATCTGATGATGAATGGAGGAGAATCACATTCGTATTCATTAGAGTCTGTTCTAGAATGGTAGTAGATGTTGGGAATGGTTTGAATATATTGGAGAGGGAACCTGTCAATGCTAAAGTTATCAAAAAGGTCTTTGATGGGTAAGTCGTTGTCTATGATATGATAAATATCCACTGCCTTAACGTTGGCAGAAGTTTCTTGTTTCTTCCAAGAGGTTCGTCTGATTTTTGGAATAACCACATCTTTTGGCTTATAACCTAGCCCCATATTTTTCTTCCTTTGTTCCATAATGATAGGCTCTGATTGGCCTTGTTTGTGTATCCCAAGGCTACCTTTTCCATTGTATCCCATATATTTAATTAATTGATAACCCCTAGTGTTAGGATCAATTAAAATGGGTTGTGGCTTTTCTGGTTCTTCTCGGTCCTCCTTATAAATCATGGATGAGAAGTCCTCCTTAATTATTTATTCATCTTTCATGTCTCCCCATCTAGTAAAGATCATGGGCTTGGCTATCATTTGCACTATCTTGGTCTCTTTTGGACCTCCATATATGTTGGGCATTGGTGGAACCATGCCAATGTAGAATGCTTGGTTAAAATGGTAATTCCCATTACCCTTGTCAAGTACTTGAACCTTGGCTTTCATTTTTGGTTGATCACTTGATGTGTTCTTGGTTGAGCTTGACAGAAGCTTGGAAGGGTCAACATAAGAAAAAGGAGTGGAAGGCTATGTCATTGCTAGGAATACATTGGATTTTATTGTACTTCTCCTCCAACTTTTCACATAAATGGAAAGGCTCAGGATCAACATATAGTGGTACTTCTTTTCCTTCATGGGAAAACTTTAAGCATTGATGAAAAGTGGAAGGTATTGCTTGTAATGTGTGGATCCAATGGTGTCCTAGGAGGAGGTTGTACGACAACTAAAGGTCCAATACTTGACAAGTAGTTTATGTGATGGTTGGTCCTATCTGCACTAGAAACCTGACTGTTCCTTCAGAATTTCTTTCTAGATCATCGTAAGCCCTTATGGTGATACTCTTGCCTTTGTCAATCACATCATCAAAATACCCCAACTGTTTAATGAATTTTAAGGTACATATATGTTTAAACCTGCCCATGGTTTTGTGAACACCAACCTCTATGTATAGAGCTTGATTGTGGAATGTTCTTTGTGGTAGATCTTTCTTTGAAAAGACTAAATGATTACTTGTTATGATCTTAAAAACCATGGCTTGGAATTGACTAGGATTGATGTCATTAGGGACTGATGTTTCCAATGCCTTTTCCAATATTTCCCTATGTGCGGGTGACAGTTCTAACAACTCTAGGATTGAGATTAGGGTAGGTTTTTTCTTTAACTGTTCCACAATGTTGTAGTCACTTGGTGACTTGATTGTGGGTTTGGGATGGGTTCCTTGTATTGTACTCTTCCTTGATGGGTAGTCACATTGCAGATGTTGTCTCCTCCTCGTATTGTTACTACATTTTCCCTATTGTGATCAACTTGTGAGAGGGTTCCTAAAATCGTGTCATCGTATGTGTAATTAGCATTGTGGTACTCTTGTTCCTTTCCTTTATGATTCCTCTTAGTGTGGTTTGGGATCAAGTTTGAGTATATTTGAAGTTCCTTGTTTCTGGGATGATGCTCAACGTCTACTTCTCCTTTGTCTATCAAGTCTTGGATGATGTGTTTGAGGTGCATGTAATTGTTGGTCATGTGTCCTTTGATCTTATGGAATTCACATGTCTTTCTCATTATACCATGGTATCTTGAAGCTAGGTTCATCATAATTTGGGTGATCATTCATTTTGATGAGGTTTTGTTGTACTAGTTTGTGCATGATTGTTTCAAGTGACTCACCTAGTATTGTGAATTGCCTCCTAAGTTGATCGTATTTTCTCTGTTGCCCTCCCTAATTTGTCTATTGGTTTACAAATTGATTGTTCTTGGGATAGGTAATTTGGTTACTTTGTGTGTTGTTGGGACCATAACTTGTTTGTGACGCCTGTGGTTTGTTTTGATGTGTGTTCTGTGTATTCCATACTGCTCTAGTGTCTACCACTCCATCATTTTTGATGTTCTTATTTTTGGCCCAAACTTCAGGTTTCTCATTTGAGCTAGAGGGAGTGTCTTTTGAGTTGTTTGTTTTAAGGACTCCTCTTGTAATGAGGGCTCTCTCAATCTGTAATCCCTTTCTGATAATTTCTTCAAAGTCTACAAGACATAGCATAGTGAGCCGGTAGTTTATTTTAGGTAGGATATTTGTGATGAAAATATCTACCAACTTCGTGTCTAGAATGGGCCATTTGCATCGACTCACTTTGTATCTCCATCTTTGTAGGTAGGAGGTAAAGGACTCTCCTTGATTTTGTTTGATTGTGGACAAACTTGTAATGGTGACATCTTGCTCTTTGTTAAATGAGAAGTGGCTTATAAACTTGTTGGATAACTCATCAAAAGTTCTAATTCCTGGTTGTAGACGGGTGAACCACTCCATAGCATGACCTGTAAGGTTGCGTGCAAAGAGCCTCATGAGATAGGCATCATTGTTTTGTACCTCCATACATGATATTGAGAATTCTCATACATGCTATATTGGATCTCCTTTTCCTCTATACTTGTTGTCAAACCTGGGTATTTCAAAGTTCTTTGCAAAGGGTAGTGTCGTGATGGAATGATCGAATGGGAATGGACAAATATATTGAAGAGTGTAGGTCTTGTAGTGCCCATAAATAGGTTGATAAATAGGAACATATATTCCTCTACTCAGGGATTAGACATCATGACTGGCAGTCATAATCTACTAAGGACATCATTTAATTGTCAACCCAAGGACGCTAGACTTGAAATGGGTCTGCACAGTATATGCACTAACAACCTATTTCAGCCATTTATTCTTCCTTGAAAATACCATGCTGGAATTGAAATTGCTGGAAACAAAATTTAGCTAACTAAATCTTCTCAAAATGAAAACTAAATCCAATTTTAAAGACAGGAACTACTTTGTCCCTAGTGGTTGTAGGAACAGTTGACAACTCTGTAATTTTGCCAGTTGTAGGAATAGTCACACCGAGGTTCTATGAAAATGAAATACAGATACTCTAGTTGCAGAAATGAAAAAGATAAACAACGTCCCTAAGTGGGCCCCCTTAGGTACTGTCTCAAGTACACAACAGATTAGATTGTAAACTCCATGAAACTCTTTTATTGAATTGAAACTGATAAGTACATTGCTCACAACTTGCAACTGTATTTTTGGAAAACTAAATCTATTACATAGTAAAATTCCAACCCTTTCTTTGAAGGAGAATGGGCTACATTGAAGAAATGGACACAAGCGGGAGAACTGAGTCAAATCAGTTTGGAGAATTAAAGCACCACTATCCTAGATTTATGTGTCATCAAGATGCCTCTGCTGGATTCCTGGAACGCTTCCCTTGCATGGCGGATGACTTATCAACTGTCTCCTCATTTCTTGTTGTAAAATCGATCCATTTTGAATCAGTCCTTCAACGATCTAGTGGAGACTAAATCTTCTCCTTGAGAATTGGTACCTGCAATAACTAACAACTACTCCTATGGCAAAGGGTTAGCTCAACACATTTAACTCATTAAATGATCCATTATCTCATTCATACATTTATTAGGTCTTGGTTTCGAGCAAACAATATTTCACATATGGCTACAGGAAGGTTAATAGTGGTTGCAGGAAAGGCATTTCATCACAAAAAGTCACAAGGCACACATCTTCTATCAAACTAATAAAACATTTAAGCAATAACCATGGAAAGACTTATCATAATAAACTTTTTATATTAAGCATAAAGTCTACTTCCATAATTACTGCTAAATGTCTTTCTCGGCATAATAAAAGATATAAAAATGTTTTAAAACATAGTCTAAAATATGCCAAAAATTGGGCTCATCATTCCCCTCAACCAACTACTTGTTGGTCCCTTCAGCAAGTCTGGCATTCTTCCTCTAAGAAAACTCTCTTAAATGAGCATTTAGCTACTGTCCACATTCACCACTTTGAAAGCTCCAAAAGTGAGCCTTCATAGATTCCAACCGCTAGCACCTGCTATCCTCTGAGTTCCTACTATATGTAATATTTTCTCCCTGCATGGCCAAAAGTGGCCATAAGAGAATGGGTGGCTGTATAACCAATGGTAACCAATTCTCTTTCTGCATCCTTGCATTTCTTAGGTACCTTTCTGCTCTCCGAGTGGCTACATACAGGTTGTTTGGGGTATGTGGCTTTGCCCTTCTTAATTGCAATGGAAAGAGCTCCCATCTTGTTTTACTGTGTTGTGCAACAACATTGAGGTCATCATTTATAATATGGGAGTACTAGGTAAATACTTCTTGTCTCAAGGGTTCAATTATCATTTTAGCCCTTTCATTTGCCCATAGCTTCTTCCAATCAAATTAAATGTCCATCCCCTTCTTGGATTCGTTTCTCACTGTCAGTGGCATGTTAGCTTCGTCATGTTTGTAAATTTCAAACTGTTCTCCCTTGCTTATCTCATTCCTGATCCAAGAGATGAAAGCACTAATGTGTATGTATCTTACATAGCACAGAGGATTCCATTTTGTATCATGAGGCACAACCAAATGGTGTAAATAGAACTCACACAGAAGGTGTCTGACATGCTGTGGTGACTCCCTGTATGCATCATAGAATTCCTGGGGAGTGCTCAAAAAAGGGTTCTAACCTTGCCAGATCCTTATCAATTGAAAATTCAAATATAACTCCCTTAAGTACATTGCATAAATAGGAGAGGGAGACCTACATTTCACTATTTGTGGGACAATTTTGACTACCTGGTTGAGGGTGTCCGTAAGGTTAGCAATTTCTATATCCTTGTTCTGGATTACCCTTTTCAATTTCTCAATTTCTATTTCATAGGCAATCCATTGATTTTGAAGTTCTGTGTAACATGACACTCCTGCAACAAAACTTGTGGCATGGAGAGGAGTCTTATGGTTAGGAACTTCCTTAGGTGCATCAATATTTCCATGCTCCATTGTTTCAATTATTTCCTGGGCATATGATTGCTCAGGAACTTCCTGTTCCATTTCGTCATCCTACTGCCAGTCCTCTTATTGATCCCGTGGCATCAGATGTTCTGATGTATTTTCTGGAATAGCCGGTGATTCATCTATCCCTTCATTATTTGCACTTCTCTCTTCTGATTGAGCTACAACTGATTTTATTTCCTCCCCAATACACACTACCTCTTCTTGCAACTACTCTGTTAACCCTTCTTGCATTTGTTCTACAGCAACTACCAGCTCATCAAGGCCAGCCCCTTCTGAACCACATTCAGACTCACCAATAGAGTGGTCCTCTTCCTCAAGTACTGGACTAGAGGGCTCTAAAGGTGATGGTGCAGATTGTGAGGTACTTTGTGAATGTAGTGTTTTCTGGCTCAGAATCCTGGAGCTTCTCCGTATAGGAGTAGGGGTTGCCTTGTGTTTCTTCAAGTTCCTAGCTACAAGATTAGAAGATTCTCATGTTTGTTTCCTCTTGACAAATTTAGGAGCAGGTGTAGGGGTCTTTTGCTGAGGCGATACCATTGGTGACTACCCCTTTTTCTTTTTAGAGGAGGTCCCGAGGGTAACAACAGGTGTTTGTACTGGTTCTTTAGGGATTCTTTGAGAAAGAGGGAATTCATCTTTCGAGTCTGAGGTTTCAGGCATAGAGGGTGCAGCCATAGAGGTCTCAGCCTTTGACTAAGAGGTTCGTTGTTTAAAAGTGAGAGGTTGACCCCTGGGTCCGACATTTTGAACCCTTGATTTGAAATTAACAACAAATTCCTCCTAGGTCATTTGTGACACATCCCTAATGGATTTCTCGACAAGCAATTTTATGAGGCAATAATGGGATAAAACATTGATTCTTCCCTTCTTATATTCGACAACATTATTGGAGAGTAAATTATACAAAAAATCTGGTATGTTCATTATTAAACCACGATGCAAATGAGATAATAGCTTGAAATGGTGAGAGTGAAAAATAGAGAACCGACCTTCACATGTCAGGTATTTAATTACATAGCTTTTCTGTGGAATCCAATCCTACGAAAAACTCATTCATTGAGTTCCTTGCTTATCCACGTGCAGAGGAGGATCTCCAGGCCGAGTAAATTTTGCCTTAGCACTTCGTGCATCCCTTGTTCGGGGAAATAGTTTGCCAGCTTGAGGTAACCCTGTTACCTCTGCAATTCTTTCCACTAAGGCATCAATTTTTACTCCCCTGACCTTGGCCTTTCCATTGTGAAATGTCCTGGTAAATTCCTAAGCAATAGCTTCATCAAACGTGACAAGTTTGATAAAATAGCTGAGCCACCCATACTGTCTGAATGGAAGAAAATGTTGCGCGTCCTGTAACAAGGCATTGTGGTCTATCGGCTCATGTTTAATGGGTTGGCCTCCCATTTTTATGCTTATCTTGCAACTTAGCTCTCAAGCGAGAATTCAACCTGGTTATTTCAATTTCTTTCCTTCTCAATTTCCACTTCCTACAACTCAAACTAATTCTCCTTTCCCCCCTCAACCTAAAATTTTGAACTTCTTTCAAAAGATGCAGAAAAAAATAGAAGGAAGAACTTCGAACATTCAAACTCAAATTTTAGACATAAAAATATTTATTGAGAGGAGCAAAAGACACGTCTGGGAATTATTGCAGGAAGTAATGGAGATTTGCTAATTTTATGCAATTTTCTCAAAATCCCGAGTTTAATAAAAAAAAAGGACAATACACTTGATGTGACAAGGCTTCGTGGTGGCGAAAAGTAATGACGTGGCCATCAATTAGGAATTAGGAAAAATGCTTTGAACATGCAGAAAAGGTCGAAGGATATTGCAACCATATAGGAAATCTGTTGTCTAACTTAATATCTAACTAAACATAATAAATGAAAATAATTTATCACTCAATGAGTTAAGTGGAGCTTACCTGCAATGATGCGTTGCAACTGACTGATGTGACTCGATTTCTTTTATTGCAAAATGTGATCTTTGGAAACGTGGAAATGGTGATGTGTGATAGGTGGATGAGGTGGCAGAAGAAGAAATGATATGAATGGCAGATGAAATGATGGTATGGAATGGGGTTCCACGAGGATGACCCCTTTATTATGATCTTTTATGCACTTTCATGCATTGCTTGGGGAATCAAGCTGAGACTCAACTCCTTCAGTTGCAGGATCTGTGGTTTCCTGCTCTATTTGAAACTACTTCAGGAACTCTTCCTTATTAATGAGATTTAGGTAGAGCTTCAGTCGATGCCCATTGACCAATCTTTTAAACCTAACGTCATCAATTGTGTTCAGCTGAACTACACCATTATTGAATACTTCTGCAATTTTGTATGGTCCCAACCATTTGGTCTGTAGCTTCCCTTGATTGTACTTGTATCTTGAATCATATAGTAGAGCCCAATCTCCTGCTTTGAATTTCTTTTCCTTTATGTACTTATTATGCCATCTGATCCTCTGATTTTGTACTATTTATGTATGATGCAGGGGACTCTTCCTTAGCTCATCTAAGGCATTGAGCTGCATGATTCTCTCTTTATGTGCAGTTGTTAAATCCATATCCAACTCCAAAGGTGTTCTGAGAGTTTTGTATTCAAACTCCACAAGCATCATAGCTTTCTTCCCATACACCATTTCAAAAGGTGTAAAACTTGTTGTAGTCTTCCAAGTAGTTCTATAGGTCCATATAGCTTCAGGTAACCTCACAGCCCAATCCTTCCTATGCAGGTCCACTATTTTTGTCAAAATGGTCTCAATATCTCTGTTAGTGATTTCTACCTGGCCATTAGCCTGAGGATGATAAGGAGTTGACTTCATATGCCTTATTTTGTACTCATTTACTAAGGTTGTAATAAGAGTGGAAGTAAATTATGCTCCTTGGTCTGTCACTATTTCTCTAGGAACACCAAATCTAGTAAAGATTTCTTCATAGAGGAACTCTACTACTTTATTATCTCTAGCATGCTTCATTGGTCTAGCCTCTACCCATTTTGTTACATAATTTGTGCATACAAGAATGTAAGACTTACCATTTGAAGGTGGATCAATTGGGCCTACAAATTCCAAACCCCATTTATCAAAGGGTATGACAATAACTTGTGGAAACAAAGGAATTTCATCTGATCTTGTTGGCCTCCCCATCCTTTTTTGATATCTATCACACCTCTTGGTATACTTGGTTGCATCTTTATGTAGTGTTGGCCAATAGTATCTAGTATTTAAGATCTTCATGGTTGTCCTCTTAGCAACAAAATGTCCACCACAAGGTTCATCATGGCTTGCATGCAGTATGTTCTGAGTGTCTTCCTCTCTCACACATCTCCTCATTACTTGATCTGGCCCTGTGTAAAACATGCAATCTGCAATCCAAGAGAATTTAAAGCTTTTCTCTACTAACAATCTCTTTTCCTTAGGTGAGAGTTGAGGAGGAGTTCTTCCTGTAGCCAAATAATTTGCTATGTCTGCATACCATGGATGAATGAATTTTATGACAAATAAATGTTCATCAAGAAAGGAATCTTCTATAAGTGCAGGATCATCTTTCCTTTGGATTCTAGAAAGGAAATCAGCAGCCACATTGGCTTTACCCGGTTTGTCCACAATTGTGATATCAAATTCTTGCATCAACAACAACCACCTAGCTAGTCTCCCTATAATTGAACTCTTGTTCAAGAGATACCTGATTGCAGCATGATCTGTATGGACAAATATTTGATAGCTTGTGATATAATGCTTGAATTTGTTGAGGGCAAAGATGATTGCTAACATCTCTTTTTCTGTAATAGTGTAGTTGAGTTCAACTCCTTGTAAGTTCTTGCTGATATAATAAAGTGCATGCTCAGTTGAACCACTCTTTTGTCCTAGGACAACACCAATAGCACAATCTAATGCATCCGTGTGAATATGGAATGGAAGTGACCAATCTAATCCTTTCAAAACAGGTGCTTATGTAAGGGCAATCTTAAGATCAAGGAATGCTTTCTCACATTCTAATGTCCAAGCAAACTCTGCATCCTTCTTTAGCAAACTGTATAAGGGTCTTGTTGTTTGACTGAAATCTTTAATAAACCTCCTATAGTAACTGACATGTCCTAGAAAGCTTTTGAGTTCCTTTTGCTTGGTAGGGAAGGGTAGACTGGAAATGACTTCAATTTTAGAAGGGTCTACCTGTATTCCTACAACAAAAATTTAGTGACCCAACACTATTCCTTCTTGCATCATCATGAAGCATTTTTGACTATTGAGTGATAAATTATGATCTTCACACCTTTGTAGTACCTTTTTCAAATTGTCTTGGGCTTCCTCAAATGTTTCACCATAAACAATAAAGTCATCCATATATATTTCCATGCAATCATATGAAATATTTGAGAAAATACAAATCCAGCGCTTTGGAAAGTTGTAGGAGTATTACAAAGACCAAAAGGTAAGACTAAATAGGCAAATGTTCCCCAGGGGCATGTGGAGGTAGTCTTTTCTTGGTCCTCTAGAGCAATATTTATCTGATTATATCCACTGAAACCATCAAAGAAGGAGAAATACTTTTTCCTTGATAAGTTATCCAAGACTTGATCAATAAAGGGTAGAGGAAAGTAATCTTTCTTAGTTGATGAGTTGAGCTCCCTGTAATCCACACACACTCTCTCCATTTTCCTCCTTTCTTAGGGACAATAACCAGTGGAAAAACCCACTGGCTATCTGAGATTGGGTAGATAAAGCCAACATTCAACATTTTCTGCAATTCCTCCTTAACTATTTCTCTTAGGGCTGGATTAATTATCCTTTGGGGATGTCTAATAGGTTTGAACTCACTGTTGATGAAAATTCGGTATGTACATAGCTTTGGATCTAGTCCTTTCATATCACTGTAATCCCAGGCAAAAGCTATCTTATGGGTAGTAAGCATTTGGACAATTGACTCTTGCTGCTCATTGGTAAGTTTGCTATTGATATTCAAGGTTTTTCCTGCAGCTACTTCCACTTGGGAAGTCAATTCAAGCATAGATACTTCAGACAAAAAGAGAATTTCTACTTCATGGGGTAATAAGGTGTGTAAACAGTTAGTTGCTACAGGATAATGAGTTGAAGTAGGTGGGGGAAGAATTGTCTGCAAGGAACATGAAACTTATTCACAAAGGGGTACTCAATGCCATAATTGTTTTGAAGGATATTAAACAATATTTCTTCATCTTCTTATTTTTCAATAAAATGCTCTCTACTAATCATCATCAGGTTTGCCACAAAATTCATGTCTTCCACTTCTCCTAAATTTGGCCAAATTGCTTGTCCAGACTCAAGTTGAGAATAGGTTGGGGCATAAAGGGTAAGATTCTTGGTGCTATATCCATCAGAGATAGTCATGTTACCAGACCTACATCCTATGTAAGCATCTACGGTGGCTAACCAAGGCCTTCCTAGAATTACAAGATATCCTCCTAGTGTTGCTTTTGGAGACAAGACCATAAAATCAACAAGATATTCTCATGAATCTAGGGTGACTACCAGGTCTTCAACTACTCCATCAGGCTTGATAGATGAACTATCACCAAGCTATAGGACTGTAGGTGTAGTCCTTAGGTTTGAAATACTTAGCTTTACCACAAGTTCTTTAGTCATGACATCAATAGTTGCTCCAAGATCTACTAAAGTATTTTTAATTTGAACCTCATTAAGAATGATTTCCACAACATGATTGCCAGGGTTTGAATATTTTGGGATGGTAAGCTTCCCTAGCATCAAATCAGAGAGTTGACCTAAGACATGAATAGTTTGAGGGTCTTTTATTTCCTACGCGACTTCTTCAAGCATGCTTCCTTAATGGCCTTACTATAGATAGGTACTTATTTTATTGCCTGGAACAAGGGAATTTTTACACATGTGCTTTAGTTGTTCAAGAATGTCAAAGGTAGGCTATTCTTGCTTTTGAACAACTTCACCTTCCAACCTTTGTGGAAAAGGAGGTGAAGTTTTATTGGTCACCTTAGGCAATGATGGATTTTGCATGGGCTCTTTGGATGAAACTAAGTCATTAGCATCTTCTTGCTCATTCTCCTCAGGTGGCAATTGGTCGCGCCCATAAGAGGATATAGAGCTCACGGTAAATCCTAACCTGGGAATTGGACATTCCAGTAGGTGACTAACATCTTCTTATGGTCGTTCATTTATTTGTCAAACCAGGGAATGTATACTTGAAATGGAGCGGCACTGTATGTGCACTAAGAACCGGTTTTAGCCATAACTTTCTAGAAGTAAATGCTCGAAAGGAATTCTAATTTTGATGCAGGGACATGAAGTAAAGTCTTAATAACTTAAACATCACTTAACTAAAGTAGGAATCATAATAACAATTACTGGAAACAAAAACCATGAACTGGCCTTATGCTGCAAGAACAAACATAGGGATGGATTCCTTATGCTATAGGAACAGTTTAAGACTGAGTTTGCATCAAAGCCTACGAAAATGGAATTCTAACAGATAAATAATAGAAATCAAATAGTTAACTATAGATACTCACTAAGTGGGCCCCCTTAGCAAGCATCAACCAATTACGCAGGAATAAAACTCAAAAATTCATCAGTTTTTATTCATACTTCTGAATCTCATACATGGTTGTTGCTTGTAAGAAACTTAATGCAAAGCTTTGTTCTTCATTATAACAGTAAAACAATTACAATCTATTGTATCTCTATGCTCTAGTCTAAACTCTCTTTTGATCAACCTTATTCACTCACGCAGGAGGAACCTTTATTTAAAGAAAAACGACTAACTAACTAACTAACTAACAGAGGAAGTCGCGGGTATAAATGCCACCTAAGACGAAGGAAAAGAATTCATAAATGCGAGTCTATCCGCTCAACTGTCTCAGAGGAAATCTAGTGCTCCACTCCTTCCTAGATCGATGATTCATTTGGTTATTTCCCAAAGACTCAGACAAAAGAATCTGTGCTTTGAACGACTCCTTCACTGGTGCGCTGAAGATGGCCTTTTCCCCCGAGTTCTGCTGTGTATTGACTTGTTCATATCAGCTCCAACAACCTGTAGAACACATGGCAATAGAGGCACAAGAATGCATGCACTCATAATAGCACGACATTCTTCATTAATCACATGCATTCAATTCATCTTACTTATTCAAACACTACATTCATCACACCAGTCAATTGGGAAGTCAAAACAGGGCTACGGTTATAGATAGGCTAAGGTATTTATGCATCAAAAGTATAGGATTTCTTATCATCAAATACTACCCATAAACATTAAAAGTTTGTAACCATAGAGTTTAAACATTCATAAAAAAAGAACAAGAGTTTCTAAATTTGAAATCATGACATCCAAATTATAGCCATATTATGGGCTCATCATCTGCCCCCTACTTTATCTAATGCTGGTCCTCCAGCATTAGTCTTCCTAGTTGTATCTCGGAAATCCATAGGAGTTACATGGTCGTGTAATGCAATCCCAAATCTGAAGTAAAAACCACTGCAGTTCTGCCATCTTTCATATCTTCTGGCCTCTGTGTCCTCATTGAGCTCTATGGCATGATAAGGATATAATGGCCAAAGTAAAGTAGGAGGTCTAAATGTTAGTAGCATCCATAATTCAAATCTTTTCTGGAGGCCAATATGCATGTATCTTTCGGACCCTCTGAGAGCTGTTGTCAAATGTAGGGGACTATGAGGCTCGGACTTTTTCAAACCGACCGTTAAATTTTCCCATCTGGTTTTGCTTCTGGAAGCTGCAAGCTTCCAGAATGAATATGGTTGGTGCTTGAACTCGTCATAGACTTGTTTCCTCAAATCAAATATCCTCATCCTGCCTGTAGGATCATAAAAACCATACGCCATAGAAAACCAGGCCCTTAGAAATTCTTTGGGATCTGTGCTTTCTGATCTCAAGGGAAGAGGTTCTTTTCGTTCAGTCTCCTCATAGTCTTCAGATTGCCTTCCATAATTAGCTTCATTCACTGCCCAGGACATTAGTGATCTTAAATGGATGTCACCAATAAACAAGAGTGGATTCCACTCAGTTTCATCAGGAATTAATAAACCATGCAAATAGAACTCACACATGGAATTCCTCAGCCAATCAGGTGCCATTTGATATGCATCATAAAATTCCCTAGCAGTGGTAGGAATAGGGTCAAGGTCTTTAGAAATCTTCATCCACTGAAACCACATAAACTGCTCTTTGAGGCACATTGCATAAACTCTAGGTGGTGGCCTACATTCCATAATCTGGCCTACTACTTTTATCATTTTATTCATCTTTTCCTTTACCTCCTGGATTTCTTGTTTTTGTCTTTCAATTTCTTTCTTCAGCTTCTTCTTCTCTTCCTTCCACAGACTCTGTTGCATTTGAGTTTCAGCCAAAAGGCGGAAACTCAAAGTCTGAAGTGTCACAGGATTCCAAGTTTCCTGAAGGTGCTCTAAGCATTGGGTTAGCAGTGGTTTCTTATATCTAACTAATGTCTGGCATGTTTCAGAAGACAATTGGGTTGCATTGGATGTCCCAAGTTGCTCTGGTTGCTCTTGCTCTTGTTGTAGGACAGACTCTTGTTGCTGGTCAACAGGGGATTTTGATTCCCTAGAAATTCTGTTAGCTGCCTCAACCAAGTCATCAAGGCTTGGCATTTTCCCTCCATCAATACGGCCTTGTTGTTCTTTCTCAACTTCCCATGTATCTTGTTGCATTTCAACAGGAATTTCTGAGGTGTCGAGTGGGAAATTTTCAGATGTACTCTAAGAATTTTCAGGAATGAATTCCTCAGACTCCTCAGAAATGACAATTATTTCCGGTTGGGTAGAAGAGGGTGGGGTAGCCTGACTTTGTTTTCTTGTAGAAGTTCTTCTTGGTAATGTAGTTGAGGCAGGAGATTCATGGGTCGTTTTTCATTTTCCAGCTTGCTTGGGGGTTTGAGAATTGGAAGGGGAGGATGATGAAACCGTGGTGGCATCGGACGTTGCTGCAGGAGAAAGTCGGGTCGCTTGTTTTTGCTTCTTGGTTTGAGGGTTTTCTCTTGGGATATGCCCAGGGCTAGATGGTACGGCTACCTTGGTTTTCCCTTTTTCACTTCTTGTTGCAGACCTGGTTTTAACACGGGTAGAGGGCTCAGTTCGAATGGCTGCAGGACTAAGTGTTGCAGGAGAAGCAGGGGAATCTTGTTCAGCTTCTCTACTTGAAGACTCTACTCGTTTGCTCTTTTTCTTGGTTATTGTAGGCAATGTTCTTGGAGGCTCAGGAAGCTGCAACCCTTTCTGGGCTACAAATTCTTGCCAGGAAAGGGGGGAAATGTTCCTCAGGGAACGCTCAGTCAATTTTTTAATGAGGGCATGGTGAGAGACTGAATTGTCTTTCCCTTTCTGGGTTTCACTAGCACTGCATTTTAAAAGTTTTAACAAATAATTCAGGACATTTATAGCTAATCCATGCCTTATGTGGGTTAACAGCTTAAAATGATAGGAGTGCAAAAAAGAAAAGCGTCCTTCGCAAGTTAAGTACCTAATTATATAGGAGGCATACTCAGAATAGGGGTAAGGTAGAAACACTCTTATGCACCCTTGCTTTGAAATTTCCAAAGGTCCGTCACCTAGCATTGTGAATTTTGCCCTGGTAGAGATGACATCCCTTCCTGTAGGAAAGTCTTCACCAGCTGTAAGAAGACCTGTTATTTCTGCAATCCTTTCCTCAATAACTGCTACTGCCAAGCCCCAAACTGTGGCTTCTCCCTCGGAAAGAGTTCTTAAGAACTCGCAAGCAACCTCGTCATCGAAGGAATCGATGCTCAAGAAGTAATTTAACTATCTGCATATGCTAAATGCTTGCACAATCTGAGGGTCTTGTGTCAAGGATTCATGAGCCGCAGGTTCACGACGTACAAGCTGACCACCCATTTTCTCAACTGCTTCAGCTATAAACCCTGAATCTCAAGTCTTCTGAATATGCAAAAACTCTTTTCTTTGCTTTGCTTCTCCCTTTCTACTTCTTTCTCTTCTTGCTTTACCAGAAATAATGTAAAAACAATTGCATGCAATGATTTCGAGGAACTACTTAACTAGCAGTTAACTTATTGATCTAGATAAGGCATGCATTCATTTGGCGGTATGTATGATAAAAATTGTTTTTATTGAACGTGGCCATAGCAAAAAGGAAAGAATTGTTTCAAATTATTCCCCCCCTACTTAAAATGTGACATGTGTCCACACATGTGGGAAGTATAGGCGAGACATGGGGAGTAATGACAGAATTGACTGATAGACATAATGCAATAAAGGAACAAATAAAATTAATGAATGATATGACGAATAGAAAGAATATCGCATACCTTTTAATAAATGCCCGCGGATGTTGGTAGATTTCACAGCATAATCGGAAATGACATTTTGGAAAGAAACCATAAATGATCATGGTACGGGAGATGGATGACGTGGATGGGTGTCATAGAAAAGAAGGATGGAATGAGTGATTGATGGCAATGGATAATGATGAAGAAGTTGGATTTTGTACAGAAAACCTTTATTATGGATGTTTTAGCATAAGTCAAAGAGATGCTGCAGGAAGAGGACCGAAGCCTTTTGCTGCATGAAGATCACTGGCCATAGGAGAAAAAAACTGCTGCATGAATTCCTCTTTTGAAGCCGGTTTACAGTACAACCAAAGACGGTGCCCATTAACCAACAGTTTGAAGCAGACAGGATCGATTGTCACCAACAGCACCGAACCGTTATCAAATACATTCTCAATTTCATATGAACCAAGCCACCTTATTGTAAGCTTACCCTGATTTTCCTTATATCTGGAGTCGTAGAGTAAGGCCCAATCACCAGCTGAAAATTGTTTTGTCTTGATATGGTGATCGTGCCACTTCGCCCTTTGTTGTTGCACTGCTTCAGTGTGCTGCAGGGCAGCTTTCCGCATCTCATCCAATGCATTCAACTGGAGGAGGCATTCTTTTTGTGCTTCAGAGAGATCAATCTATAGTTGAAGAGCAGTCCTTAAAGTTTTATGTTCAAATTAAATCGGCAACATAGCAATCTTACCATAAAGTAGCTCAAAAGGTGTGAATCCTGTAGTAGTTTTCCAGGTTGTCCTATAGGCCTAGACTGCTTCTGGTAGACGGCTGCTCCAATCCTTCTTATGTAGCTTCACTATTTTGGTGAGGATTGCTTCCAATTCCCTATTAGTAACCTCCACCTGGCCATTTGCTTGAGGATGATATGGGCTTGATTTCTTGTGTCTGATTTTATAATCATTCATCAATGTTGTGATCAGTGTTGATGTGAATTGAGCTCCTTGATCAATGACGAGTTCCCTGGGAATTCCAAACCATGTGAAGATTTGTTCATACAGAAATTAAGTAACTTTGTTGTCCCTGGCATGTGCCATTGCCTTTACCTCCACCCATTTGGTTACATAGTCAGTGCACACCAAAATGTAGGACTTTCCATTGGATGGTGGGTCTATAGGACCAACAAAATCCATACCCCACTTGTCAAAGGGGGTTACTACCATTTGAGGTTGCAGAGGCATTTCATCAGTCTTTGTTGGTCGCCCCATTCTCTGACATTTGTCACATTTTCTTGCATATGCTACAACATTTTTGTGTAAAGTGGGCCAATAATACCCTGTATTCAGTACCTTCATTGTTGTTCTTTTAGAGGCAAAATGGCCACCACATGGCTTGTCATGGCAAGCATGCAGTATATCATATGTCTCGTCTTCCCTCACACACCTACGCATGACTTGATCTGGTCCAATATAGAACAAACAATTAGCTATCCAAGAAAAGTTGGAACTCTTCTCAATCAACAGCTTTCTCTCTTTTGGGGAGAAGTGAGCTAGAATTCTATTGGCTACCAAGTAGTTTGCAATATCTGCATACCATGGGGTATGAGTAGCAATATAGAATAGATGTTCATCAGGAAAAGTATCATCAAGTACCTCGGATGTGGTAGGTGTAACTATTTGAAGTCTTGACAAGAAATCAGCGACCACATTTGCTTTACTTGGCTTGTCAATGACTGTGATATCAAACTCCTGCAACAACAATAGCCACCTTGCTAACCTTCCAGAAATGGCAGGTTTATTCATAAGGTACCGTATTGCTGCATGATCAATGTGAACAAATACTTGGTAGCCAGTTACATAATGCCTAAACTTATTCAGGGCATACACTACTGCTAGCAACTCCTTCTCTCTGACAGTGTAATTCAATTCTGGCCCTTGTAGGTTCTTGTTGATTAAATAGATAGCATGCTCAATGGAATTCTCCTTCTGTCCTAACATAACCCCTGTGGCATGATCAAATGCATCTGTATGTATGTGAAAGGGAAGACTCCACTTTGGTCCTTGAAGAATAGGTGTTTTAGTAAGTAGGTCATTCAGGTGCAGGAAAGACTTGTCACAGGCCTCAGTCCAGTGAAATTCAAAGTCCTTAGTTAATAAGGCATACAATGGACTGGCTATTTTGCTGAAATCTTTTATAAATCTCCTATAATATCCAGCATGGCCTAGAAAGCTCCTTACCTTTTTCTGTTTGGTAGGACAGGGTACATTAGAGATGACCTCAATCTTAGCAGGATCAACTTGTATTCCTGCAGCAGAAATATAGTGACCAAGCACTATTCCCTCTTGCATCATCATGAAGCACTTTTGACTGTTCAGTGATAGGTTGTGATCTTCACATTTCTGAAGTACTTTCTTCAAGTTTGCTTGAGCTTCCTCAAACGTTGTACCATAAGCAGTAAAGTCATCCATATATATTTCCATGCAATCATGTGATATGTCGGAGAAGATGCTTATGACTACCCTTTGGAAAGTTGCAGGAGCATTGTAGAGACCAAAAGGCAAGACTGAGTAGGAAAAATTCCCCCAAGGGCATGTAAAAATAGTCTTTTCTTGATCCTCAGGAGCAATTTTGATTTGATTGTAGCCACTAAAGCCATCTAAGAATGAAAAATACTTTTTCCCAGCTAAATTATCTAGAACTTGATCAATAAATGGAAGAGGAAAATAATCTTTCTTTGTTGCCAAGTTGAGTTCTCTGTAGTCTACACATACCCTCCACTTTCCTCCTTTCTTCGGAACAATAACCAATGGGGAAACCCACTGGCTATCTGAGATTGGGTAGATAAAACCAGCATTCAGCATTTTCTACAACTCCTCTTTAACAATCTCTCTCAAGGTTGGATTTATTCTTCTTTGAGGCTGCTTGACAAGTCTGAACTCACTGTTAATGTATATGCGATGTGTACAGAGTTTGGGGTCTAAACCCTTCATGTCACCATATTCCCAAGCAAAAGCTGACTTATGATTGGTAAGCATTTTAACCATGGATTCTTGTTGCTCATTGGTGAGGTTTTTATTGATGCTCACAGTTTTTCCTACTGCTACCTCAATTTGGGAGGTTAATTCAACCATAGATACAGTAGGCAGAAATGACATTTCTACCTTGTGGGGTAGCAAGGTGTGTAAGCAGTCAGTTGCTGTAGGATAATGAGTTGATGTAGGCGAAGAAAGAATGGTCTGTAAGGAACATGGGTTCTTTTCACAATCAAAGTATTCGGTACCATAGTTATTCAGTAGGATATTGGACAGTATACCCTCTTCTTCTTATTGTGCAATGAAAGACTCTTTAGTAATCATCATTAATTTGGCCATGGAGTTCACCTCCTCTTCTTCTCCCAAATCTGGCCAAACAGCTTCTCCGGACTCAGGTTGGGGTTGGGCTGGAGAATAGAGGGTAAGCTTCTTTTTGTTATACCCATCAGATATTGTCATGTTACCCGATCTACAACCAATGTAAGCGTCAGCAGTAGCCAACCAAGGCCTTCCTAGTATGACAGGATATCCCCTTAATGATGCCTTAGGAGATAAGACCATAAAGTCAGCAAGGTACTCCCAAGAATCCAAGGTGACTACAAGGTCTTCAACTACCCCATCAGGTTTGACAGTTGAGCTATTAGCAAGCTGTAATATTGTAGGTATAGCCCTTAGGTCTGAAATACTAAGTTGTACAACCAGGTCCTTTGTCATGACATTGATAGCTGCCCCAAGATCTACTAAAGTATTCTTAATTTGCACCCCATTAATATTGATCTCCACAACAGGGCTTCCTGGATCAGAATATTTTGGGATGGTAAGCTTCCCTAGCATTAAGTCAGAGAGTTGGCCTATGACATGGACAGTTTGAGGGTCTTTCTTTTTCTTCCCCGATTTCTTCGGACATGCCTCCTTAATGGCTTTGCTATAGATAGGTACCTCTTTGATTGCTTGGAACAAGAGAATTTTCACACATATATGCTTTAGTTGGTCAATGATGTCAAAGACAGGTTCTTATTTTTTAACATTTTCACCTTCCAACTTTTGTGGAAATGGAGGGGACACTTCATTAGATGCCTTAGGTAATGATGGAAGCTGAACTGGCTCATTTGGTTGGGAAAGGTCATTTGGATCCTCTTCTTGGTCAACTTCCTCAGATGACAATTCTGAGATTATGGGAGGAGATGGTGCGGGTAACACAGTTCCTGAACGTAAATTGATATTATTCAGGTTGAGAGCATAGGCAGGTTGATGATTAGGATCAACAAAATAGACTTGTTGCTGCTGTTGTTGTGGCTGCTAGTTATTTGGATTGGGTGTGGCCTGAGCCGATAATTGGGTTGGCTTTGGATTGAGACCTTGATAAGGTGCAGAAGGTGGCATAATGGATTGCTGCTGGGGTTGCTGCAGGAAACCAGTGGATGGATTTGACCATTGTTGGTCTCCTCTCCATTGGTTAGACTGCTACCAATTTCCTTGTGGAGGCTACCACTAATTTTGCTATGGTGGTTGCCAATTCCCTTGTGGGGATTGCCAACAGTTTTGATGGGCATTTGGCCAAGGATTATTGCATTGTTGTTGAGAATATGGACCATAACTTGGGGGGTATTGGTTCTGCCATTTATTATTATATGAACCAAAATTTTGCAAAGGGTCATAAGGCATACCTCGTCTTGGGGCCCATGGCCTGCGCTGAGCAACAAAGAACATCTCTTCCTCTCCTTCAACAGTTTTGAACTCGATAGGAAGATGGTGCACCTCCAAATTGGCCACCGATTTGCATCTACAGTCCTTCTTCCTTTGTTTGCAGTGAGGGCAATATTCAGTTAGCATTGCATCAGCTTCTTCCTTCTTCCTTCTAGCTTGCATTGTGTCTAGCTGAGTAGCTACATCATTGATGATGTCTTGCTTGAGGTCAGACAATAGATTAGAGAGTTCTCCTTTTGATACGCCTGAGCCACTTCCTTTGGCAACAGAGGGTCTGAATCCCCTGTCTTTCTTGACACTTGCCCTAGAGTAATTGAGATATATTATCTTGATGTCATCCCAATTACTTTGGGTAATATCTCCTCCGGCCATGAGGTCTAGTGCTTCCATGCAGGTATCATTGACTCCCCTTAGAAAGAGAAGTTTTTTAGACTCTTCATTTAACTCATGCTGAGTATTTTTCTGCACACTGAACAAAAACTTGGAGACATAGTCCTCCAAAGTTTCATCCTCCTTTTGTGCCATCTTGAAGAGGTCATCTCCTCTCATATCATTTCCCCTACAATATTCCTTATACTTTCCTAAGAACAATTCCTTCGATTCATCCCAAGTGGCTGCTGTATTGCCTCCTAATCCCATGAACCATCTTAAGGCTGACTCCTTTAAGGTAGAAGGAAACAATTTCATCTTATGGGCATCACTAGTATAATCATAACTCCTACATAGGATGTCAAATTCGAACAAGAAGGTATGAGGGTCTTCTGTAATCAGGCCATAGAACTTTGGGAGCAATAAAGCAGGGATATTTTTGAGATTATTATTGTCATGGAACTCAGGGAGTGGAAAGGGAAAAGTAGGCACTGCCATCCTTGGTGGTGGTGGTCTTGGGTTAGCTCCTGGCTGGTAGACAACAACAGCTAGTGGATTGTTATGGGTATGCAGGTTATTCAGCCATGATGCGAGTAAGTCAATATTATCAGGTATATCAAATAGGTTCAAACTAGCCTTCGAGGAAGAAGAAGATGAAGTGACAAGGTCCTGTCTGGCATCCAAATATGGTTCTTCTGGGACAATTTCTGGGTCAATCTCTGGGTGATTTTCTTGGATATATAAATTGCTAGGAAGGAATCTTCCAAATTGGTCTCTTCTTCTATGCATGTAACGGACTTAATTGAATGAAGAATTTCTAAAACTTTGAACACTAAAACTATTGCTAAAAATGGTTAGGACAGGTTCTCAGCTTGACACCATCCCCGGCAACGGCGCCAAAAATGGTCGCGCCCATAAAAGGATATAGAAGTCATGGTAAATCCTAACCTGGGAATTGGACATTCTAGTAGGTGACTAACATCTTCTTATGGTCATTCATTTATTTGTCAAACCAGGGAATGTATACTTGAAATGGAGCGGCACTGTATATGCACTAAGAACCGGTTTTAGCCATAACTTTCTAGAAGTAAATGTTCGAAATGAATTCTAATTCTGATGTAGGGACATGAAGTCTTACTAACTTAAACATCACTTAACTAAAGCAGGAATCATATTAACAATTACTGGAAACAAAAACCATGAACTAGCCTTATGCCGCAGGAACAAACACAGGGATGGATTCCTTATGCTGCAGGAACAGTTTAAGACTGAGTTTGCATCAAAGCCTATGAAAATGGAATTCTAATAGATAAATAACAGAAAGCAAATAGTTAACTACAGATACTCACTAAGTGGCCCCCCTTAGCAAGCATCAACCAATTACGCAGGAATAAAACTCAAAAATTCATCAATTTTTATTCATACTTCTGAATCTCATACATGGCTGTTGCTTGTAAGAAACTTAATGCAAAACTTTGTTCTTCGTTATAATAGTAAAACAATTACAATCTATTATATCTCTATGCTCTAGTCTAAACTCTCTTTTGATCAACCTTGTTCACTCATGCAGGAGGAACCTTTATTTAAAGAAAAATGACTAACTAACTAACTAACTAACAAAGGAAGCCGCGGGTATAAATGCCACCTGAGATGGAGGAACAGACTTCATAAATGCGAGTCTATCCGCTCAACTGTCTCAGAGGAAATCTAGTGCTCCACTCCTTCCTAGATCGATGATTCATTTGGTTCTTTCCCAAAGACTCAGACAAAAGAATCTGTGCTTTGAACGACTCCTTCACTGGTGCGCTGAAGACGGCCTTTTCCCCCGAGTTCTGCTGTGTATTGACTTGTTCATATCAGCTCCAACAACCTATAGAATACATGGCAATAGAGGCACAAGAATACATGCACTCATAATAGCACGACATTCTTCATTAATCACATGCATTCAATTCATCTTACTTATTCAAACACTACATTCATCACACCAGTCAATTGGGAAGTCAAAACAGGGCTATGATTATAGATAGGCTAAGGTATTTATGCATCAAAAGTATAGGATTTCTTATCATCAAATACTACTCATAAACATTAAAAGTTTGTAACCATAGAGTTTAAACATTCATAAAAAGAGAACAAGAGTTTCTAAATTTGAAATCATGACATCCAAATTATAGCCATATTATGGGCTCATCAACAATTTTGCAATTATGGGAGGAGAAGGCATAGGTAGCACTGTCCCTGACCGTAAGTTAATATTACTCAAGTTGAGAGCATAAGTAGGCTACTGATTGGGATCGGTGAAATAAACTTGTTGCGATTGCTGAGGTTGGTTATTTGGGTTAGGTGTTGCTTGAGAAGGGAGTTGGGTTGGCTTTGGATTTTGGCTTTGGTTAGCTGCAGAAGGTGGCATGATTGACTGTTGTTGGGGTTGTTGAAGGAAACCAGCGGGTTGATTTGACCATTGTCGGCGTCCCCTCCACTGGTTGGACTACTGCCAATTTCTTTGGGGAGGTTGCCACTGATTTTGTTGTGGTAACTACCAATTTCCTTGCGGAGGTTGCCACTGGTTTTGCTGAGCATTTCGCCAAGGATTATTCCAACTAGATTGGGAATATTGGCCATAATTTGGAGGGTATTGGTTATGCCACTGACTATTATGTGAACCAAAATTTTGCAAAGGGTCCTGAGGCATACCTTTTCTTGGGGCCCAAGGCCCGCGTTGAGCAACAAAGAACACTTCTTCATCTCCTTCTATTGTTTTGAACTTAGTGGGAAGATGTTGCACCTCTAAATTAGCCACCTTCTTGCATATGCAATCCTTCTTCCTTTGTCTGCAGTGAGGGCAATATTCAGCTAGCATTTCCTCTGCTTCATCTTTCTTCCTCCTAGCTTGCATAGTGTCCAATTGTGTAGCAATATCATTGATGATATCTTGCTTGAAGTCAGACAAGAGATTAGAAATCTCCCCTTTAGACACTCCTAAGCCATTTACTTTTGTAATAGAGGGTCTAAACCCTTTGCCTTTCTTCACAATTGCTCTGGAGTAGTTGAGACAGATCTTCTTGATATCATCCCAATTTCTTTGGGTGATATCTCCTCCGACCATGAGGTCTAGTGCCTCAACGCAAGCATCAATGGCTCCTATTAGAAAGATAAGTTTTTTAGACTCCTCATTCAGCTAGTGTTGAGTGTTTTTCTGCACACTAAACAAAAACCTTGACACATAGTCTTCCAGGGTTTCATCCTCTTTCTGTGACATCTTGAAGATGTCATCTCCTCTCATATCATTCCCCCTACAATATTCTTTATATTTTCTCAAGAATAGCTCCTTCATTTCATCCCAATTGGTCATTGCATTGCCACCCAATCCCATGAACCACCTCAAGGCTGACTCCTTTAGGGTAGACAGAAACAACTTTAGCTTGTGTGCATTGTTTGTGTAGTCATAACTCATACAAAGGATGTCAAACTCAAACATGAAGGTATGAGGGTCTTCTGTAATAATTCCATAGAACTTTGGAAGTAATGAGGCATGGATGTTCTGGAGGTTATTGTTGTCATGTAGGTCAGGAATTGGGAATGGGAAAGTAGGCCTTGCCATCCTTGGTGGTCTTATTGGGTTAGCTCCTGGCTGATAAACTACAAGGGCAAGTGGATTATTATATGGGTCCCGATTGTTGGAAGTTTACAGATTATTCAGATGTTGAATGAGTGGATTAAGGTTAACAGTAGTGGCTGCAGGAAGGTTAACAGTAGTGGCTGTAGGAAAGACATTTCATCACAAAAAGTCACAAGGCACACATCTTCTATCAAACTAATAAAACATTTAAGCAATAACCATGGAAAGACTTATCATAATAAATTTGTTATATTAAGCGTAAAGTCTATTTCCATAATTACCACTAAATATCTTTCTCAGCATAATAAAAGATATAAAAATGTTTTAAAATATAGTCTAAAATATGCCAAAAATTGGGCTCATCAGGTCTTCTTTTGTTTTCCTACCTGCATGTCTATTATCTGTTGGGTGACGACATCTAGTTTTAGTTCCATCTCTATTTTTGATACATTTGTTTGCAAGATTTACGTTCAATAACCCTATTTCCCTACCATGTTTTTGTCATATATCAGGTATTGTGAAGGTACAGGACCTTGGTAACCATATGGGATGTAAGGAGGGTTAACTCCTTGATGTGTGTAGGGAGGGTTAGCTCCTTGTTATTGGGATGGAATATATTGAAATCTTCCCTGATGATGCGTTGATGGGTTACCTTGTTGATGGGATGACTGAAGAAGAGTGCTCTATGACACACCTTGTTGGGCAGGACTAAACTAAAGGTTGCCTTATTGATGTGTTTGCGGGACACCTTATTGATGGGATGACTAAAGAAGGGTGCTCTATGGAACACCTTGCTGGGCAGGACTATAATGAAGGTTCCCTTGATGATGCGTTGGTGGGTTACCTTATTGATGGGATGAATTCAGAAGGGTGCTCCATGGCACACCTTGTTGGGCAAGACTAAACTGATGGTTACCCTATTGATGTGTTGGTAGGACACCTTGTTGATGAGACAAATGAAGAAGGGTGCTATACGACACACCTTGCTACTAGGAAGGACTAAATTGAAGGTTACCCTATTGATGCATTTGGGGGACAACATGTTAATGAGACGATTAAAGAAGGGTGCTATTTCCTTAATATGGGAGATTTGGAACAAGGTATAGACATCCATCAAAGCATAATATGAAGATTAATTTTTTCAAATGTTGTGGTTGTAGATGCCCTTTTAAAATTTATACAGAATGTGGAAGGATAGAAAAAGCTTGTGAACTATTTGACAAAATGTCTCAAAGAATTGTAATCTCTCAATTTATTTTAGTGTCTATTTTGTTATACCCCATGTCCCAAATTGGGTATAGCACAATATACACTAAAACAAATTGATAGATTGTTATGAGGGCAGTGATGAGACTTTTCTAATTAGAGTGTATTCCATGAGATTACATTTATTCGAGGCATTGTGCCAAATAGTTCATGAGCTTTGTCTATCCTCCCACATTTTGCATAGATTTCAAAAGGGCATCTACAACCACAAGATTTGAGAAAATTCATCTTCATATTATGTTTTCCTTATGATTAGTTGACTCTTATACTAAATTAATATGTTCAATTTATGTTTCCTATTTGATCTAACTATCCACAAATGGCAATTTAACGGTGGAAATATATGATCCTACTTTGGTATAAATTGTATATGCAATATCAAGGTATGAATTAATATGTTCAATTAAGAGATGTTAAATGAAATGAATAAAACTAATGTAATGTAAATAAGGGAGACCAATGCCTTATTGGGTAAAACGGAGTCAACTGAAAGCCTTTAATGAATGGTTTCTATCTAGCAGGTCCTCTAATTGTTTGGCATATAACTATGAGTTTACAAGTGGTATAAACATGCAAGAGTGTAATTGATAAACCCTACTTGAGGTAGAATATCAAATCTAGCTATTTGATTCTTCTTACTAATCCAAATGGCATTCCCAAATTACTATAATTTTTTGAAAGGAATTTTAATTCTTCTTTAAAGAATCCAATAAACCAAATCACACAAAAACAACAAATGTGTACTGATAAATCGAATATATACTTGATACTTCAATTTAAACAACCAAGAAACATCAGATTGGAGACAATCAAATAATCGCAAGAATCCAACAAACAATTGATACCAGAATGAAGCCACTAAATCAACAGTCTTTCATTATCTCCTTCAAAATTCATACATGCAACATAGTCTCCTTGAATGTCATCATTTCTAAAAATTTAATGCTTACAGCAGTCTATCCTATTCTAATTCTATCTTCTACCCCTTTACATTTATCCAACAATGGATACTTATACATCAGTTTGCAAAAGGACGTGCCTTTTCAAAAAGGTTTAAAGCATAAAAGGTTTAACAAATCCACTATTAACTAATTTCTGTTAAGCCACAAATGGACTGCAGACATATGCTCCGTATAATCCTGGCGCTCATGAGTGTCGGCATCTCCCAACGCATCGCGGATCACAATCTCCATCATTATCATTCGCTCATTTTGCTCACATGTTGCATCCAATATCACATCTTTCGCAGTGGTTGTCTCCAGCATCCCTTGGAGTATTGTTTCGCACTCACTTTTCCATGTAGTCGCTTCCTTCATTTTCCCTTCATCATCACATAACTTGGTGAATCTATCTTCGGCAGCCTCTGTCAATCCCTGCATATCCCCTTGTAACTCCACATAGAAATCCCTGCGCCTATCCATAATACAATTGGCATTTTCAATCTCTTCATTACTAGTAGTGTCCTCCTCCAATTCCTCAATTCTTTCCTGAATTCTGCTATCCACTCTCCTGTGTTCCTTTATTGCATCTACGTACTATGAATGTTTTCCCCAGAGTTTATTTAACCAAGTGGTTAAAACAACCTGCCTTTTTTTTATTATTGCAGCAAATGCATCCATTCTCCCTTGAGAGTATGCAGTTGACCCTTCCCAACGGTCTTTTTTCTATGAACTCTCACCTTGAGTGAGCATCCTTGTTGGTTTTGTTACACCACCTACCAAGTCTTTCAAGTGTTCATTATCTCTCAACATACTCTCATTATTGGTTTTGTACACTTCCTTTCCCTTATCAATGCTTGGATTTGGGCTTTATTCAACTTGGCTATATTTATCCCAATATCAACAATCGCTACAGGATCAACCTCCCCAGCCTTAAGGGTCATGACATGTTCGAATGCCTTTTTAGTATCAATAACAATTGATTTCTTGTGAGGAGGATACAAGGCCCAAATCATCAATTTTCATCATCAAGAGTGTATCTTGATCCTGTCTATACCTCTGTCACCTTCTCTGTATTGAGCTTGTGGGTAGCATTGTTATCTTGTAAGAAACTATCAAAAACTAATGCAGAATTCATATCCAAACTTGGAAAAATCATAACACCTGCCTTTTCAAGCAGCTCCCTCCCCTTTTCAAGGGTCATGTCAATCATCTCTTTGTCTACTTCATCCTTTAAGATTTTTAACAGTTGATCCTCATTCCTTGGAGTGACATTGTCAACATGTCCCCTTATCTCTTTCCCTTTTTGCTTATATAAAAATGTTTTAAACTCCGAGGTCTTTATAAATTCATCATCTGATATGAAAGACCTATAGTCTTATGTCTTGTATCTACATCCATGGTTTCCTCAACATCTGTTTCTCTGGCAACATAGGCATACTCCTGAGTCTTCATTCTTGAAACTTTCCCAGATGAGCTTTGTGGTCTGTCTATTTCTGAAATCCCCTTAATGGAGGATAACAACTCAGCATCCACCAACTCCTGATTATGTTTTTCAATCACAATTTCAGCTTCCTCTGCCTCCAAGTTTCTGATTATGTCATCAGATTTAAAGGGCACATGATGGTACCCTCCGAGATTTACTTTTTGTATAGCAGAGTGGATATACCCTTCTGGATCAAAGTTCTTTCTCACTGGTGCTCTTCTCATATTGTAGTGCAATAATTTGTTCATAATCAGATCATAACCTTCCTTGGCTAATACAGTGAAATCACTAAAACACAATGTACTAGGCATAAAAGCCTATTTCCCATATGAACTTAAGTTCATAACACTAGAGTAATCCATTTGCTTAACAATTTCTAGGTATGAAATTCTATCCAGGACAGTTCTGGGTAGAATGAAAGGTGTATCCTCAAAGCCATAAACCCTAATCATTGTGGCATTCTCTAAGCAATACCAATCCCCCAGTTGTGGTTAATTGTTCCATCGTAATCTTTAGGCCTAAGAAACCTTTTTACTTGTTCAGATAAAGAATAATCACAAGGATGGCTAAAAAACCTATACAAGGGTTTCACAAAGAATTCTTCAAAATGCAAGAAATTTGAATTGGCAAACCTATTGTTCCAAACAACAGTCCATAATTGAACAGGCAATGGCCTACCTTCCTTGTCGGATTGTGAAATCCTCAGCTCCTGGGGCCATAAACCTAACTCTTGTCCAAAATGCAACACTAAGTGCATCAACAATGAGTAATTTCTGAGATGGAGAACAGAAGCACCACTCTTTATCACCATCAAACCTGCATCCAGCTCCTTAAAAACATGTGCAGCATAGTCAAATGATCTGGAATTGTGATATTGAATGTCTGCAGCAATCACCATGGGCACAACCGCCATATGCTCAGGTACCTCCATCCCTAATACCTATCCCACTGAGTAGTAAGTATATTTTAGGTAAGGTTCAAAGAGGTCTACATGAAAGGGTGGCCCCTCACTGTCTTCCATTGGAGTAGGTTTTCCATGACACCTAAATTTGTGCAGAGGTAACCTCCACCCTTTATAAATGGTGTCCATCCTTCTGAACTCACTATCAAGCTCTTCACTCACTACTTTGTCACTGCATATTCCCTCCATTCTGAAAACCTCAGCAATTGCATTCTCAGATACGTGTATCAATGGATTCCCTGACAAATAACATATAGCTTTGTTTTTTGAATCATAGTGTTCGGCCAACAATTTTACCGGTTCGACGTCAATAAAAACATTAGGGCACACTAATTTCCCTAAATTGAGCCTCCATGGATTGCATACTGGCTCAAAGCGATTTCTCCTGTGGTAATGGAAATTGACTAACTCATAGCCTCTAATCGGAGTCCAAACATCACCTATAAATTTGCATTTGTCATCCAATTTGTCAACTTCCACTTTGAGCTGTGTAGAACGCCTAGCTTTAGGTCCAGAATCAGGTAATTGGTCTATGAGGTCTTGATTTAGCTTCCTTTCAGTACCTTCTGGTTGCAACTTAGTTTTTTGCTATTTTGCTTTTGATTGGCTTCCCTCCCCGGGTTTTCTTCCCTTTAGTTTTCCTGAACCAGTGCCTTCCATAATTCAAATTTTTATGAATTCTGAGAGGACAAGAAACTTACTGTAACTTCTTCCAAACTCAAGCCAGGTGAATGCCTTAATTGCTTTGCTGGTTCCCTAGCTTGCTCTCCTTCGCTTTGAATTCTGTGAGACAATGATTTCAATTGATCATACCCTGATATGCAAAATCTCCTATGCTTCGTGGCGCCATTAATGTCTTTATCGATCGAGACATGAATGTTGCAAGTTTTTTTTTGAAATTCTCACTGTCACATTAGGGCTCATATCGGCAAGACATTCCAAATCTCTAGCCGATCCACCTGTTCAACGTTCACCCATCCGCCAAGACGTCTTGTAGTTTCCCCGACATCACAAGTCTCCCCGATAGTTTCTTTCCTTTTGCTTTTTATATCGCCATGACTTTCATCGAAACAACTATCGCTTAGACTTAATGAATCAGGCCAACGGTTCTTTGCCTTACTCCGAAAGTACTTTGTCTCGCCGAGATGTTTACTTTATCAACTTATGTCACCGAGACCAAGCAATTTGTTCTGCCGACAGAATAATACTCGTTGTGATGTCTCTTAGATCTCCTCACGGTGACATGTCTCACCGATACACCTCTTCTTCGACAAGACAACGAGCATCGTCTTATCGATACCCTTTATCTCCGCATGCTCAATTCTATCAGTGTAACCCGAGGGGTCGGTAAGACTTTTATGAACTCTTCCCGGCATCGTTTGTCTTACCAATGGAGTCCTCCTTTTGCTTTATCGGCAAGACCAATAGCGCTTCAGCCAGTGTTTTGAAATCTCTCTTCGACGACCAAAGTCTCTCTGATAGACTTTACTTTTCTCCAATCGGCAAAAGGTAACTTAGCTTGATATGACCTCACACCATCACGTCGATACCTTTTGTCTTGCCGATAAGTAATACAAACCCGCATTCTCCTAGTGTATAACTTTATCGGTATGACCCGTTTGATGTCTCGCCGATAAGATCACATCGGTAAGACATTTCAAACCTCTGGCCAATCCGCCTGTTCAACGTTCACCCATCTGCTAAGACTTTATCTCCACATGCTCAATTCTGTCGGTGTAACCCGAGGGGTTGGTAAGACTTTTATGAACTCTTCTCGACATCGTTTGTCTCACCGAGTGAGTCCTCCCCTTGCTTTATCGGCAAGACTAATAATGCTACGGGCAGTGTTTTAAAATCTCTCTCCGATGACCAAAGTCTCTCTGATAGACTTTACGTTACTCCAATCGGCAAAAGGTAATTTAGCTCGATGTGACCTTACATTGTCACGCCGATAACTTTTTGTCTTGCCGATAAGATATACAAACCCGCATTCTCTATGTGTATAACTTGATTGGTGTGACCCTTCTGATGTCTTGCCGATACATTTAGGATATGTATATTATCATTGATGAGACCTGCATCAACTTATGCCGATATTTTCATATGTAAAGATTTTAATGTCAGATGAAATTTATGGGGCGTTATGGCACAATTTTAAATCGGATTTTGGTAAAAAATACTATGTGAGGATTTTTTTGTTTGCATTATGAATCTTTTTTGGGAGACTAACAATCATGAAGAAATAATGAATTTGTCAAAATTTGACAGTTCCAACAGCATGAAGGTTTGATGTTTCATGACAGTACTAGCATTTGAGTTATAATGATATATTTAGAGCTCATGGAATTCCTTTGTATAAACATATCACAATTTTGAATAATATAATCAAGGGTTATGGCGTTCATCTCACTGTTATGGTGTGTATGATTTCCATTTTTGCTTTAATTCAAAGAGTAAATTAAAATGCTTGGATGGAGTCATAGGTGGATATGTTTGTAAAGGGATTTGATAAGAAGTATTGAGTTAGGATAGAAATTGACACTGTTGTAATGCAATATTGTCAGAGATCTTATGTGTTATGTGTTTGAACTTGTTATGGAAATCTAAATATTTGTGAATTCGACTCCCCAATAGTATATGGCACTGGCCTAAATCGTATGTGTTTGTAAGGTTCTGTGTCTATTTGTCTTAGCTTAGAACTTTCTGCCAAATTGCAAATTAAATGACTATCTTAAGTGGTGAAATGTCGTTGTAATCATCTCATGCTCCAAGTAGTTGATACTATTGATGCTTTTCTATTGTTTAAATTGATATATCAAGCATATATATATATTCAGTTTACTGATACACATTTATTGTATTTGTGTGATGTGATTATTTGGTTCTTTCAAGTAAAGATTAAACCCTTCTAGTCAATCATAGTAACTAAAGAGTATTAATTGGATCAATAAGAAGAATCACATAACTAGGATTGTCATTCTATCTCAAGTAGAGTTTGTGAGTCATTTACTTGCACATTTATACAAGTTATAAACTACATCTATGTTCCAAACACTTTGAATTATTGCCATCATAGATTACACTTTTATAGATCTTCATTAGACTCCATACACCCAACAAGGTAGTGGTCTCACGCTTTCATCTTTTGGTTTATCCATTTTATTTTTTACATCTGTTAACTGAACATATTCTAATATAATTCAAATATAATTAAAATTAAAAACATCATAAATTAATTATGTAACCACATAAGTCAAATATAATTCTATCAAGAAATTAATATCAAATAGATAATACAATCACATAACTCATACATTTCAATGTCATTGATCTTCTTCTTCATCCAACTCTTTGTTTGTATCATCCGATCCAGATTCAACATTGTAAGGATTGGTCATATCATCATCATCGTCATTGATATCAGTTTTGATAATGTCATCATCCACACGGATATCATCTTCATGAACATTAACTCCTACATCATCATGATCTAGTTCCTCCTCTTCGACATCTTCGTCAGGCACATCATCAACTAACTGTTGATCCTGATCATCATCTACATCATCTTCTATTTCTTCAGTATCTTCTTCTTCCACCACATTATACTTTACCGGCCTTCCTCTTGGATCATGTCTAACAACATATGACCAACCCGCTTTACTTGGAACTTCTAAGTAAAATACCTACTCACATTGGCTTGGAAGAACATAGGGCTCATTTCCAGCTCGCTCAAAATACCTTGTATTAACCATAGTAAATCCATTATCATGTTCAATAACAGTTCTCTTGGGATCATTTTCATTCAATCGTAGCCTGTGCCATAGGATGACGAACATAACTAATTTGAAGGACTTAAAGTCACACTCAAGTATATCATCCAAAATCCCATAGTATTGATTTTCTGAGGCTTCTGGATGTATGTCGCTTCTAGATGAAACATTAGTCACCTGGAAGACTGTAGTTATCCTAGAATCACAAGTTTTCTTCGTGTCATCCAACTTTTTGATTCGAAATTTACGACCATTGCACCACATAGCCTTGTGGTGTTTCACCTGCAATATGTCAAACATGCAAAACTTAATTATTGCAATATCATCAGTTGATAAACATATTTATTCTTGGCTGAATGTATGCAAAGAAAAAAATCTCAACATATATATACATCAATATAATTCAAAATAATTAAATAATATGGGTGATTAATATATTTATACATACCTGTTTATCTCTTAAACCATATGCTAAATCAATTTCCCTTGGTGTAACACTGGAATCTCCATTACGATGAGCTTCTTTAACCAATGAAGCCACACCTTCCCATGTTAATGTGCGACCAGATTGTTGACATCATTCAATCCATACCGTCATCCAATCAAGATTGTTTGCGACGTACAAATGTAGTGCATCCCACTCTCGACCAATTGTATCAAAAAAAAATTGAAATTCACAAATGATGTATAATTAGTTAATTACCACGGTATACGACCTTAATTTATAATTGATCAATATTGAAGATTAATAATTAAATAAGTACAATATACATAAAAACAAAATGTAAAATGTATTCTAATTAATCTCCATGACCATCTTATAATTACCTGACACTTTCTTCAATCTACCTTTCCCCATCAAGTACTCCCCTTCGAATTTGTTAATGGAGTTGGGATCCCAAATGCGATCTACATGGATCTTTGCTGCAAACTTAGGAAGATATTCAGTAATATACACCATGGTCTGGTATACCATGTATCCCTCCACCATAGAACCCTCGGGATGTGCTCTCTGTCTAACCAAAGCCTTCAAAAATTTAAAGTGCCTCTCAACCATCCACATTGACCTTGTGTGTACAGGTCCACACAATTCAATCTCCTCAACTTGGTGTATGAGGTAGTGTTCTTGTGCATTGAAAAATATCGAAGGTAGACACTTTTGCATTTCACACATTAGACAAGGAATTCTTCTCTTCCAATAATTTATATCTTCTTTATGGATTACTTTAGATGACAACCATCTACAAGTGATTCAAGACACAAATATATTAATGAGATTTAACAAAAATATACAACGAATTGAACAAATATCACTACTTACCTCATGTATTTTCCAAGATCATATATAACTTGCTTGACATTGTTGTCGAAGTTGTCTGGGAGAGAGAGGTAGAACGTACTGCAACAATTATAAAATGATTTTTTCATTAATATTTTTTCAAAAGTAGTAAACATAATACACTAAAAAGTACATGCAGTATACAAATATATATATAATATACCAGAATAATTACCTTAATGAAGGTATGCCAATCATGCGTTTTCATCCCTGACTCAAATTCACCTTTCTTTGTTATGATATTGTTTATGTTCGCAGCAAATCTTGTTGGAAATCGAATTTTTCATAATTGTTTTATAGCATTGCTTTGCTGCTCCGTTAATAACCAAGGAAGGGCACTTATATTAATTTGGTCTCCATCGCTATTTAATTGAATGACATTTTTCATTGCATGACTGGCTTCCTGAATGTCACTACAAATTTTGACAATTTTTTTTTTGTCATGCCTTCCATCCAATATTTTCCATAACGTTTCTGTCATATTCTTTTCGATATGCATTGTATCAAACAAATGCACAATTTGTAGCTGCTCATAGTAGGGAAACCTACTAGATTGTCTGGGATAAATTTTCAGTCCCTGCGGAAGCTGACCATTAATGCCTTGACGACCTTCATGAAGCATATAATTTAAATAAATTAACAACGACAATCATTATCAATTACAGCATGAGTAAACACAACACAATATAAAAATATAAATTCAAAACATATCATAAATGATAGATAAACAATTTGATCCGATGTATAACCTTGACGATTAATTCTATTATATTCCAACTTCCATAGGTGAGGTGTCATTCTTCGTGGTTTTGATGTAGTCTCTTCTTTCCCATTGAAAATATGTTTTTCAGTAGTTCGATACTTATGATTTCTGTGGAGGAAGTGCCTATACTCATCAAACACTTGCTTTCCTAAACTTGTTGAACGACGAGATTTCATCTTTGGACCACAAATTGGACATGCAAATTTTCCCTTTGTTTGAAGACCTGCAAATCATATATAATTGGATTAAATATGTCAATTTTTATAATTATATATAATGAATAGATTATTTAAAAAACATGCATGATATCTACTTCATAAAATTAAATATCGTTAAAGTCATGCAGTCGAACGTTATAACATACCAGAAAAATGTGTTAGCCCTGGGGCATCATGAATTGTCCATACAAGCATTGCATGGAATTGAAATTGTCTTTGTCCTATTGGTCTAGATACGTCATACATAGTGACGCCATTCCATAACTTTAGTAACTCGTCGATAAGAGGCTCAATATATACATTCATATCTTTAACTTGGTACTTACCTAGTTGAATGAACATAAACATTACATAATTATTATAACCATTTTACTGCAATATATATAAATTCATGTACATGACTATTAAATGAAAAAATATATAAGTCATTATGCAACAAATAAGACAAATGAGATGCTACTACGTTAAAGAAAATTGATGTAAACAAATACCTGGGACAATCATTGCCAACATTATGTGCTCCCTCTTTATTGACATCCATGGAGGAATGTTATTGTTGATAACAAAAACAGGCCACACTGAGTAAATAGATCTCAGCTCTCCAAATGGATTGACACCGTCCGCTGCCAATGAAAGTCCGAGATTACGAGGTTCTTCTTTAAAGTGTGGCCATTTTTCCTCCCTGTCCCTAAATGCAAAACCATCCGCAGGCATTCGAAGAATCTCATATCCACTTCTATTACGTGCATGGTAATCCATAAATTGCGCTAAGCTTTCACACCTAAATAATTGTTACATACGTGGAATAATGGGAATATAACGAAGAACCTTGCGAGACACCTTTTTTGTTAGTTGATCTGTTCGATATCTACTAATATGACATTCCAGGCATTCTGTTGCAAATTCATGTTGTTTATGATATATAATATGATCATTGGGACATGCATCTATTGCTTGATACTCCATTCCAATATCTTTCATAATGCCAGATAAATCTCGGTATGAGCGAGGTAAAATATTTGATGGTGGTAACAAAAATTCACCAATCAATCTACAACAAAAAATAATTTCTTAATATAAAGAATATTAAAGGTACATACTTCATCCTTTATTTACTAGCGATGAACTAACAACAATTAAAATAGATGAAAAAAAATGACATATATGACATACCTTAACATCCATGAGATTGCTATGTTGGATAAACCATTCATAACCTTCAAGTTCACCAACAACAATACAACAGAGAGAAGAGTTGTTTGGGAGCCTTCATAAAGGGGCTCGTATGCCTTCTCAAGTATAGGTAAATCATGAACATCATCAAAGTCATCTCGATCAACATGATTAGATGTGCCACTACATGTGTCATGGATCAATGTATTTGTACCATCATCTTCGATTGTGTTTTCTGGTGCATGATCATCTTCTTCCATAGGATCATTAACTTCATCTTTGATATTTACAGCTCCATGTTCTTCCGCTTGCAAAACCACATTCTCTGGGCCATGATAATTCATATCGTATGCCCTAGGGTGCCCCACCTTTATAATAATGACAGACACAAATAAACCATGATCATGATCAAGTGATTTTTTATATATATATCAAATGTTAAAACAATATAAATATTTACAAATTCAATCAATATAAACACATATAATGAACAATTTACCAATGGACGATAATCATGCCCCTCTTCAATGTGACCATGCTGCCTACAATATTTCTCAGCTGTTGTGATTAAAAGTCTTCTCATCTTTAAGCCTTTGCAATTATTGCAAGGACAATAACATTTCCCATCACCCTTTCTTTTCAATATAACCCACAATCTAGCAACTATCTCTTCATTTTGTTCTGGACTAATATTATCTGACATGATTTTTCTTTACCAAGCTTGAATATTTAGATCTTCAAAAAATATCAAACTCACACGTACTCCAATAATTTTTAATCATACACAGGTAACAAAATATAATAATTATGATATTTTACACCAAAAAAATTCGGCATGCAACCACCCCTGCAAAAGAGAAGATAGTCTGAAGTTAATAACCTCAAAAAACACTTTCAAATGCTAATTCTAGAAATTATTAAATTATGATTTTACAATGATTTCCAACTGTTATACTCCTAAAATTAAAATATTAAACTTGCACAACAAAATTTGGAAATTAAATTTTCAAAATGCAGCTAATAGGCCTCAACAATTAAGGCCTACTCAAGACTTTATGAAGTCACTGCAAGGTTTCTAGGCCTTACCTGATGATTTCAGTAGGAGGATTAAAGAGTTGGTAAAGATTTTTGATGACTGGAGTGACACATCTTTACCAGATATTGTAGATGCCCAAGGAAATGTTAGATCACTGCAGCAATGGCAGGACAGGGTAGATGAAATCATCAATGCACAAATCAAATTGATTTGTGATGACTCAGATTATGACATGCTGATGAGTAGTATGGATCATAACAACAAAAATCTTTTGGGGAAAAAATCGGCAAACAAAAAGTATAAGATTTTTTTTAAAAATCTCGAAAAAATCAGATTTTAAAAAAACATAAAAAATTGTAGAACAAGAGATAAAAACTTTTTTTTTAAAAATTGAAAGCGATTTCCATAGCATAGAGATATAGAGAGAAAAAAAAAATAAAGAGTTTAACTAATGAATTGTAGAAAATAGATTTTTGAAATTTATATTCATATCGCTGATTACATTCTTTGCATTGCACATCTTTCAAACTCAAAGCATTACTTCACATTGCATAACTAATAACTAGATGCTGATAGATGAAAAAATTTCAATTACAATATAGTTTTTTACAAAGTCAACCTAAGCAATTATGCAATTACTTCACTTTGCATAACTAATAACTAGGAGCAGCTGCCAATTGCAATAGCTTGTCATGGCATTCCATGAGACCACATTTCTTTGAGGTATTTTTTCGAACAGTTCATTGCCTTGTCTATGCTTCAAAATTTTCATACATGTCTATCAAAGCATTTTATCAAACAGTTCACTGCTTTGCAGCTATGGCTAAAAGCCTAAAAACAGGTGCTTTCAAACAAGCTACGAATGCCTGGAAAAAATCTATCAAAGCATAATAGTAAGCAATAGCATAGACAAGGCAATGAACTGTTTGAAAAAATGCCTCAAAGAAATGTGGTCTCATGGTGATGGAATGCCATGATGAATGCCTATGGCCATGGATTGTCATGGCATTCCATCACCATGAGAACACATTTCTTTGAGGCATTTTTTCCAACAATTCACCGCCTTGTCTATGGTACAACATTTTTCATACATATCTACCAAAGCATTTTATCAAACAATTCACTGCCTTGCTGTTATGGCTAAAAGCCTAAAACAAGTGCTTTTGAACAAGCTATGGATGCTTGCAAAAAATCTATCAAAGCATAATAGTAAGCAATAGCATAGACAAGACAGTGAACTGTTTTAAAAAAATGCCTCAGTTAACAGCTCAGCGGTTATGGTTATAAGTTTATAACAAATTTTGGCTATGTCTTGGTGGCAATTTTGGTGCAAGTTTTCAAAGTTTGGCAAATGCAATAGTTATTCTCCAGTGGACGGGATGAACAAGAAGATTCTCTAGAGACTCAGCTGTTGTAACCAATTTTTGAAATGTCATAAGGCGGTCCAAGTGACCAATGACAGGTGTATTTCTAGTCCGATGCTTGTTGCTCCTTCATTTTCCCTATAAGAAGGATTTCAGGACCAGAAATACAGGTTAGCAAGTTAGATATCTTTAGGTCAAGTCTAACTGAAGTTGTAGAGAGAATTTGTAAAGAGCCTGATAGTATAGTGAAGATACTATTCTTAGGTTTGCTGTCATTCTGTTGTAGGTTTTAGTTTTATGGGTACTTAATTTTCAAGACAGTACTAGCATTTGAATGAAAATTACTCATTTCAAGGTCATGTATCTCCATTGTATGAATATATTATTATCCTGAATCAAATGATTAAGGGTTATTCTATTCATCTCACTGTTATGGTGTGTGTAATTCTCATTTTGGCTTTAATTCAAGGAATTTATTAAAATGCTTGAGTGAGGTTATAAGTGACTATGTTCATATAAGTATTTGATAAGTAGTATTGGGTTAGAATATAGATTGATGGTATTGTAAGGTAGTATTATCTAAGATTTTATATGCTATGTGTCTAGAAGATAAACTTGGTTATAGTAAAAAAACAACCAACACCTTTGATATTATCTAGCTATGGCTCCCAAATCTATTGCAAATTGATCATTAGGGTTAAAATTGAAACCTTGCAAATATAATCTTTGTCCAAATCCATTAAGAATTTTCCATCAGTTATAAACAATTCCCTTATAAAGAATTTGTGAAGCCAGGTCTAAAATCTGGAAATGAAATTCTAAAACTGCACAAGACTAAAAATGAAATCTGATGAGATGTTGCTTTAAAATATGATTTTCAAACCTGGAAGTACAAATCTGACTTCACAAATGAATTCTGGAAAAAAACAATGACTACCCTCAACCTGGCGATATCTTCTTGAGTTTCTTCTGATTTTCCCCAAAAAAACCATCGAGCAGAACACTGTTGCAATAAATAGTTCGTAGGTTAAATTCTTATTTCAATTTATGCCCGCCACAATTTAACTTTGCATGTTGAAACGTAGACGAAAAAACGGTTCGTCGAAATTCCAACGAACGTCAGGGTAAAAATTAAAAAAGAATGAAAATTCGCACAAGTGCCCGACGATACATTTGATTATATAGCTTTCTCGAAAGGTTTCGTCGGAAATTGGGGTCAAATGAGTTAGTGAGTAGCAGGTAGTAGAAAGTATGTAATGAAAAATGAATCTGCTCTAAAAACACTTGAAAAGAAGCAGACCAAAGTGAATGCCATAGATAATGTATTGAATGAAGAGATTGTTCTTGCTATTGACAACTTGAGGAAGGAGTGTTGTGCAATATGTGCAATGGGCAAGTGCCATTGCAAAACCAGAGACAATAGGTACTAGAATGGATGGGATGAAAAAGGAATCTTCTATGAAAACACTTGAAAATAAGTAGAGTAGAGTGATTGAGATGGATAATGTATTGATTAAAGAGATCCTTCATGCTCTTGAGAAGATGAGGAAGGGGCATGTGCAATGGGCAAATGGCAATGCACAAGTGGACAAACTGAAGATGTTTTGTATTTTACAAGAATTTGTGTAGGCAAACAAAGTGAGAGATGATGTTATGGGTGGAGTTGAACAAGTAAATTCAAAGATTCTTGAACATAAGAATTCCACGGGACACATAGAATTAGAAATGGATGAAAAGAAGGTAGAGACATGAAAGTCCTATGTGAATACCAGGGAGGTGTTTAACAAGTAAGAGCAGTTGGGATGAGAAAAAATGCATGATGGTCAACTTGCAAATACAAAAGAACTAGTTGGAAGTGCTGAAATTGAAGCAAAACAACACAAGACTACAATTAACCACTGAGAAGAGGAATTAAGAGATAAGAAGAAGATTTTATCATCAAAAGAAAAAGGAGATTAATTAATGCTGTTGAAAGCTGTTGAGAGATTAGAAAATGAACATTTGCAAGAATATGAAGGCATTCAAAAGTTGAAGTCTGATATCATGCACCTTGAGGCTCAGTTACTAAATGTTCAACTTACCAATAATGATCCTGTAAGGCATATCAAGAAAGATTAAAAGTGAAATGTGTTGTTGCACAACTTATAAAATTCTAAATTACATGAATGGTAAATATTGAAGGTGCCTTATATTACACTCATGCCATGTAAATAACAAGAGGTTTTAACTACATCAATATTGTCTTCCAAAATTGCATTCCTTTCCATTCTCACCTAAATTGGATGGTACTCATGTAGGGAGAAGCTAATCTCCAGAAAAAACACACCTATGCATAAACATTATAACATAACACCCCATCCCCCATGCTAATCTCCCAATAAAATGCATCGACGAAGAGACTTGATGGACGAAGCTGACAACATGATTGTAATGAAAAGCTTTAGTTTTGTAGACAGTAAGAATGTAGTGAAGCTCATTCACATTCACAATTTAAAGCAACTCTTACTTACACTAAAAGTTGCATTTCAATGTCCTCATATGATTTATAAATAAATGCTAAAAATAATTGTAGGTTGGAAAATACAATGCGGTTTTCCATTTATTTCATTTTGTGTGTTCAAAGCTAAGTGGTGGAGAGCAGGAGGAGGAGTTGAAGGTGGGTGTTTCATAAAACTAACCAGATTGAGTTGAGGGGTGACTAACCAATTGGGTTGTTATGCCCATAGGGTTTTACAATATTATGTGGGTTGCAAGTTACATAATACTTAATGTTTTCCAATTTCATTACATTCTTACTATCTAATTCACAAAATGTTCTCAAGACAATAAAACACATACCAAATTGAGGTGAGGGGTGACTTAGCAATTGGGTTGTTACTTGTAAAGGATTTTAGAACAGTATGTGAGTTGCAGGTTTTATAACATCTAGTGTTTTCCAACTTGGAATTTTATAAAACAGTATGAATGTCTTGAAAAGCTTTTGTTATTTAGACAGTACAATATAATGAAAGACAACTTCAAAATTTATAACAAGTCATACACAGAGTAAAAATTGCATTTTAATTTCTTAATATGATCCAAATATACATGCACAGTATGATTGTAGGTTAGAAAGCATAGTGGGATTCAAGTACATAATTTATGAAACCTCCAACCCACACAATGTTGTAAAACCCTTTACACATTGAGGGCAAATGAAAACCCTTGTTTTCCTGTCGATGAAAACCCATCTTCGCAACCAATAGTCGTTCAATTCTTCACAGTCCCTAGGCAGAATGACAAAATGGCATATATTTCTAGCATATATACATACCTACTAGCTAGTTGCCTGCGCCTATCACGTGTGTTTTGGTAGGGAGAATGACTACTTTGCTTCGGCCTCCAAACCCTTGCAACTCCCTTTTGAGCTCGCCAACAACCTTCAAAATGAAAATGTTGAAAATGGCGACATTATGTGGTTTTAAAAATATATCATTTCATTGTAGAACCCACATTGCGTTTTCCAACCTGGTTATATATTCTACATGGTTTCTAGTTTCTCTAAATGTTATTCAATTATTTCACTCATATTTCCACAATGGGTTGTTAGTTATTTCATTTAGCTTCCTCAAAATGTTTTGTGTTGTGAGAACATTAAAATGACAAAATTAAAAAACTCTCAACACAAAAACACATAAACAATTTTGCATTTCAAATGAAAACTCCTTTTCGCAAGGAAAACCCTTTGTTTTCTCGTCAACGAAAACCCATCTTCGTAACGAATAACCATTCAATTCTTCACAATTCTTAGGCAAAATGACAAAATACCATATATTTTTGGCAGATATACATACCTGCTAGCTAGCCGCCTGCGCTTGTCAAATGCGTTTTGGTAGGGAGAGTGGCCTCGATGCTTCGGCCTCTGAACGCCTGCAACTCCCTTCTGCTCTCTCCAACAACCTCCAAAATGTGAATGTTGAAAATGATGACGTTTTGGACTTTTTGTCCATTTCAAATTATGATTTCGAAATGATGATGTTTTGAGCTTTTTTTCTATTCCAAAATATGATTTCGAAAACCCACCATAGGCTACATTTTTTGACTGATGTACTCTAAATAGCACACACCTAAATGTCCGTCAGCTCGATCCGTCATGCGTTTGGTCACGAGAGTGGCACGGTGGATGGGGTGTTATGTTATAATGTCTATACATAGGTGCGTTTTGTCGGGAGAAGCAAAAATAAATCTTAAAAAAACTGAGTGCGAAATAAATAAAATTAGCGAAGCAGCACCATGGAACCTTGCTGTAACTTTTGTATGGGTTAAACTCTACATATTAGAGGTGACGTGTGTATGGGGGAGGAGGAGACAGTCATTTGCAGTGAAGACTCCAACATCAATGGAGGTGGAATACCATGGCCATGCAGCCACCACCACCATCACCAACAACAACAATGCATGGTTTACAACATCGTTTTCCTCTTCTCTGGATGATGATGAATTTGGAGATTTCGAATCCGTTCCTGCACAACAAAATGATGAGGGCTTTTCATTTGATTTCCCCGGATCCGCCAATTTAAGAGCCCCTGCTATGGTTATTGACGAAGACGATGATGGTGAGAATGAGTGGGGAGAGTTTGTGGATTTTAATACAAAGCTGGACAAAGACGTCTCCAAACCCTTGCCTTTGTTTTTGTTCGGCGATGAAGAATTGGATGGTGGTGGAGGAGGAGTTAATCTATTATTGAATGACTTTGAGAAAGTCAAGAGCTCTACTGGCACTGGCACTCTTTCTGGCGTCGAGTTCAATGATTTTATTGCAACTCTATACAAGCAGGCTGAGAAGGAGAATGGGAGCGTGAAAGAAGCTCAAGAAGATGCAAGCAAGGGGGGATCTGTGCAGCTCAATAATCACTCATTTCAAAACAATGGAGACTTGGAGTCAAGTGATCTCTGGGAATTCAAAGATTCGTTCTCTCAGCATGCCCATGCTAATGATAATGGTAATAATGGCATTATACAAAGTGGTAATGGTGACGATGAGAAGGAATTGTCATTCTCATTGTATGAACCCCAGTCTCATTCTAATTCTGAATTGGATGGTGAGCACTGTCATCAACAAAATGAAGACACGCTGAAGGAGGTTGGCACATTTTATGACAAATTGAGAGCATATTCACATTCAGTTGCACTTGGGCATCTCTCTCAATCGGAGGTACAGTTTATTGCCCTACCCACCTACTATTTGCACCAATGCACTTTTAAAGTGATTCGGAGATCTCATGTCTGGAATCTTGCTGTGCTTTATTTTCAGAAAACCTTTTCAGTTGCATCACAATCTAATGTTTCTGACGAGACAGATGCACTCCCCAAAGAAATTCAGGTGTGCTTTTAATCATAAATTATTGTTTTTTTTTTTTTAATATTAGCATTCCTATTTCAATGAAACATTTGTCGTCCCATTCCCCAAGATTTTGGATCATGTTGTGTATCACATCAAATAATGTTTCACCAACTCCCAAAATTCAAGGATCAAATAATTGAAGGGCAAGAAAATACTAAATTTAAATCTATAGAAATGTGTCTGCATCTTGTGGTCCATTGATGCAGAGGAGTTTGCCCTTATTAGCACACTCACACGAAAACAGATTAACACATCTGGAGCTTCTCCTTAGCTTACAGAAATCAGAGTTGACACAATAATTGATTCAACAGAACCTCCATATAGAATATTGACATACTTGGAGCAGTATTAATCATATACAGAATTTGTATCTTTCTTTACACACAAACAGTGCAGACGTCTGATTTTCTATATTTGAGCCTGCTCATGTAATGTCCCCTTTTTTGGGATATACCTGATTTTTGCCCAAAAGTAAGAATTCGAATAATACAATTTATTTGCAAAGAGTATTCTATAAATAAATTACACAATTACAATAGAACTTAGAGAAAACCCTAATTAATTAACATCAAGTATTATGATCATAGATAATCCCAATTGAAAACATTATATCCTAAATACATTTGGATCCATTTAATAGCTTATTTCCAACAGCCAACCATATTAGGAATTCGGTGGGAAAGCATGATAGGATGCTGGGAGCCTGTCTTCCTCAATCAAGCCCAAGGGCACGGAATGAGCCTTCGAGTCATTTGGTCCCTTGGCCCCAGGTATTGGCACATCCATCTTGGGGTTGGAGTACTTGATGAGGGAACCAGTACTGCTGCATCTCCCTATCACACGTTTCTCACTGATTCCAGATATGGTTGCTTGTTGAAAATCAAATAAATGATTACTAATATTTTTTGATGAATTGACAATTTAAATTAATAAATAAATTAGAGCATTCTTAACAGATTTATAAACAAATATATAATAAATGCAATCATATTGCATACCAATCACTTTCCAATATTTTAGATTGCTGTTCATTTAATCAGAATTCTCATTCAATTGATTTCCTTCATCCAAATCGATGCCTTTCACAAATGAAGTGTTCTCCTTTTTATATCTTAATGGGGGAGAGTCACCTCTTTTCACTAACATTCCTGCCTTGGTAAGGGACACATCCCTTCAAACCCAAGCGCTGCTTTAAACCTTTTTAATTGTTAATTATATGCTTTTGTGGAATCGCTGCCCATGATATTCTTTTGTCTACTATTAATTGACCTTTTGATAATTTAATTCCCTAGCGGCGATCTCTTAGATTTTATAATTGCTGTGATTTCTTTGTCTTACGTGGGTGGGGGCATGACAGCTCATATCTTGGAGTCTGGAAACTCTTAACAGTTTTGAAACAAACTATGGTTTATAAGTGTAGGAAAAATAACAGCAAGAAAAATAAAATAATTCCCATAGAAAATGGAGTTTGCTTGATCAGCTCTCACTGAAATATTTTCATTATTTATTGCAAAAAATCCACTACAATGTAGCATTACAGCATTTTTGTGTGAGGCCCCATTTCCAATTTTTTTACTTTTCTAGAGAGATGGACCCTCTTTAGTATGTTCTAAATCTATAGAATGTTGTCATATAATTGATTCAATAGGACCTTCATATAGGATGTTGACATAGGCTTGGAGCAGTAACGATCATATACATAATTTATATTGTGACATACAAACACTGCAGTCATCTGATTTTCTATATTTGAGTCTGCTCACATCTTGCAGTCTGGGAATTCAACAGTTTTGAAACAAACTATGGTTTATAAGTGTAGGAATATGAACAGCAAGTAATATAAAAAAAATCCCATAGAAAATGGAGTTTGGTTGATCAGTTCACAATCAAATATTTTCATTGTTTAGTACGAAAAATCCATTACAATGTAACATTACAACATTTTGTTACGAAGGTCCCAAAAAATCTCCCTTTTTAGAGAGAGAGGCCCTCTTTGATATGTTCAGTACCTATGGTTGTGTAACAAACCACCCTACGTTTTTATTTAAAATTTTCAGATGTAAAATGCATTTGTAACGCCTTCACACTTTCTGATCACCTAGATCCTGGAGTGGGCAAGGTGAGAGCATACAGTGCTTTGACCACACTACTAACTACTATGTATGCAAACATAATGAAATGGCAGCAAGCCGACCATACCATGTAGGCGGCACAGCTGACCTCAATCAATTTTTTTAGCAGACAGCATGTGTTAATGCAAGCCATTAGCCGAATGTCTAAGTTGGTTCAAATCAAAATGCCTGATTACACCAGCTTGTTCAATGCTAAAATTGGCTAATGAAATACATTGGATCTAGCAGTGAACTGACCAAAACCTATCAACATGATATGTGTATGAACTAGAGGTAAACCATCCAACTTTACAAAATAAACTGCAGACAAATATATACCTCCAGCGGTAGTACCATCCAGGATTTACAAGACAAGCATGGATGCACTACAAAATAACACAAATGATTGATACACTGTTGGAACAAGTCTGGTATAATATTCTGATTACAAAATCAGTCTGCTGCAATAAGCTAAATTAGTCTAAAAGCCTCAAAATAGCATGGATTATCATATCTAGAATGTGTATTCATCAACCCAGCTGAAGTATACATTGAAAGTTGAAGCAAGAGGCTAATATAGTGCTGATACAACTCTGTACTGCTGACACACTGTCAAAATTAGAACTGATGCATTCTGAAAATACTCTGTAATCACCTTCAGATGCTGAAACAACCACCCAATGTGAAACCAAGCAAATCTAACCACTAAACAACATCGGAAAATGCACCCCAAACACATGAAACTAATTGATACCTGTAATGTCCCCTCCTTGCCTCTGAGCAGTGGAGTTGTCCATTAGCCTATTCTAGAGTTCTTGTAGGCTAAGTGGAGTTTGGTTAGGGAACTTAGTGCCGTTTTTTTTCATGAATCATGGGTCAATGAGTTTGACTCGAAAACTACACGGTTGAATCCTGATAGCAATATCATAATAAAGGACTTTCTATTTTTAGCAGGGGCCAATTCCATCACTTACTGTTTATAGTAAGTCACTTTGCTAATCAGTTTTTATGCCAGTTTGGGTTTTCAGTGTGTTTACTATTTTTAGCTGTTGCTAAAAATAGTAAGTCTATTTCTGGTAACTAGTCCTAGCCAGGCTACATTAGCAGTGTTCTTTCCAGTTTGGGCGTTGAGTTTTGTTAAGGTTTGATTTATTCAATATTTATATTCCTCACTTAAGACGTTTTTATAAAGTTACTTTATACTTAAGTTGAGGGGTCGGAGGGTCATCAAAAAGCACATTGGCGCCTAGTTCAATAACCTATGTTTTTTTTAAAGCAACAAAAGCGTTTTTGAAGGCTAGTTAGTGGGACGCCCAAGGGAGACTAAGGGGAGTTAAAAATATTTTAATCAATAAAGCAAATGAGAGAAGGGCATAGCTTTTTGGAGGGAAAGTGTTTTTCAAACTTGGTCTCCCGAATTCCTCCTTGTCTCTTTATAACCTCATTTTGGAGTCTCATTTGGGTATCTCTTAGTTGGTTGCATAATAGGATGTTGCTGGATTTTCTCCATAGGTCTACTGCTATTTGTTGAGGACGAAAACCCTCTTCATTTGGGAGCTGGTTTTGGTGGTGAGAGATCCACCCTAGTCAGTTGGGTGTGATTCCACTCAGGGGTCACCTTGTGCTTCACAAATTTCTGATTTCACAGAGTTCTATGCAAGAAACGATGAAGATATTTGAATATTTTTGAGGTGTCGTTTTGGGTTTTGGTGTGTGGAAGTTGGCTTCGTTTTTGGGTTGGTTTGGTATTGATCTTCATGGTGGTTATCAGAGTTTTGAAGCTATTTTCTGAGTTTTCTGGACCTTACCATTACCAAGGCAGGAATTGGTTAGTGGTTCATAACTTCTTTTTGGCTTGTGATTGCATTCTAGGTATTGTTTCTTTAGAATCTCCTCATCAAAGCGCCTCATAACATATATTCACTTGCATTTAGTGAAAGGGGACTGATTTTCTAGACCAAGTCGACCAGCCTAGGAGGGCCGCCCCAATTTGGATTTATGAGCAGTTTAGACCTGGTGTTGTATTGGTCTGAATCTGCACTTTAAGGGGTTCATTGAGCAGCTATTTTTGGTGAGTTTTCAAGAGGTTTGATGCCCTCAAGTTAGAGTTGAAAACGTTGCAAATCTAGAGCTTATTGTCTGCTGTTTGAAGGCATTTACGAGGTCTGATATGAATATTAATAAATCTGATTTCTTGTATGAAAGTCTAAAAATTCTGATATTGTATTGAAAGAAATATATTCTGAAAGTTTTTTTATTTGCAAGAAAGTCCTTTCTGTATTTTCAGTACTTTATGTTATCTCTATATCACTTATGCACAAAACGATGAATGGCATTGAAAATCATTAAACAAACATCAGCAAACATTCCAATCAGAAAAACAGAAATAACCAAAAAAATCAGGGGCAGACATTACAATACCGGTCATAATAGGAATTCTTAATAATTGCAAATCGGAAACAGAACAAATTAGGTGATAGTATAGTAGGTACAAGAGGTACAACAGGTACTAATGCATTAGAAACTTATAAAATCATCAAAGTCCAATCAGCTCATTCAATCACACCAAAATTTTACTAAACTCAAGTAAATATTACTAAGAAAAAATGAGTAACAAAACCCCTATTAAAACACATAAAAAACCTCCATCTTCAGCACCAACTGGATCAAACTTCACTTGCAGCACAAGTATGATCTCAAGGTTAAATCGCCATATTCAACTAGGAGGGTTTTCGTCCTCAAGATATATGAAGAACTCACGTTCAAGCTGAGAGCAAATGAGAAATGAAAATGACTAGTAACCCTTCTTCACAAGGCCAAACCCCTTTTTATAACCTTTTTAGAATTATTAATAGAAAAATTGGTTTTTTACTTTTTTGATGAAACACTATTTGCTTTTTTGTTGTTTAATTTTGTTTTTCCCTTGATAAAATAATATAAAGTGCTCTGATGACTACTTTTCATCACCTTGAGCCTAGCAACACTTTATCTGGACACATAAACACCTTTTTAAATAATTAAATAGAAGCTGTCAACATAGAATATTAAAAAGTAACTTTTTGACAACTTAACCTAATAATTTAAATTATTTTCCCTTTTCCAATACCAATTAACTTATGGGAAAACTTTGGAAAATAAGCTAATGGCCAAACAATTTCTCATGTGCAATGTCTCTTTTTTTCAGTGTCTATTTTGGCCATTTGGAGATCTGACCCACTTACTATATTTAGTAAGTGCTAGTTTTAGTAACCGGTCCTGGCGACAGTGCAGTGTAGGGTTTCCTGTTTTAGTAATGTGTGACAATTGTCTGGTGAGCTTTAATGTTTTGTGCCAGTTTGATATTTGGGAGTACTTACTATTTTTAGCAATTGCTATTTATAGTAAGTCTATTTTCGGTAACTGGTCCTGGCGGTAATGTAGTGCAGAGTTCCATTCTTGACAAGGGGTGAGTTTCTCCATGGTCAAAATTATTATTGGTTAATACGTCACTAAAGTATTAATATTGCTTTTTAATATAAAGGGAATATAAGCTTGGGTTATAAAAAGGACCTCTTGGCCTAGTTGCACAACATTGTTTTAAAAGAGGGGCCATTGTATTTTAGTGGACGCCTTATAATAGTTTTATTTTATAAAGTTGAGGCTTAATTTATGCCTCAAGAGGTGGACGCCTAGCTTGGGAGACATAAGGATTTTAATAAATAAAATAAAAAAGGCTCATGAAGGGGGCGTGGGGTTTTGGAGGAAAAGTGAATTCAAAATGATGTTGCCTCAATTTCTCCCCCTTTCTCTATTTATTCATTTGGAGCTCTCATTTGGAGGTATGGATATTTTGGCAACTTAAGGAGACTCTGCTGGAATGATTCCAGATTTCAATTGCAGCTAATTGAGGACGAAAACCCTCATTTCTAGTACTGGTTTCAGTGTTGAGAGATCCACCCTAGCTGGTTGGAGTGGTTTTTACTTCAGGGATCACTGTTGTTCTTACAAAGTTCTTGTTTTTCTTCATTTTGGGGATGAATAATGAAGATCGTTTTGGTATTTTGATGTGGGTTTTGGAGTTTGGGGTGTGTATGATTCTTGGCTTCATTTTGGTGGTGTTTGGAGGAGATTTGAAGTTTTTTCTGAGGTCTGATTTGCATTTTCAGAATTTTGGAAACCCTTTTTTTAACAGTGGCTGAAGGTGAAATCTATTTGTAGCTCCGTGCATGTTTGGCCAATCATTCTGGGTATTGTTTCATTGAATTCCTCTACCTTGGGCGCCATCTTTCAAGCATTCATTTGTGTTATTTGCTGGGGTGTTGATTTTAGAGGGCAAATCGCCCCTCCTAGGGAGCCGTGTCTCTTTGGAACTGGAGTGTGAACGGGTTTGCTGTTGTATAGACCTGGTTCTCTTCCTTTTTGGCTTCCGTACTGCTGTTCTTTGGCATGGGGATTCACAGTTCATTGGCCACTCTCAAATCTGCCACGTGATGCAAGTTTGCAAGTGTAATGCTGTTGTTATATGACCATTATCAGGTTTGCAAATATTGTATCAGGTCTGAAAAATATCATTTAGTCTGAAAATTAATTGTCTTCATTTGCCATTAAGTATTGCTATGGTTCTATATGAAAGAGTATGAAGTTGTTTCCTCTCTATTTCATTTCTATGCAATGCTATCTTTGTATACTTTATTATGATGCAAACATGTGAAAGAAACAAACAAATACATAAAAAAAAACATTCCAATCAGCGAACAGTATTTTCAAAAAAAAATCAGGGGTGGTTGTTACATCATTTGCAAAAAGGGGACATTACAGGTTGGAAAGGCCCTTCTGTTTTGTCACCAAAGAAAAAAATGAAACAAACTCTAGATCAAGATAAGCATCTTGTTCATGCTCAATGCAAAGTCTTGCATAGCTTTAATAAGTTACACTGATTTTATTTACTGTCTATAATAAGAATGCATGGCTTCTATTAGTTAATGAATTTATGTAAATTCCCCATAGTTTGTACCTTTTTTATTATATTTTATTCTCTTTTAACCAAATTCGTTCATTCTTAGTCCATTATTCAAATCAATATCAACTTTGCTGATTCCAAGAGGAGTGTAAGAAGTTTAACTAATTTTGGTTTTATTAGGTTGTCTTAACAAGTTCACAAACATAAATGAGCATCATCATTACATTCATAATTAAAGAAGACATAACATTTCATTAATTTGGTGTTACATGTACAACTAAATCAATATACATTTGTCTATTGTAATTAAGTACATTACATGTGTCAGAACTACATCACATTGACCAAAGCACTACATTCAATATATAAGATACTCATAAACTATCTTCAATGTCATCCAAGTCAAATACTTGACGCTGGCTCCTTGAACTGATGGTGAAGACTCAGTGGGGTTGGATGATCTCTATTCAAATGGTGATACCCTTACTGCCCCAACCATGGAGAGGAATCTTGGAGATGTGCCATGCCAGAACTCAATAACCAATCATGATCAACATAAATGCCACGGTGAACTAAATATACATATGTATGCAATCAATGCAAACCTACCATCTCATTTCATAGTAGTAAATTAGCACATAGTAGTAAAATCCACAAGTCCCTTGAATTGCCATCTGATTTGCTATTTTGCAAACTATCATTCTTGGTTAGCTAGGTTAATAATAGGCTACCATGGAAGACACAATTACAGCTATACCGATTAAGGTAGTGGGTGTTTACTAGTTTAGTGACCATTAAGAGAGATGAGAAAGATATGAAGTTATGAAGGACTCAGTCGTACCTACAGCCTACCATCCCACTTATCCTTGACTTTCAATTGATGCTCATTAAGTTCTATTCCATGTCTTTGACATCTACATAAAATTCCCAATTGGTTATAGCATAATAATTGGAAAGATAGCTAGAATCAGAATAATGAAATACATTACATGCCATTCCATAAATGAGCTTTCATAAAATTTACCATTTTGTGTTAACAATTAAAGATTGCTCACCGTATGAGATTAGGTTTAATAGATATAACATTCAAGTGTACATTATTCACATGTCATCGTCATATAAAAATCAACAATCCAGGAAGCACTTCAAATGTAGCAACTTCCACAAGTTGACTCAAGAATACAAGATTAGTATTCCTTCAAGAATGTTAGGTGTCCGTGGGGATGTGTCCTTGGCTATAGGTCTAGCATCCCAAACATCTTGGGGATGTTGGGACACAAACAAAATGTACCCCACCATCCTTGATGCTTGTGTCCCATGGGGCTGTCCTTGGGATGCCCCCGCAAAGCGTTTGTGTGGACGTTCCCAAGGACATCTCTCTTTTTTGGGGGATGTTCAAGAATGCCTTGTTGTCCTTGGGATGACCTAAGGGAAATCTTGGTGCCCCTCAACAGTCTTGGGGACATCAGGGCATACCCCCTAAAAAATCAATTAAATAAAAAATACTGAAAAAACTATACATTAACTTTTTGGCATCCATTGTGCTATACCAAAGCAAGAACATAGATAGGAGGGCATTGCTAAGAAGCAAGGAATACATTATAAACACAGCCATGAACAAAAGTTGGGGACTTGCTGAATGGAAAGCAAATTTGTGATCTCATCTTATTGGTGGCCAAAGACTTAATTCGAATGCCAACTAAGAGCCTTAGAAGGTTAAGTCAGTGTTAAAGTACTAAGCCCATAAGTGTCAACAAATGATCCTTATCCAATGATTTTTGGAGGAAATACATCGATCCTTTCAAACTTAATTTTTTGTTAAATATGTCTACATGATCTGGAAGGATCAAGAGGTGTCAAACTTCAGTAGAGGAATCACTTCCAGAAGTTGCAGCTCTTAGAAACTACCTGGCTTTGTCAGCAAAATGAAGTTGTGAGTCCCTATAGGAGGCTTTTTTGAAACCTCCAGTCTGTGTGAAGGGGCATTTTCATCCCAAAATCAGAAATACAGAAGTTGAAGCAAACAGTCCAATGTTCCTCCTTCCAAATCCAATTTTAGGACCTTCTAGTGCACGAGGAGGACATTCCAACATCTTTACAAGGACAAGAGGGAGTTGGATTGTACCATAGGAGGTAGATTGAGTGTTGTGGAACACAGAGAAGTAGAATTTCATTGTAATTCATGGCATACGCTTAACAATGTGTGCATAACCAAGTGAAACAAGGGGGGAGGTTGAACTCCAAAATATTTCACATCTCATTGTATTTGTCGAGTTTTATAATAATATTAAGGTAGCAATGCAGTTGCTGCTACCAAAGATGGTTTCACTCTTTTGAGGGTTTCTAGGATAAAAATACTTCTCTTATCATATTTTTTTTCCTTCTTGTATGTCACTTGTTTTGATTATAAGTAGCACAATCCATTTTTGCAATTGGTTCTTAATTTCTACTACTAGTTGTGGATGAAATTAAGGACCAATTTGGTATCAAAATAGTTACTAATCCTTGAAAATGGAATAAAGACTTGAGAATGGAGAACCTTGAAAATAGGAAGAGCTGTGTGATTTCTCTTGAGACCAACATGGAAATAGTAATGAAAATTCAGAATTGGATGAGGCAACAAGAACATATGAGCCGAGGTAACCTGGGTTAGGCGGGGTGGGAAGCAGGTGTGGGAGGGTGCTTAGGAGTTGCAAGGGTGAGCTGGTTGCTGCATTTGTGAAAAACTTGGGCATTCAGTCAAACAATATGGTAGAAACTTCTGCTGCCCTCTTTGGTATAGCATTGGCCAAGAATTTTGATATAAACAACATTGAGATTGAAGGGGACTCAAACATCATTTTACATATGATAAACTTGAAGGCTGTTAGCCACTGGTCTTGTAAGAACATTATTGATGATGCTAAGGAACTCCTAAAGTCCTTCCAAAACTTAAAAATCCTCCACATATACAGAGAAGGTAACCAGGTAGCTGATTTACTTGCTAATATGGGTGGCCTAAATAGTGACCGCTCTTATTGGTATGAGGAGGGGACCTTTTCTCCTAACATTAGAGTGAGCTTTTTTAATGAATCCAATAATTTCCTTTGATATCCAGCCATTGGTGTTTTTGCTGTCAAGGATTGGCATGTGTCAAAGCAATTAAAAGAGAAGTACTTAAGTACTTATATCAAATCAGATACCCTTACATAGGGAGAGGGAGTTTATTATTAGTTATGACAGATCCTTTAGCACTGATAACAAGCATCTGCTCCGCATCAACCTCAAGTTTGGTGTGTAGCCTAACACCAATCTTTACAAGGTGAGGGTTTTAAGAGGAACCAGCGTTATGGGAGGAGATAAGCTCAGAATTGAGCCTTCTTCTTGTGAAAGGGTTGTATACAATGCCAATATTTGGAATATTCTTAGGAGGGGAGGTCTCACTCCTTTCATTGAGGCCATCAATGGCTATGATCCTATGCTTTCAAATGAGTTTGCAAGATCATCGAAAAACAAAACTGTTTATTTCAGAGGAACTTATTGCTTTTGGTATGGGATTGAAAATGGAAGGACTCAAGTTGCAGTTGAGGTATTTCTTAAGAAGGGGGAAAAGGTTTCCAGGTTTTAAAATGGATTCAAGAAAGATGACCTTGCCAAGCCTTGGACTGAAGTGGTTGATATCCTCATTAGGTATTTCACCCTCAAGGGTAGATACAAACAGGTATACACTTACCACTTTCCCATAATCAATCATCTTCGTCATAGGAAAATAAATGATCGTTCCTTTTTTCTTATTAAGCTCTCTTGAACAATTTGTCCAAAATGTGCTTTTGGGGGAATCTGAATTATCCCTGCATCAAGGCCTAATTTACTACATCTACAGATGTGAACTTGCTAAAACTCCCACCTCAACATTGTTCCCTAGGGTTGTAAACCCAACCAAGATCCCATCCAAGCAGAAAAATGATAATTTTTTAGAAATTAGGATCTTAGGTTACTAATCATTACAAATAAATAAAATTAGAGTTACGAGATATACATATTAAACACATTACACAATATATACACGGGAAAAACCCTTTTGGGTTAAAAACTCCATAAAGCATCATTTCATTATAAAACACTTATAGCATGATCTACTAAAACATAGACCGAACTTGGAGATATCACTTCGCCTCACTTCCACATGGCCAATAATACCTCTTATGCATAGTGATAGAATTCACTATAAATCTCCCAAATTCCATTATCTCTCAATGAGAGAGAACCTTCTTAAATATGGGTGGCAAACTACCTAAAGGAGTATTAGTCACACCTATTCAAAGCTACCATTTATAAATAATTAATAATTATATATAATGGTATATGTTTTATAAAGCATATAATATGCATAAGGTTTTATAATCTTATATTAGAACAATATATAAATGTTATAAGAATATGACCCCTAATAACATTATGTTTTAATATAAACCCTTCTTTACTTCCTCAGCCCTTGCTAACATTTTTGGTGGTGTTGATGCATCTTCCCCTCCCCCGGGTTCTAAAGCAATAGCCATTGATAATCCCAAGGCCCATGCTCCTAAACATAATTCGGTGGTTACTATCTTGGTTTTTCCAAGGTTCCACAACTCTAGGAAACTAAAGCCCTAGGCTTCGATCCTGTCTATAATAAAACCTAGCCTATTGACAAGGGTAAGAGAATTATTGAGGATGTTCCCTCTACTAGCTTCCTTCCCAGCTCCCTTGTTCACCTTATTGAGGATACCAACTCCTTGTGGACAACTAGGAACTCCAATGAATGTGAGCCTATGCAAAATGAGACAAATGATCCCTTGGGCAATCCTGGTAATTTGCATAATTCTAACTGCCTTAGTTGTGCCGATTTGAAAGGCTGCATTGACACTCTAGAGGACAACCTTAATCTTCATAACATCCTGAAGTGGTTTCTTTGACAACACCTAAACGCCAAAAAGCGTGTCCAAGAGATTGAGAAGGAATTTTCCAAGGCTGACAAGGGAGAGAACAGAGTGAACTTTGATGAAGAGCTATGGGATGAAATAACAAATTCTCAACCAATTTTCGGAGATGAGAAAATTTAGAAGAAAAAATATTATTATGCAG